>JACGWO010000003.1:11668418-12268418 GCA_034509735.1 Sesamum alatum
CAAATTGTACAACTAGAGAACTTTTATATCTAAATAAAAAACCAATTATTCCTAAAGCAGCAACATGGTATTTCATCATATTTGTGTACATCATACAATTAAATGATACATAAAAAAAAATACCATAAAAACTATAGACGAAAATGATTGAAATGGCAGTACTTTCAAATTCTAATTTTATTTTTATACACAATAACATGGTCTATTTATATAAATATTTATGTCATATATAATAAAATACAATATTAGAGACAACAAATACGTGCATGATATTTACAAAATGCTAAGATTATTTTCATACTCACTAAAAAAAATACGTGGATAATATTTACACAATGCTAAGATTATTTTCATACACACTAAAAAATGATTTAATGATTTATTCCCAATAGTATCCAGATAAAAATATATAAAGATTATGCTTTTGAAAATTAAAACATTTATTTATTGGCATTTTTTTATTATCACATACATATTAATATGACTTATAAAATTATAGTGATACACGTAGTTATATCAAATTTAAATTTAAATATATATAAACATATCATCATGATAAAAATAACATAGTGCAGTTATATTAACTCTATATGCTTGTGCTGTTATTGTTAAAATAACAAATAATTTATTGTAACTTATTAAAGTAAGAAACATGAAAATAATTAGAGATAATAAATGATTATATAAATAATTTTTTTTAATTGTAGAAATTTTGCTTTAACATCACTATTTAGTTCACTTCAATTATAATTATTTGTATTTTAAGTAATCCAAACAACATACAATTCAAAAATTGGTGCGTCCTTTCTTTTCTCTGATTGTAAACAAATTACTGTTTTTTATAATTGTAGAAATTTTGCTTTAATTCATGAGTCATTTCAATTTCTCTTATTTTTCTAATTATTTCTTACTACATTAAATTTATTTTTAATTTATATATTACATTATTTTTAATTTATATATTACATTGTAAATGTAAAAATGAATTATAGTAAATTAAATTGTAATGGAAGTAATAAATACTATCACACATAAATAATATGTAGTATATTTTATTGTTGGGACATATTTTCTTTGATGAAGGCATATGGTGAACGTAAACAAAATAATTGGAGTTAATTAAATTATAATAGTAAATAAAAAATGAATCAATAGATGTAATTCACATGATATAGAATAAAACTAATTTAGTACTTTTATCGAGTAATAAATAAAAAAAATTAATCAATGATGTAAATTCACGTGACATATAATATAACCAATTTAGTACTATAAAAGCAATATTAAGGGTTGTTAAATTGTACGATAGTATAAGTTAGGATTATTTAATAAACTTTGACCCTAAATAAATTACTTTTATTTTTAAATAAAAAACCAATTATTTCTTTTTTTTTAAAAAAATATATAATATTCCTAAAGCAACCAACATGGTACTTCATCATATTAAACTATAGACGATGGCAGTACTTTCAAATTATAATTTTATTATTATACACAATAACATGGTCTATTTATACAAATATTTATGTCATATATAAAATAAAATACTAGAGACCATATTTTCATACGCAAACAGTTACTTTAATTTATAAAAATATTATTCTTATATATGATAATGTATATCCAAATAAAAATATATAAAGATTATGCTTTTTAAAATTAAAACATTTATTTATTGGCATTTTGTTATTATCACATATGATACACATATTTAAATATATATAAACATAACATCATATTTTTATGTGGCTATAAATACATATGTATGCAATACAAACAAAATTTTTATAAATTAAATTAACTATATGAATGGATCATACTTTTCATTTAAAAATTCTAGCATTTGAAAAATTAAAATACGTCCATAATATTTATTTATTTATAGATAAACATTTTGTGCATGTGCTTCTAAGGTTAAAAATAACAAATAATTTAAAAATCGCGTATTAAATTATTTATTTGAAAAACTTATCTCTAATTGATAAAAATAACATTGTGCAGTTATTAATTATGGTGATACATTCATACATATATTAAATATTTTTAGGTATTTTGAAATTTAAAAATTTAACTTTTAAAGTTTTATATTTTTAAGTATTTTTAATAAATAAATAAAATTTATTAAAATAAATTTAAATAATAATTTAATTAATCAATAATATAAATTTATTTAATGGAATCATATTAATGC
Source organism: Sesamum alatum (assembly GCA_034509735.1). NCBI lineage: Eukaryota > Viridiplantae > Streptophyta > Magnoliopsida > Lamiales > Pedaliaceae > Sesamum > Sesamum alatum. The sequence continues at coordinate 11,670,610 of JACGWO010000003.1, forward strand.
AAAGGATCATTTGTGACAAAATATTAGATATAAAAATATTAACTTTGTGTCCATGTTTCATAGCCAGAATTTAGAAAAACTAAAAGTTTATTTCAACTCCAAGTGTCTTTTAAAACATGCACTTCCAAAAACTTTCATTATTTCTTTCAACTCTCAATAATATTTATTGTGTATAAGCATAACAAATCAGTTTATATCACCTACTAATATTTGATATAAATAAGTATGATTATATATGACTATGATATATCATGTATAAGAAGGATATAAATAATGACTATATATGCATACGTATCTATGTACGAATGTAATATAAAAAATAATAATAGTAACTGTATGAATTCATAAATCATGATTTATTAAATAAAGCATGCTTTATTAGATGCATACATGATACATTAAAAATGTTATAATAAAATTAAATAAAAAAACTTCAAAATGAACATAATTATACAAACTAGAAGCAAGACAATGATCATAATACCAAATTCAAGAACGATACTGTATTACCTAGTGAACCACTGAATGACAAAAATATGGGTGCACAAATGTCACATATAAGATTAAAATAAATACATAAATATATATATATATATATATATATATCTCACCTTATTTTATAACAAGCACAACTAGGAAGCAGAGCTAGATCACATAGAATGATAACAAGCACAACTGGGGAGCAGAGCATCAGTCCAACGACAACAATGATAACTAAACAAAACTCACCTAAAACTCTGGAGTGAAATTCCCACCCATAATAGAAAATCAGTGAATGCAGTGAATGTCATGAATATGAATGCAGTGTGTGATGATAAACTGGGGAGCTGAGCATCACACAACTTAATCAATTGGAATAACTTACACGAACTAACATAGGCTAAATCAACTAATGATACGAATATGAGTGCAGTGCTTAATGTCACATAATAAGATTACAATAAATACATAAATTGAGACCGACAACAAGAATAATAATTGAGCAAAGAAAACTTACTCAAAACTTAGTGCACCGAGGGTTCCACAGTTAAGATTACATAAAATCCAAGAAAAACTGGAGAACTAGGCATCAATCAGCCAACAAGAATGATAACTGAGAAACGATAATTTACCTAAAACTCTTTATTTTGAAGGTCGCCACCCACGACACAAAAAGTAGCAGCACAGACAAATTTAATCAGTTGCAGTAACTTACGAACTAATGCAGGCTTACAAACAACTTTGACATCTGGTTCAAAGGAGAGAACAAAATACTTGTCCATAAACATCTAAATCATGTCGTCACTTTAGAATGTTGATCCCAGAGTAATAAAAACATCACAAATAGAATTAAATAAAAGCAACTAAGATATGAACTAATCAGGCCATAATTATAATACAAATTTCAAGAATAATTACATGCATTTTTCTGCATTAAAACATCAGTATCTTGCTGCACTTAAAGAAGAAAAACAACAGTCATTTTCAGCAAAAAACCAGCTGCTGTTTTCCTGCAGTTAATGCAGAAAACGGAGCAGGTTTGTGAAGAAAAAATTACTACAATTTTCATGCTGAAATAAACACGTAATAGAGAATAGATTGGGTGACCAAAGGGAAGATGCTTGCTCTTAAAATCTAACTCATGTGGTCAATGACAATAATTCCCGAATGTTAAAAACATCATATATATAATTAAATAAAATGAAAGATCATATAGAATCCATAAAAAATAGGGGTGGTGAGCATCAATCCAACAACAAAGAATGATACTAAGGAAAGAAGACTTGCTTAAAACTCTGTGTAATGATAAAAATGAGTGCAGTGATTGATGTCACATAATAAGATTACAATAAATATATAAATTGAGGCCGACAACAAGAATGATAATTCAGGAAAGAAAACTTACCCAAAACTCAGTGCACCGAGGGATCCACAATCAATATTACGAGGAATCCAAGAAAAATTGGGAAACTAAGCATAAATCCGCCGACAAGAATGATAACTAAGAAAAAAAAATTTACCTAAAACTTGGTGTATTGAAGGTTCCCACCCACAACAAAAAAAGTAGCAGCACACAACTAGCACAAACAAACCTAATCAGTTGCAATAACTTACACGAATTAATGCAGGCTTACAAACAGCTTTGACATCTGTTTCAAAAAAGAAAACGAAATACTATGTGTAGGACACTTTAATAAATTAGTCGAACCCAACGGTCCAAAGAAAAGCTGCTTGCCCTTAAAAATCTAAATCATGTTGTCACTTTAGAATATTAATTCCCGAATAGGAAAACATCATAAATAGAAGTAAATACAAACTACACAGCGAACAAAATTAAACAAACTAAGTGCTGAAGCAATAGAATTTCAAAAACAAAGATACTAACTAATCAGGCCATAATTATAATTCATTTAATAGAAGTAATCAGGAGGACAAATGGAATATTGAGAAAACAAAAACTATTACACTAGTATTTGCATATTGTGACCAAGAAGCCGAAAGTAGGGACGCCAAAATTGTAGAAGTTAAAGACACACTAAAATCAGACAAACCCTTTCAAAAAATACAAACTAATTGTCATTTAATCCTCCATATAGACCTATGAATCAAGAACTCATTATTATTATGAGTATAAGGAGACATATAAACTAGCTCCAAACAACGTACACGAACTAACGCAGGTTTACACACACAGGCTTACAAACAACTTTGGAATGCTTTAAAGTCAAACCCACGGGTAAAATGCAAAAATGCTTGCCCATAAAAATCTAAACCATGTTGTCACTTTAGAATGTTAATCCCAGAATAATTAAAACATCATAAATAGAATTAGAAAAAAACTACCACGATATGAACTAATCAGGCCATAATTATAATACAAATTTCAAGAACATAACTACATGCATTTTTCTGCATTAAAACATCGCTATTTTGCTACACTTAAAGCAGAAAATCAGCATCCATTTTCAGCAAAAAAAAAAAAGCTGTTGTTTTCCTGAAGTTAATGTAGAAAACGGAGCGGTTTTTTGAAGAAAAAATTACTGCAATTTTTCTACTGAAAGAAACACATAATAGAGATTAGGTTGCGTGACCAAAGCTAAGATGCTTGCTCTTACAAATCGAACTCATGTGGTCATTGAAGAATGTTAATTCCAGAATGTTAAAAATATCATATATATAATTAAATAAAAACTTCAAATTGAACACAATTTTTTCAAATTACGGTGAAGCAATAGAGCTTCAAGAAGAGAATAATTATCAGACCATGATTATAATGTCAAATTCAAGAATGATATCATATTTGTGTTTATGAAATTTGTGAAGAATATTGAACAGTGCCACAGTCCTCATTGAATGACAAGAAAATGGTTGCAGTGTAGTGAACCAATCAAGATCATATAGAATCCATGAAAATACAGGGGAGGTGAGCATCAGTCCGACAACAAAGAATGATAATAAGGAAAGAAGACCCAATTATCATTCTATGTACTGGGTTGGAGATTCCCACCCACAACAGAAAATAAGTGAATGATAAGAATATGAGTCCAGTGGCTGATGTCACATAATAAGATTACAATAAATACATAAATTGAGGCCGACAACAAGAATGATAATTGAGGAAAGAAAACGTACCCAAAACTCGGTGCACCAAGGGTTCCACAATTACAAGAAATCCAAGAAACACTGGGGAACTAAGCAGCAATCCACACAAGAATGATAACTGAGAAAAGAAAATTTACACGAAAACTTGGCATATTGAAGGTTCCCACCCACAATACAAAAAGTAGCAGCACACAACTAGCACATACATACTTAATCAGTTGCAGTAACTTACACGAATTAACGTAGGCTTACAAACACAGGCTTACAAACAGCTTTGACATCTGCTTCAAAAAAGAGAACCAAATACTATATGTAGGATGCTTTAAATTAGTTGAACCCACAGGTCCAAAGCAAAGATGCTTGCCCTTAAAAATCTAAATCATGCTGTCACTTTAGAATTGTTAATTCCCGAATAATAAAACATCACAAATAGAATTAAATAAAAACTACAAAGCGAACAGAATTACACAAACTAAGTGCTGAAGCAATAGAGTTTCAAGAACAAAGATACTAACTAATCAGGCCATAATTATAATACAAATTTCAAGAACATAATTACATGCATTTTCTACTTAAAGCATCGCTATTTTGCTGCATTTAAAGCAGAAAAACAACAGCCATTTTCAGAACAAAAAAAATAGCAGTTGTTTTTCTGCAGTTAATGCAGAAAAAGGAGCAGTTTTTTGGAGAAAAGTTACTGCAATTTTCATGCTGAAAGAAACACATAATAGAGACTAGATTGTGTTGACCAAAGCTAAGATGTTGCTCTTACAAATCTAACTCATGTGGTCAATGAAGAATGTTAATTCCCGAATATTCAAAACCATCATATATAATTAAATAAAAACTTCAAAATGAACACAATTATACAAACTAAGTGGTGAAGCAATGAAGTTCCAAGAACAAAGAGAATAATGATCAGGCCATGATTATAATAATGCCAATTTAAAGAATTCACATTAATAAGAGTGGACTAGTCAAGATCACATAGAATCCAAGAAAAACAGGGGAGCTGAGCCTCAGTCCAACAACAAGAATGATACTACGGAAAGAAAAGACGCTTCAAACTCTGTGTACTGGCTGGAAATTTCCCACCCACAACAGAAATCAATGAATCATAAGAATATGAGTGCAGTGCCAGATGTCACACACATTCAATTCAAGTGTTTACTTTAAGTTATAAGAGAATACAAATAAAATAAATAATTAATAAGTACTTTAAGTTATAAGAGAATAAAAATAGATAAATTATTAATAAATCAAAACAAGTAATATATATTAATTATAACCATTTTTCTGCAGTTATTGCAATAAAAGGAGCAGTTTTCTAGAGAAAAATTACTGCAATTTTCATGCTAAAAGAAACACATAATGGAGATTAGATTGTGTGACCAAAGCTAAGATGCTCTTACAAATCCAACTTATGTGATCAATGAAGAATGTTAATTCATGAATGTTCGAAAACATCACAAATCTAACTCATGTGGTCAATGAAGAATGTTAATTCATGAATGTTCCGAAACATCATATATATAATTAAATAAAAACTTCAAAATGAACATAATTATACAAACTAAGTGATGAAGCAATAAAGTTCCAAGAACAAAGATAATAATTATCAGGCCATGATTATAATGCCAATTTCAGGAATGACATCATATATTTTTATTTGTGATAGAATATTGCAAGAATATGGGTGCAGTGTCAGATGTCATATTAATATGAGTTACCAATCACGATCACATAGAATAAAAAAAAAAACAGGGGAATGATACTAAGGAGAAAAAACACGCTTAAAACTCTGTGTACCGGCGGGGAACTTTCCACGCACAACAGAAAATCAATGAATAATAAGAATATGAATGCAGTAACTGATGTCACATAATAAGATTATAAGGGAGCTAGGCATCAGGCCGACAACAAGAAAACTTACCCAAAATTCGGTGCACTGAAGGTTCCACGACCAGGACTACATACAATCCAAGAAAGACTAGGGAAACGAAGCATTAGTCCGTCAACAAGAATGATAACTGAGACAAGAAAATTTACCTAAAACTCGGTGTATTGAAGGTTCCTACCACAACACAAAAGGTAGCAGCACACAACTAGCAAAAACAAACTTAATCTGTTGCAATAACTTACACATACAAAACACAGGCTTACAAAAAACTTTGACATCTGATTCAAAAAAGTGAACAAAATACTATGTACAAGATGCTTTAAATTAGTTGAACCCACGGATCCAAAGCAAAGATGCTTGCCCTTAAAAATCTAAATCATGTTGTAATTCCCGAATAATAAAAACATCATAAATAGAATTAAATAAAAACTACAAAGCGAACAGAATTATACAAACTAAGTGTTGAAGCAACTGAGTTTCAAGAACAAAGATACTAACTAATCAAGCCGTTATTATAATACCAATTTCAAGAAAATAATTACATGCATTTTTCTGCATTAAAACATCGCTATTTTGTTGCATTTTAAAGCAGAAAAACAGCAGGCATTTTCAGCAAAAACATAGCTGCTGTTTTTCGTCAGTTAATTTGCTGCAATCAGCTGACAATAGACAATGAGCAGCTGCTTCTGTTGATTGACGAACCAACACAAGCAAAACACCATCCCACAAGTGACACACGAAAATAGTCCGTGTCAAGTTGAGAAGCTCCTGTTGACTCCCAGATTGACAAAAAGAAGAGTAAAGTACCATTTGATACCCCTAAAGGTTACTCTTGATCCCATTGGTGAGATAATTATTAGGAACACAAAGAAAGAGGCAGAAGACGACATACAACTTTAACATTAATTATAAGACATGCCATCTCGGTACTTTTAGACAAAGCTACACACAAACATTAAAATCTGCCCAGCACAATAACACAAGACCTTAATCTGACTCCTATAACTTCCAACTATGATGTGTCAAAAACCACACTCGCATCTTCCAGACAATTGGGTTAACTTAACATCAGTAACCTTTCTTTCTCAGTTACTTTGTTATCGTTTCGTCTCATTTGATATATTCATAATAAACTATAAGCATGCCTAGTTATTGATTATATATGTCAGAACATATTATCCACCAACTCCCCAGGAAGTAGAATCATCAAACCCCTGTGTATTTTAAAAACATGCTGAACCTAATATCGAAATTCATATATGATCCATCAAAAAAAAAATAAAAGAATTACCTCCATTCTTATATGGATCCAGCAATTAGTATATCAATCAACGCAACTAAAGCATTTAACTTCAGAAATGTCGTCCATGCTCCCAAAGTCTTCAGAAACAGACTAGATCATCGCATTCTTTGTCGGCAGCACAAAGCACGAATACATAATCGATACCCAGAAGACAAGATCTTTTCAAACAATGTTAAGTCACCCGAAAGAGCTGAAGTGATCAAATTCTCTAGGTCATGGAGTATACCCACGAGGCTATTCTCAACAATCTTCATGCAAAAGAAATATTCCGCACTAAGTGCTGATAATATCTAAAATTGCTGAATAGTTCGCATGCTTCCCAATGAATGTAAAGCTAACAACTAACATACAAACCACAAACTCACTGATGCAGGTTTTGCCAACTTTTCCGTCCCACAATTTCCTTGCGTCCACAAAATAGTGAATAGTCCTCCGTTCAATGTACCACGACTTCGACCAAACATATAAAAACATTCAGCCTTTAATCGCATGAAAAACCATAAACACTTTGATCACAGATGAAACATTCAGATAGAAATACTTTTAAGCACAAATACGAACTATTTTGTTCGCTATTAATAATGCAAACATAAAACATCATGAAATTCGATAACTTCTACATCCGATGAAATGTCTGGTATGAAAGTCAGTAGAAGGAACTAGGATTATCACCTTTTCTATCAAGATTAGCAGTCTCCTTTGAGTCAGAAAAAAAGTATAAATCGGAACACATCTCACTATGACACAGAAGCTATTCAGTACCGGTTGTCACAGGGGAGACTTTCCTGCTTTGGCACGATCCTTGGCATCCACAAGGCATCCTACAGTACAGGCATCTTAGAGCTTCTATGATCTACAGTCTCAGCAGTCATAGAAGGAGAACATGGGATTGGTCAGCACCAAATGTAGCCTGCTAGCAAACAATTGCATAGCACCAAAATTGATTTCGTAATAATTAACTAGAAAGTCAAAATAATTATACATGTATCTCCCTATTACAACAATGTTACCGTTAGACGTCCACCTGGCGAACAGAATAGCTCAGAAATCTAAGAATATATGATTCACTAATCAAGACAAATGTACCGTCCACAAAATTCCCCCAAAAGTTTTAAATTAGAAAGATCATTAAAACAAAAAGGAAAAAAAACAAGGATCTTACACATACCGCAAAATAGGACATAAGAAACTTCCAATTGCAAGAGGTCTTTTTCCAGTAATAGAATTAAAAGCAGAATCAGGGGGGAGTTGAGACCGGCCGAGTAATTTCCTGGGGGTATCATTTGCGCGCGTAAGATCGTTGCCTTGTTTAGCTCAGTAGCTCCGCGCCCACTTGCTAAGTAGCGGAAAAGTTCTATTAGCTCATTGGCTCGTACTATCTAGGGACCGCATGCGTTTAGTGCCGAAGATTCGTCTCTGAGGGATTGTTGTCGCTGCAACTCCTCAACTTCTGTTAAGGCAGTTTCTGCGCCTGTAAAAACATTTTGCCATTAGGATGTCGCAATCAATCAATTCCCATCAGGCATAATTTCAGTGTTCGCTTAAAAATAGAATATTTTCGCAAAATGGGTTGGAGTTAAAAATGCATCACCCAATTTCATGTCCCACATCCTTATCTTATGACTCAATGTACCCTTGATGAAGATTTTGCCAACTTTTCCATCCCACAATTTCCTTGTGTCCACAAAATACTGAATAGTCCTCCCTTGAATGTACCAAGACTTAGGCCAAACTTCTCCACAAGATTGACTTCCAAGAGAACAAAAACAAGCACGTTTCAGAAATATTTCATCAATGAAATTAGACTATGATGATCTCTTGGTTCATGTTAATAGAAATATAGGATTCACCAATCAAGCCAAATGTAGTGTTCGCAAAATTACCCAGAAGTTTTAAATTAGAAAGATCAATTCAACAAATTGGAAAAAAAGCAAGCATCTTATGCATACCGCATAATAGGGCGTGAGAAACTTTCAGTTCATCCTCTTGCAAGAGGTTTATCCCAGGAATGCGGTTGGAAGCAAAATCCGCCGATGATTCTTCTATAAGGACTGTTTGTGCTGCAACTCATCAACTTCTGTAAAGCTAGTTTCTGCGCATGTAAGAACCAATTTCCTTCAGAATTGTGCAAGAAAAAATTTTGTTTCAGGCAATTTTGGAGGGTTCACTTCAAGATAGAATATTGCCGCAGAAACACTTGAAAATGAGTTGCAGTTAAAAATGCATCACGCCGATTCTTATCCTGCATCCTTATCTTAAAACTTAATGTACCCTATGGATATAGAGATATATGGTTAAATCAACAAATTAGAGATGGAGTCAGACAAGCATAAACATAAACCAAGTTAATTGTTTGGGCCCTTCTCATAAAATAAATTCAATCTGACCAGGTTCAGAAAATTATGGATGCATTATCACACGTTTTAACCGCATTGGGAAACCATAAACACTTTGATCAAAGCAAGATGAAACTTTGAGATTGAAATATTTTTAGGCACAAGTACAAACTATTTTGATAATTTATGCTGATGCAAATGTTAAACGTCAAACAATTCCTTAACATCTACGCCAATCAAATATCTGGTACAACATTCAGCAGCAGGTACTAGAGTTATCACCTTTTCTCTTAAGATCAGCAATCACATTTGATTCAGAAAAAAAGTATCGGAATAGAGAATCATCTCCTTATAAGACAGCTGCAAATGAGTGTTGTCGAGAACAGGGTTGGATAAGGGGAGATTTTCCTGCTTTGCAGGTTCCTTGGCATCCACAATGTACTCTGTTGGAGAGGTATCCTAGAGCTTCTATGATAATAGGGATCCCAATGGATGCTACAGTCTCAGCACTCATAAAAGGGGGAACATGGGCTTGGTCAGCAACAACAGCAGCCTGCCAGCAAACTATTGCAGCAAAAATAATTTCATGACAATTAACTAGAAAGGTCAATAAAATGACTTGACTCAACCAAAATGATTTACAATAATGAAACCAAGACACAGATACTTTAAAAAGTCAAAATAATTATACAGGTATCTCCAAATCCATATTACAAAAATGTTAACGTTACACGTGGGGACCCCACCCTGGGAGCACAATAGCATAGAAATCTTAGTATATACGATTCACCAATCAAGCCAAATATCATATTTGCCAAAATCCCCAAAAGTATTAATTTAGAAAATCATTTCTTCAAATAGGAAGAAAATAAGGATTATATACATACCGCAGAATATGGCGGAAGAGCTTTAATTTCATCCTCTTACATGAGGTTTTTTCCAGGAATGGAGATGGAAGCAGAATCCGCCTGACTCTTCTATGAGAGATATGGCCACTGCAACTCCTCAACTTCTGTAAAGCCAGTTTCTGCACATATAAAAACATTCAGCTTTTAACCGCATGGAAAACCATAAGCACTTTGATCACAGATGAAACATTTAGATTGAAATACTTTTTAAGCAGAAAGTACAATCTATTTTGGTCGCTATTAACATTTTGGCATTAAAATATCGCAACAAATCAATTCTCATCAGGCATAATTTCAGGGTCTGGTTAAAAATAGATTAGTCCCGCAACATGAGTTGCAGTTAAAAATGCATAATGCAGGTTCATATCCGGAATCCTTATGATGGTGAAATCAGCAAATTAGTGTACACATGATACAAATGATGACTGTCGGACAAGCATAAACTTAAATCGAGTTAGTTTTTTGGGCACTTTCCAAAAACTAAACTCGATTTCGGCAAATTCAGATAGTTCATGGAAGCAGTATCACACATTTTAACCATGCATGGGACGGCATAAACACTTTGTTCACAGCGAGATGAAACTTTGAGGTTGAAATATTTTGAAGCACAGGTACAAACTAGGCGCACCTAATACTAGTATTCTGCAAAATGAGTGTACCCACGAGGTACAACTCAACAATCTTCATGGCAAAAGAAATATTTCCAAGTACGTAAAAGCTAATAATAACTAAAAGTGCTGAATAGTTGGCATGCTTCCCAATGAATGTAAAGCTAACAACTAACCTAGAAACCACAAACTGACTGAATAGTTCGCAAAATACTTGAATAGTTCTCCCTTAAATGTACCAGGACTTAGGCCAAACTTCTCCACAAAATTGACTTCCCAGAGAACAAAAACAAGCAGGATTAAGAAATTTTCATCAAGAAAATTTCACTATGATGATCTCTTGGTTCATGTTAATAGAAATATAGGAATCACCAATCAAGCCAAATGTAGTGTTTAAAAAATTCTCCAAAAGTTTTAAATTAGAAAGATCGTCTCAACAAATAGGACAAAAAAGCAAGGATCTTATGCCTACCCCATAGTAGAGCGTGAGAAACTTTCAATTCATCCTCTTGCAAAAGGTTTTTCCCAGGAACAGAGTTGGAGTAGAATCCACCGATGAATCTTCTGTAAGGGACTGTTGGAGCTGCAACTCCCCAACTTCTGTGAAAACAGTTTCTGCGCATGTAAAAACATTTTCCCATAAGAATGTCGCAAGCAAAAAATTGGCCTAAGGCAATTTTCGAGGGCTCGCTTGAATAGAATAGTGGAGCAGGAATACTTAAAAATGAATTGTAGTTAAAAATGCATCACGCCGATTCTTATCCGGCATCTCTATCTTAAACTCAATGTACCCTATGGCTATAGAGATATATATGGTTAAATCAGCAAATTATTTACACAAATGATACACATGATGCAACCACACAAGCATAAACTTAAGCCCAATTAATGTTTTGGGCCCTTTCCATAAAATAAATTCGATTTGGCCAAGTTCAGAAAGTTCTTGGATGCATTTTCACATATTTTAACTGCATGGATGCATACACACGTCAAATAAAAGCCAAGCATGATTTCAATCATAAAAGAAGGCAATGACGATATTAATTGGTTAACAAAAGCTGCACCATGTCAATTTCCAATTAGAGACCCATACCATATCCTTAGCCAATTATTCTGACAGATTATGGTTTTACTGCTAAATTGCTACAAGATTCAAGGATATGAATCAAGTAAATTAAATACTGATGTCTTGCAATCCCATTCATTCCAGTGCCGACTGAAGTACATGGGACTACATGCAAGGAATAGTATGTTGCTAGTAGCAATTTATATCAGTATAAGCAGGTCAACAAAAAGTGATAATTCTAACTCAAAAAGTATAATCGATGTTAGGCTATCCAAGTAATTAATGGGTAGAAGAACCGAAAAACATTTCAAAAACAACACGGTTGAAAGAATGGGTCCTGCTTTGGGAGGTGAGAAGCTTTAAAGTTTGGGAGTGTGAAAAAATCATTCAGATGCTTGCTACTTCATGCCATAAAAGCTTGAAGTCCATGCATGAATTCTAACATGAAAGTATAGAGGATGGATGGCACTTGATCACTCTGACTACATTAAGTAAGCCACATCTTGGACATGACGCAAAGTCCCTGCACTCATACGAGGCTAATGAGAATATCCAAAAAAATTTGGCTGGTGGGGTTGTGGATGGAGGCACAAAACAACCCAACAACATACGCAACTCGGACGCTAACTTGACCAAACTTATGTCAAACTAATTCAAGTAAAACATCTCACTTTAGTATCAACTCACTTGGGTTGTCTTCAGCACCGCAAATCCTTCAACACCAGAAACAGTTTGCAGTGCCCCAGACTTCTTCACTATCACTTCAGTTGTGTGCTTCTCAGATCCAAGCTTGAAACCTTGAGAAGAGACACTAGACAAAAATTAATAAAGAAAATTATAGATTACTTATTGCCCTCCTGTTCCCCAAATACAAGAAACGGATTACAGCAGAAATGAAAGGCAAAGAAACGAAGTCCTGGAGGCACATTTAAGATATCCATTCAAGACCAGCATTCTAATGACTGATAGATCAGAAAACCTTAACCAAACATGATCATGGTGAGCTACATCCACCAAGTATATTTGAGCTTCATTAATGGCTAGATCAAGAGCCCCGTCAAGTGAAAAAGTGAGGTGATTATGAGCTACATTCAGCAAGGTGAGCACTTTAATTTGGATACTCCCTTAGGGAAGATGCACAAAAACTATAAGTACTACATCAACTTACCATGGTCATGTGGTTGACCATCTATGCAAATGAGCTCCCACGGCTTCTCAAAGTTTTCTATTTTCAAGGGTGATAGTGATACTTTCGGAGATGATATAGTGGGTATCCTGTGTATCATAGCGGACATAATAGTTAGGGATATGGCTCTGTCATTGTAAGCCACTATTAAATGATAACAATTTTGAAGGCACACAAATTTTATACTGCTAATATCGCTCCCAAATTGTTTTACTGCAGTTTTCATTTGTAATAATGGACAGGGTTCAAGGCCTAGACCCCACTGATAAGAGGGGGTAAGGGGAAGTCAAATTCTCAGACTGAACAACCTGCATAGTTGTTTCAAAGTTTCAGATCCTTTAGCGTGTGCAGAAGATTTAAATACAAGTTGCATACGAATTTGGTGTGGCTGATCAAAAACCAATACTTGAGGAGAAGCTCATCACATTGGAACGTAACATTATCATTTAATATAGGTCAGAGGCAATGTCAGCTCTCAATAAACTCAATATATTCGTGTCTGTCATGTGATAAAAAATCATGCTTGGTTTCAACTCAATCACAGAGGTTAGAAGCTCGAAGAAACCTCATTCTTAAGCATTAAACTATTTACTGGAATCCTCAACGATAATAGGTGTAGAAAACCAACAAAAATAAGCTTTAAGTACATACCCATTAAATTATTTACTGGAATCCTCAACGATAGGGAAAACAGAGATCACTCCAAGAGATATCATTGGGATTTACATCTTTGCAAGTTTCTGCGCGTGTACAAACATTTTGTCATTAGGATGTCGCAATCAAATAATTGCCTCCAGGCATTTTCCAAGGGTGAGCTTAAAAATAAAATATTGCCGCAAAAACACATGAAAATGTGTCACAATTAAAAATGTGTAACCCAAGTTCACAGAAGCATCCTTTTGCTAAAGCTTAATATACCCAACAACTATAGAGATATATATGATTAGAAAAGCAAATTAGTATACAGACATGATACACATGATGCATCCACAGAAGCATAAACATAAATCGAGTTAATTTTGGGGCCGTTTGCACAAATTAAATTCGATTTGGCCAAGTTCAAATAGGTCTTGGATGCATGATCACACAATTTAACCGCATGGAGACAAAAACACTTCATTACACCAAGGTGGGACATTGATGTAGAAATATTTTTCTGCACAACTACAAACTATTTTGATCATTTATGATGATGGAAATGTAAATCAGCACAGAATTCTTTAACATCTACAACTGTCCTACACGATAGTCAGCATAAGGCACTAGTATTATCTCCTATTCGCGCAAAATCATCAGTCTCCTTTGTCTCAGAAAGAAGTATCAAAATAGAGAAGAATCTCATTATGTAAGATTCACCAATCAAGCCAGATATAATGTTCGCCAAGTTCCTCGAAAGTTCTAAATTAGAAAGATCATTTACACAAATAGGAAGAAAATAAGGATCTTATGCATACCGCAGAATATGGCGTAACAAGATTCAATGTCATCCTATTGCATGAGATTTTATTTGAAAGCAGAATTCACCGATGGTTCGGTCGCGGCAGCAACTCCTCAACTTCTGTAAATCAAGTTTCTTGGATACATTATCACATAATTTAACCACATTAAAAACCATAAACACTTCAATCACAAAGATAAGAAACTTTCAGATTGAAATATTTTGAAGCACAAGTAGAAACTATTTTATCGTTATTAATCAGGCAAGGCAAACAGAAATCATCAAAGAAATACTTAACTTCTACGACCGATCAAATGTCTATTATGAAATGTAAATCGGTTAAGAATTCCTTAATATCTACAACCCTATACAACAGTCAGCAGAAAGCACCAGTATTCTCACCTTTCGCTCAAGATTAGCTGTCTCCTTTGTCTCAGAAAAGAAGTACCAAAATAGAGATGAAACTCATTTTGAGAAAACTGTTGCTTTTTCCTTTTTCTTTCTTTTCTCGTTTTTTTTTCTGTTTTTTTTCTTTTCCTTTTTTCTTTCCTTTTATCTGCCTCGCCAGTCATAACAGGGCCTTGGCCAGCAGCAACAGCAATCTGTTAGCTTTTTTTTTTTTTTTGTCAATCTGCTAGCTTGCTAATCTCGTTATCTGAATGCTTTGGTTCTTTTCTTTTTTTTTATGTCTCAGCAATCATAAAAGGGGGAACAAGGGCTTGGCCAGCAGCAACAACAACCTGCAAGCAAACAATTGCACAAAACTCATTTTAGGATAATTTACTAGAAAGATTGACAAAGTACCTTGAGTCAACGAAAATAATTTACAATATTGGAACCTAGACTTGAAATAATTTGAAAAGTCAGTATAATCAAACTGGTATCTCCATATTACAGCAATGTTATCGGTTAGACGGGGGTTGGCACTCAAGGAACACAATAGCTTAGAAATCATAGTATGTAGGATTCACCAATCAAGCCAAATATCATTTTCACCAATCAAGCCAAGTATAATAGATGTTACGCTATCCAAATAATTAATGGGTAGAAGAACCAAAAAACATTTCAAAAACAAACCGGTTGAAAGAATGGGGTCCTGCTTTGGGAGGTCAGAAGCTTTAAAGTTTGGGAGTGTAAAAAAATCATTCAGAGGCTTGCTACTTCATGCCATAAAAGCTTGAAGTCCAAGCATAAATTCTAATACGAAAGTATAGAGGATGGATGGCACTTGATCACTCGGACTACATTAAGTAAGTCACATCTTTGACATGACGCAAAGTCCCTGCACTCGTACGAGGCTAATGAGAATATCCAAAAAAAACCGATTGGTCAGGTTGTGGGTGGAGGCACAAAACAACCCTCCAGCATACTCAACTCGAACACTAACTTAACAAAACTTATGTCAAACAGATTAAAGTAAAACATCTCACTTAAGCATCAACTAGATTGTATGATAGATCACATCCTGGAATAGGAAGCACATTTAAGATTATCATTCTAGACCAGCATTCTAATGACAGATAGATCAGAAAACCTTAACCAAAAGTCATCATGGTTTGCAACATTCACCAAGTATATTTGAGCATCATTAATAGCTAGAGCAAGAGCCCCGTCAAGAGAACAAGTGCAGTGATTATGAGCTACATTCAGCAAGTAGACCACTTTAATTTGGATACTCCCTTGAGGAAGATGTACAGAAACTATAAGTCCTACATCTACTTACCATGTCCATGTGGTTGACCATCTATGGAAATGCGCTCCCACGGCTTCTCAACTATATCGACAGTAGCAGTAGTAACCTGAACAAAGTAATGAGATCAAATACTCTTTGATCATATTGCTCCATGAGAAGTTATGCAGTTGCTCAAGCCTTGAGTAACATGGCTCTGGTAGCCGTAAATTAAAGTTCTGTTTATTACTTTTAAAATTGTGTTACATGGATGAAACTAGTTTAGCATACCATTATAACAAGCCAAATACATCAATACAAGGATTTTCAACATCATAACTTAAGTGAAACCAAGAATTTAAAACAATGAATGTCTCATAACTATATCGAAAAAGCTATCGCAAACTATAGAAGTCACAATGACTCCAATTGTATTAACAACTGTAGAAAACCAACAAAATAAGCTTTATAAGTGTGTCGCCATTAAATTATTTCGTGTAACCATAGCCATCAAGAGAATTTACATCTTTGCAGGTCACTAATGATGATAAACATATGAAAAGAAATGCAGGTAGAAAAAAAAACAAAGAGAAGATTCTTATATTAGGGCACTTCAATAAATCCATGAATCCTACTATTTTATTTCACTTGTGGCAGAGTTACTTGATATCTATGAAATCATTCTAACATAACATTATCATTAATATATGTCAGAGGCATCTCTTAATGAACTCAATATATTCGTGTCTGTCACGTGATCAAAAATCATGCTTTGTTTCAACTCAATCACAGAGGTTACAAGCTCAAAGAAACCTCATTCTTAAGCATTAACTGACATAGGTAAGACTGGCTCAATGGCATAGTTCGCAATGTTTGTTAACCTCTTAAACTATTACCTGCCGGTAAAAGGATGTCAAGTGTTTGCCAAGTACAATGGCAAAGTCCTATGCTGAAAGAGGTTGCTTGCAATCTATAGTTGTCACATACACCTGCAACACAACCCTGTGAATAACAGACAACAACAAACATATTTCAACTTATATCAAACAGGAAAATTTCAATTATAAAAGTCTCATAATAACTATATCGAAAAAGCCATCTCAGACTATAGATGTCACAGTGACCTGCATAGTATTAATAATAAGTGTAGAAAACCAACAAAAATAAGCTTTATAAGTACATACCCATTAAATTATTTACTGGAATCCTCAAGATTAGGGAAAAACAGAGATCACTCCAAGAGATATCATTGAGATTTACATCTTTGCAAGTTCCTGCGCGTGTACAAACATTTTGTCATTAGGATGTCGCAATCAAATAATTGCCTCCAGGCATTTTCCAAGGGTGAGCTCAAAAATAGAGTACTGTCGCAAAAACAGATGAAAATGTGTCACAATTAAAAATGTGTAACCCAACTTCACAGAGCATCCTTAGGTTAAAGCTTAACATACCCAACGACTATAGATATATATATATATATATATGATTAGATAGGCAAATTAGTGTACAGACATGATACACATGATGCATCCACAGAAGCATAAACATAAATCGAGTTAATTTTTGGGCCGTTTACATAAATTAAATTCGATGTGGCCAGGTTCAAATAGGTCTTGGATGCATGATCACACAATTTAATAGCATGGAGACAAATCCTTCAAATCTACAACAACCCTATACAACAGTCAGCAGAAAGCACCAGTATTCTCACCTTTTCGCTCAAGATTAGCCGTTTCCTTTGTCTCAGAAAAGAAGTACCAAAATAGTGAAAACCTCATTTTGAGAACACTGTTGCTTTTTTCGTTTTTTCTCATTTTTTTCTGTCTTTTTTCTTTTCCTTTTTTTTTTCTTTAAATCTGCCTCAACAGTCATAACAACGCCTTGGCCAGCAGCAACAGCAATCTGCTAGCCTTTTTTCTTTTTTTTTTTTTGGCAATCTGCTAGCTTGCTAATCTCATTATCTGAACGCTTTGGTTCTTTTTTTTTTTTTTATGTCTCAGCAATCATAAAAGGGGGAACAAGGCTTGGCCAGCAACAACAGCAACCTGCAAGCAAACAATTGCACAAAACTCATTTTAGGATCAATTACTAGAAAGGTTGACAAAGTACCTAATGTCAACACAAATGATTTACAATATTGGAACCTAGACTTCAAATAATTTGAAAAGTCAGTATAATCAAACTGGTATATCCATATTACAGCAATGTTATCGGTTATCGGTTTTGTCAGCTCTTAATGAACTCAATATATTCGTGTCTGTCATGTGATAAAAAATCATGCTTGGTTTCAACTCAATCACAGAGGTTACAAGCTCGAAGAAACCACATTCGTAAGCATTAACTGACGTAGGTAAGACTGGCTCAATGGCATAGTTCGCAACGTTTGTTAACCTCTTAAATTATTACCTGCTGGTAAAAGGATGTCAAGTGCTTGCCAAGTACAATGGCAAAGTCCTATGCTGAAAGAGGTTGCTTGCAATCTATAGTTGTCACATACACCTGCAACACAACCCTGTGAATAACAGACAACAACAAACATATTTCAACTTATATCAAACAGGAAAATTTCAATTATAAAAGTCTCATAATAACTATATCGAAAAAAGCCATCTCAGACTATAGATGTCACAGTGACCTGCATAGTATTAATAATAAGTGTAGAAAACCAACAAAAATAAGCTTTATAAGTACATACCTATTAAATCATTTACTGGAATCCTCAAGGATAGGGAAAAACAGAGATCACTCCAAGAGATATCATTGAGATTTACATCTTTGCAAGTTTCTGCGCGTGTACAAACATTTTGTCATTAGGATGTCGCAATCAAATAATTGCCTCCAGGCATTTTCCAAGGGTGAGCTCAAAAATAGAGTACTGTCGCAAAAACAGATGAAAATGTGTCACAATTAAAAATGTGTAACCCAACTTCACAGAGCATCCTTAGGTTAAAGCTTAACATACCCAACGACTATAGATATATATATATATATATGATTAGATAGGCAAATTAGTGTACAGACATGATACACATGATGCATCCACAGAAGCATAAACATAAAATCGAGTTAATTTTTGGGCCGTTTACATAAATTAAATTCGATGTGGCCAGGTTCAAATAGGTCTTGGATGCATGATTACACACAATTTAATAGCATGGAGACAAATCCTTCAAATCTACAACAACCCTGTACAACAGTCAGCAGAAAGCACCAGTATTCTCACCTTTTCGCTCAAGATTAGCCGTTTCCTTTGTCTCAGAAAAGAAGTACCAAAATAGTGAAAATCTCATTTTGAGAACAATGTTGCTTTTTTCGTTTTTTTCTAATTTTTTTCTGTTTTTTTTCTTTTCCTTTTTTTTTTTCTTCATATCTGCCTCAACATTCATAACAACGCCTTGGCCAGCAGCAACAGCAATCTGCTAGCCTTTTTTTTTTTTTTTTTTTTTGGCAATCTGCTAGCTTGCTAATCTCATTATCTGAACGCTTTGGTTCTTTTTTTTTTTTTATGTCTCAGCAATCATAAAAGGGGGAACAAGGGCTTGGCCAGCAACAACAGCAACCTGCAAGCAAACAATTGCACAAAACTCATTTTAGGATCAATTACTAGAAAGGTTGACAAAGTACCTTATGTCAACACAAATGATTTACAATATTGGAACCTAGACTTCAAATAATTTGAAAAGACAGTATAATCAAACTGGTATATCCATATTACAGCAATGTTATCGGTTATCGGTTTTGTCAGCTCTTAATGAACTCAATATATTCGTGTCTGTCATGTGATAAAAAATCATGCTTGGTTTCAACTCAATCACAGAGGTTACAAGCTCGAAGAAACCACATTCGTAAGCATTAACTGACGTAGGTAAGACTGGCTCAATGGCATAGTTCGCAACGTTTGTTAACCTCTTAAATTATTACCTGCTGGTAAAAGGATGTCAAGTGCTTGCCAAGTACAATGGCAAAGTCCTATGCTGAAAGAGGTTGCTTGCAATCTATAGTTGTCACATACACCTGCAACACAACCCTGTGAATAATAGACAACAACAACAACATATTTCAACTTATATCAAACAGGAAAATTTCAATTATAAAAGTCTCATAATAACTATATCGAAAAAGCCATCTCAGACTATAGATGTCACAGTGACCTGCATAGTATTAATAATAAGTGTAGAAAACCAACAAAAATAAGCTTTATAAGTACATACCCATTAAATTATTTACTGGAATCCTCAAGGATTGGGAAAAACAGAGATCACTCCAAGAGATATCATTGGGATTTACATCTTTGCAAGTTTCTGCACGTGTACAAACATTTTGTCATTAGGATGTCACAATCAAATAATTGCCTCCAGGCATTTTCCAAGGGTGAGCTTAAAAATAAAATATTACCGCAAAAACACATGAAAATGTGTCACAATTAAAAATGCGTAACCCAAGTTCACAGAAGCATCCTTATGCTAAAGCTTAATATACCCAACGACTATAGAGATATGTATGATTAGATAAGCAAATTAGTATACAGACATGATACACATGATGCATCCACAGAAGCATAAACATAAATCGAGTTAATTTTGGGGCCGTTTGCATAAATTAAATTCAATTTGGCCAGGTTCAAATAGGTCTTGGATGCATGATCACACAATTTAACCGCATGGAGACAAAAACACTTCACTACACCAAAATGAGAGATTGAGGTAGAAATATTTTTCTGCACAACTACAAACTATTTTGATCATTTTTCTGCACAACTACAAACTATTTTGATCATTTATAATGTTCGCCAAGTTCCTCGAAATTTTAAATTAGAAAGATCATTTACTCAAATAGGAAAAAAAAAAAGAAGGATCTTATGCATACCACAGAATATGGCGTAAGAAGATTCAATTCATCCTCTTGCATGAGATTTTATTTGGAAGCAGAATTTGCCGATGGTTCGGTCTGCTGCTGCAGCAACTCCTCAACTTCTGTAAATCAAGTTTCTTGGATACATTATCACATAATTTAACCACATGAAAAACCATAAACACTTTAATCACTAAGCGAAAAAACATTCAGATTGAAAAATTTTGAAGCACACGTACAAACTATTTTATCATTATTAATAAGGCAAGGCAAACGTAAATCATCAAAGAAATCCTTAACTTCTACAACCGATCAAATGTCTGCTATGAAATGTAAATCGGTTAAGAAATCCTTAAAATCTACAACAACCCTATACAACAGTCAGCAGAAAGCACCAGTATTCTCACCTTTTCACTCAAGATTAGCTGTTTCCTTTTTCTCGGAAAAGAAGTACCAAAATCGAGAAAATCTCATTTTGAGAACACTGTTGCTTTTTTCGTTTTTTTCCTTTTTTTCTGTTTTTTTTCTTTTCCTTTTTTCTTTCTTTATATCTGCCTCAACAGTCATAACAGCGCCTTGGCCAGCAGCAACAGCAATCGGCTAGCCTTTTTGTTTTTTTTTTTTTTTTTTGGCAATCTACTAGCTTGCTAATCTCATTATATGAACGCTTTGGTTCTTTTCTTTTTTTTTTTTTTTTATGTCTCAGCAATCATAAAAGGGGGAACAAGGGCTTGGCCAGCAACAACAGCAACCTGCAAGCAAACAATTGCACAAAACTCATTTTAGGATCAATTACTAGAAAGGTTGACAAAGTACCTTATGTCAACAAAAATGATTTACAATATTGGAACCTAGCCTTGAAATAATTTGAAAAGTCAGTACAATAAAACTGGTATCTCCATATTACAGCAATGTTATCGGTTAGATGGGGGATGGCACTCAAGGAACACAATAGCTTAGAAATCTTAGTATGTAGGATTCACCAATCAAGCCAAATGTAATATTCACCAAGTCCTCAAATGTTTTAAATTAGAAAGATCATTTACACAAATAGGAAGAAAATAAAGATCTTATACATACCGCAGAATGGCGTAAGAAGATACAATTTTTTGTCTCAGTAGTCACAACAGGGGGAACATGGGCTTGGCCAGCAGCAACAGCAACATGCTGGCAAAAAACTGCTAATCTCATTTTGAGAACTCCGAGGTTCCTTAGCAATGCTCTTCCGAAATCTGCATATAAATATTTATACACAAAATGATGAAGGAACCCAATTAAAATATCATTACAATAATGCATAACTTTATGCGTATATGTAACTTTATGCATATATGGCATAGCTTAATAACTGGGATCACATGGAAAACTCTTTGGATGGAACCAGAATTCAGTCTAATGCTACATGCAAAGATAGAACTGAGATAGGATGTTAGCAAAGGAATTTGCGTCAAATGGCAAAAGAAGATGATATCCATTTTTTCATAAGACAAAAGGATCCGAAATCAAATTTTCATGATATATAAAAGCCTTGATTGATGGATATTCAGATAGATAAACAAGGAATAAAAAAAATGTAGTAGATAAGGAAGATTGACTCAAGTGCTACCAGTGGTCGTTGTGATTCACAAAGAAAATGGAGATTTAGGTATCCTTATTGACCAATCAAAGTTTTCTATTTTCAAGGGTGATAGTGATACTTTCGGAGATGATATAGTGGGTATCCTGCGTATCAAAGAGGACATAATAGTTAGGGATATGGCTGTCATTGTAAGCCACTATTAAATGATAAGAATTTCGAAGGCACACAAAATTTATACTGCTAATATCGCTCCCAAATTATTTTACTGCAGTTTTCATTTGTAATAATGGACAGGGTTCAAGGCCTAGACCCCACTGATAAGAGGGGGTAAGGGGGAAGTCAAATTCTCAGACTGAACAACCTGCATAGTTGTTTCAAAGTTTCAGATCCTTTAGCGTGTGCAGAAGATTTAAATACAAGTTGCATACGAATTTGGTGTGGCTGATCAAAAACCAATACTTGAGGAGAAGCTCATCACATTGGAACGTAACATTATCATTTAATATAGGTCAGAGGCAATGTCAGCTCTCAATAAACTCAATATATTCGTGTCTGTCATGTGATAAAAAATCATGCTTGGTTTCAACTCAATCACAGAGGTTAGAAGCTCGAAGAAACCTCATTCTTAAGCATTAAACTATTTACTGGAATCCTCAACGATAATAGGTGTAGAAAACCAACAAAAATAAGCTTTAAGTACATACCCATTAAATTATTTACTGGAATCCTCAACGATAGGGAAAACAGAGATCACTCCAAGAGATATCATTGGGATTTACATCTTTGCAAGTTTCTGCGCGTGTACAAACATTTTGTCATTAGGATGTCGCAATCAAATAATTGCCTCCAGGCATTTTCCAAGGGTGAGCTTAAAATAAAATATTGCCGCAAAAACACATGAAAATGTGTCACAATTAAAATGTGTAACCCAAGTTCACAGAAGCATCCTTTTGCTAAAGCTTAATATACCCAACAACTATAGAGATATATATGATTAGAAAAGCAAATTAGTATACAGACATGATACACATGATGCATCCACAGAAGCATAAACATAAATCGAGTTAATTTTGGGGCCGTTTGCATAAATTAAATTCCATTTGGCCAGGTTCAAATAGGTCTTGGATGCATGATCACACAATTTAACCGCATGGAGACAAAAACACTTCACTACACCAAAATGAGAGATTGAGGTAGAAATATTTTTCTGCACAACTACAAACTATTTTGATCATTTATGATGATGGAAATGTTAATCGGCACAGAATTCTTTAACATCTACAACTGTCCTAGACGATAGTCAGCAGAAGGCACCAGTATTATCACCTTTGCGCGCAAAATCATCGGTCTCCTTTGTCTCAGAAAGAAGTATCAAAAAGAGAAGAATCTCATTATGTAAGATTCACCAATCAAGCCAGATATAATGTTCGCCAAGTTCCTCGAAAGTTCTAAATTAGAAAGATCATTTACACAAATAGGAAGAAAAAAAGGATCTTATGCATACCGCAGAATATGGCGTAACAAGATTCAATGTAATCCTATTGCATGAGATTTTATTTGAAAGCAGAATTCACCGATGGTTCGCTCGCGGCAGCAACTCCTCAACTTCTGTAAATCAAGTTTCTTGGATACATTATCACATAATTTAACCACATTAAAAACCATAAACACTTCAATCACAAAGAGAAGAAACTTTCAGATTGAAATATTTTGAAGCACAAGTAGAAACTATTTTATCGTTATTAATCAGGCAAGGCAAACAGAAATCATCAAAGAAATACTTAACTTCTACGACCGATCAAATGTCTATTATGAATGTAAATCGGTTAAGAATTCCTTAATATCTACAACCCTATACAACAGTCAGCAGAAAGCACCAGTATTCTCACCTTTCGCTCAAGATTAGCTGTCTCCTTTGTCTCAGAAAAGAAGTACCAAAATAGAGATGAAACTCATTTTGAGAACACTGTTGCTTTTTCCTTTTTCTTTCTTTTTTCGTTTTTTTTTTTCTGTTTTTTTTCTTTTCCTTTTTTCTTTCCTTTTATCTGCCTCGCCAGTCATAACAGGGCCTTGGCCAGCAGCAACAGCAATCTGCTAGCTTTTTTTTTTTTTTTTTGTCAATCTGCTAGCTTGCTAATCTCATTATCTGAATGCTTTGGTTCTTTTCTTTTTTTTTATGTCTCAGCAATCATAGAAGGGGGAACAAGGGCTCGGCCAGCAGCAACAACAACCTGCAAGCAAACAATTGCACAAAACTCATTTTACGATAATTTACTAGAAAGATTGACAAAGTACCTTGAGTCAACGAAAATAATTTACAATATTGGAACCTAGACTTGAAATAATCTGAAAAGTCAGTATAATCAAACTGGTATCTCCATATTACAGCAATGTTATCGGTTAGACGGGGGTTGGCACTCAAGGAACACAATAGCTTAGAAATCATAGTATGTAGGATTCACCAATCAAGCCAAATATAATATTCACCAATCAAGCCAAGTATAATAGATGTTAGGCTATCCAAATAATTAATGGGTAGAAGAACCAAAAAACATTTCAAAAATAAACCGGTTGAAAGAATGGGGTCCTGCTTTGGGAGGTCAGAAGCTTTAAAGTTTGGGAGTGTAAAAAAATCATTCAGAGGCTTGCTACTTCATGCCATAAAAGCTTGAAGTCCAAGCATGAATTCTAATATGAAAGTATAGAGGATGGATGGCACTTGATCACTCGGACTACATTAAGTAAGTCACATCTTTGACATGACGCAAAGTCCCTGCACTCGTACGAGGCTAATGAGAATATCCAAAAAAACCCGATTGGTCAGGTTGTGGGTGGAGGCACAAAACAACCCTCCAGCATACTCAACTCGAACACTAACTTAACAAAACTTATGTCAAACAGATTAAAGTAAAACATCTCACTTAAGCATCAACTAGAGTGTATGATAGATCACATCCTGGAATAGGAAGCACATTTAAGATTATCATTCTACACCAGCATTCTAATGACAGATAGATCAGAAAACCTTAACCAAAATTCATCATGGTTTGCAACATTCACCAAGTATATTTGAGCATCATTAATAGCTAGAGCAAGAGCCCCGTCAAGAGAACAAGTGCAGTGATTATGAGCTACATTCAGCAAGTAGACCACTTTAATTTGGATACTCCCTTAAGGAAGATGTACAGAAACTATAAGTCCTACATCTACTTACCATGTCCATGTGGTTGACCATCTATGGAAATGCGCTCCCACGGCTTCTCAACTATATCGACAGTAGCAGTAGTAACCTGAACAAAGTAATGAGATCAAATACTCTTTGATCATATTGCTCCATGAGAAGTTATGCAGTTGCTCAAGCCTTGAGTAACATGGCTCTGGTGGCCGTAAATTAAAGTTCTGTTTATTACTTTTAAAATTGTGTTACATGGATGAAACTAGTTTAGCATGCCATTATAACAAGCCAAATACATCAATACAAGGATTTTCAACATCATAACTTAAGTGAAACCAAGAATATAAAACAATGAATGTCTCATAACTATATCGAAAAAGCTATCGCAAACTATAGAAGTCACAATGACTCCAATTGTATTAACAACTGTAGAAAACCAACAAAATAAGCTTTATAAGTGTGTCGCCATTAAATTATTTCGTGGAACCATAGCCATCATGAGAATTTACATCTTTGCAGGTCACTAATGATGATAAACATATGAAAAGAAATGCAGGGAGAAAAAAAAACAAAGAGAAGATTCTTATATTAGGGCAATTCAATAAATCCATGAATCCTACTATTTTATTTCACTTGTGGCAGAGTTACTTGATATCTATGAAATCATTCTAACATAACATTATCATTTAATATATGTCAGAGGCATCTCTTAATGAACTCAATATATTCGTGTCTGTCACGTGATCAAAAATCATGCTTGGTTTCAACTCAATCACAGAGGTTACAAGCTCAAAGAAACCTCATTCTTAAGCATTAACTGACATAGGTAAGACTGACTCAATGGCATAGTTCGCAATGTTTGTTAACCTCTTAAACTGTTACCTGCCGGTAAAAGGATGTCAAGTGCTTGCCAAGTACAATGGCAAAGTCCTATGCTGAGAGCGGTTGCTTGCAATCTATAGTTGTCACATACACCTGCAACACAACCCTGTGAATAACAGACAACAACAAACATATTTCAACTTATATCAAACAGGAAAATTTCAATTATAAAAGTCTCATAATAACTATATCGAAAAAGCCATCTCAGACTATAGATGTCACAGTGACCTGCATAGTATTAATAATAAGTGTAGAAAACCAGCAAAAATAAGCTTTATAAGTACACACCCATTAAATTATTTACTGGAATCCTCAAGGATAGGGAAAAACAGAGATCACTCCAAGAGATATCATTGGGATTTACATCTTTGCAAGTTTCTGCGCGTGTACAAACATTTTGTCATTAGGATGTCGCAATCAAATAATTGCCTCCAGGCATTTTCCAAGGGTGAGCTTAAAAATAGAGTACTGTCGCAAAAACAGATGAAAATGTGTCACAATTAAAAATGTGTAACCCAAGTTCACAGAGCATCCATAGATTAAAGCTTAACATACCCAACGACTATAGATATATATATATATATGATTAGATAGGCAAATTAGTGTACAGACATGATACACATGATGCATCCACAGAAGCATAGACATAAATCGAGTTAATTTTTGGGCCGTTTACATAAATTAAATTCGATGTGGCCAGGTTCAAATAGGTCTTGGATGCATGATCACACAATTTAATAGCATGGAGACAAATCCTTCAAATCTACAACAACCCTATACAACAGTCAGCAGAAAGCACCAGTATTCTCACCTTTTCGCTCAAGATTAGCCGTTTCCTTTGTCTCAGAAAAGAAGTACCAAAATAGTGAAAACCTCATTTTGAGATCACTGTTGCTTTTTTCGTTTTTTTTTTCATTTTTTTCTGTTTTTTTTCTTTTCCTTTTTTTTTTTCTTTATATCAGCCTCAACAGTCATAACAGCGCCTTGGCCAGCAGCAACAGCAATCTGCTAGCCTTTTTGTTTTTTGTTTTTTTTTTTGGCAATCTGCTAGCTTGCTAATCTCATTATCTGAACGCTTTGGTTCTTTTTTTTTTTTTTTATGTCTCAGCAATCATAAAAGGGGGAACAAGGGCTTGGCCAGCAACAACAGTAACCTGCAAGCAAACAATTGCACAAAACTCATTTTAGGATCAATTACTAGAAAGGTTGACAAAGTACCTTATGTCAACAAAAATGATTTACAATATTGGAACCTAGACTTCAAATAATTTGAAAAGTCAGTATAATCAAACTGGTATATCCATATTACAGCAATGTTATCGGTTATCGGTTTTGTCAGCTCTTAATGAGCTCAATATATTCGTGTCTGTCATGTGATAAAAAATCATGCTTGGTTTCAACTCAATCACAGAGGTTCAAGCTCGAAGAAACCACATTCGTAAGCATTAACTGACGTAGGTAAGACTGGCTCAATGGCATAGTTCGCAACGTTTGTTAACCTCTTAAATTATTACCTACTGGTAAAAGGATGTCAAGTGCTTGCCAAGTACAATGGCAAAGTCCTATGCTGAAAGAGGTTGCTTGCAATCTATAGTTGTCACATACACCTGCAACACAACCCTGTGAATAATAGACAACAACAAACATATTTCAACTTATATCAAACAGGAAAATTTCAATTATAAAAGTCTCATAATAACTATATCGAAAAAGCCATCTCAGACTATAGATGTCACAGTGACCTGCATAGTATTAATAATAAGTGTAGAAAACCAACAAAAATAAGCTTTATAAGTACATACCCATTAAATTATTTACTGGAATCCTCAAGGATTGGGAAAAACAGAGATCACTCCAAGAGATATCATTGGGATTTACATCTTTGCAAGTTTCTGCACGTGTACAAACATTTTGTCATTAGGATGTCACAATCAAATAATTGCCTCCAGGCATTTCCAAGGGTGAGCTTAAAAATAAAATATTACCGCAAAAAACACATGAAAATGTGTCACAATTAAAAAATGCGTAACCCAAGTTCACAGAAGCATCCTTATGCTAAAGCTTAATATACCCAACGACTATAGAGATATGTATGATTAGATAAGCAAATTAGTATACAGACATGATACACATGATGCATCCACAGAAGCATAAACATAAATCGAGTTAATTTTGGGGCCGTTTGCATAAATTAAATTCAATTTGGCCAGGTTCAAATAGGTCTTGGATGCATGATCACACAATTTAACCGCATGGAGACAAAAACACTTCACTACACCAAAATGAGAGATTGAGGTAGAAATATTTTTCTGCACAACTACAAACTATTTTGATCATTTATGATGATGGAAATGTTAATCGGCACAGAATTCTTTAACATCTACAACTGTCCTAGACGATAGTCAGCAGAAGGCACCAGTATTATCACCTTTTCGCGCAAAATCATCGGTCTCCTTTGTCTCAGAAAGAAGTATCAAAAAGAGAAGAATCTCATTATGTAAGATTCACCAATCAAGCCAGATATAATGTTCGCCAAGTTCCTCGAAATTTTTAAATTAGAAAGATCATTTACACAAATAGGAAGAAAATAAGGATCTTATGCATACCGCAGAATATGGCGTAAGAAGATTCAATTTCATCCTATTGCATGAGATTTTATTTGGAAGCAGAAGTCGCCGAGGGTTCGGTCTGCTGCGGCAGCAACTCCTCAACTTCTGTAAATCAAGTTTCTGGGATACATTATCACATAATTTAACCACATTAAAAACCATAAACACTTCAATCACAAAGCGAAGAAACATTCAGATTGAAATATTTTGAAGCACAAGTAGAAACTATTTATCGTTATTAATAAGGCAAGGCAAACGGGAATCATCAAAGAAATATTTAACTTCTACGACCGATCAAATGTCTATTATGAAATGTAAATCGGTTAAGAATTCCTTAATACCTACAAAAACCCTATACAACAGTCAGCAGAAAGCACCAGTATTCTCACCTTTCGCTCAAGATTAGCCGTCTCCTTTGTCTCAGAAAAGAAGTACCAAAATAGAGAAGAATCTCATTTTGAGAACACTATTGCTTTTTTCTTTTTCTTTCTTTTTTTTTTCTGTTTTTTTTCTTTTCCTTTTTTCTTTCTTTTTATCTGCCTCAGTAGTCATAACAGGGCCTTGGCCAGCAGCAACAGCAATTTGCTAGCTTTTCTTTTCTTTTTTTTTTTTGTCAATCTGCTAGCTTGCTAATCTCATTATCCGAACGTTTTGGTTCTTTTCTTTTTTTATGTCTGAGCAATCATAGAAGGGGGAACAAGGGCTTGGCCAGCAGCAACAGCAACCTGCAAACAAACAATCGCACAAAACTCATTTTAGGATAATTTACTAGAAAGGTTGACAAAGTACCTTGAGTCAACGAAAATAATTTACAATATTGGAACTTAGACTTGAAATGATTTGAAAAGTCAGTGTAATCAAACTGGTATCTCCATATTACAGCAATGTTATCGGTTAGACGGGGGTGGCACTCTAGGAACACAATAGCTTAGAAATCATAGTATGTAGGATTCACCAATCAAGCCAAATATAATATTCACCAATCAAGCCAGTAGCAGCAGTAACCTGAAAAAAGTAATGAGATCAAATACTATTTGACCATATTGCTCCATGAAAAGTTATGCAGTTGCTCAAGCCTTGAGTAACATGGCTCTGGTAGCCGTAAATTGAAGTTCTGTTTATTACTTCAAAAATTGTGTTGTATGAATCAAACTAGTTTAGCATGCTAATATAACAAGCCAAATACATCAATACAAGGATTGTTAACATCTTAACTTAAGTGAAACCAAGAATTTTAAAAATCTACTTCATGAGCATTTAAACCACGAAATAAAGCGACACATAGGGAAAAAGATGTAACAAGACTAAACATAAGGATGACAATAAAATATCAGTTCTATTACTTAGTCCAAAATTGGGTCCAAAATATATGGGCACGTCGTAGTGTCAGATTTAACTGAACTATCAGACTCTTAGTCTCTAATATCTGAAATGGCTTCACAAATAGTTCCTAATCGAAAAAGAATTATGCAAAACATCCCTCTCCCCAAAAATATTTTGAACATCCTTAGAGACTCGTATTCTCTAATATCTGAAGACTCGTAGTCACCAGAGACCCAAAAAGTCATTATAGAGTGGAGTGGGGTTCTTTTCTTTATTTTAGTGAGACCGGTTTTCTTCACAAAACAACGCAATCATTTATATATACAAACATCCCTCTCCCCAATAATATTTTGAACATACAGAGATCCTCCCAACGAAAATTATATCCCTCTCCCCCACCCCATCTGTCGCTACCTAATTTTTTTGTTTTTTTTCTTGGACATCAGCAAACCCCCAAGTGTTTGAGATGTATGTTGAACAAGGCAAATAGCCAGATAGAAACGAGGTAAATGCTAACAGACTGACAGCAACCAAAGGAGATGCTTCTCCATCAAGTACCAGCCACTTGGTGTTGCATCATGCTGTGACAACTGATGCCCGTGATGACGAGAGGTTTCAGTTGAAGCATAGTACCCAACTGGCCAGCCAACAAGCTCTTCAAATAAACTTATACATATGTTCTGGACAAATAGTCCTCAGTAAACATGAGTACAACTAATGGATCACGTCATCATGTTCCACAGGAAGTAAGAAGTAAAGGAAAGAGTGTCATGATAACAACACAAATAAAGAAAAAAAATAATGGTAAGAGTATAATGTAAATAGCAGGAATGAACCTTCCACTATGGTGTGGACTCGCCACTTAGAATAGCTTCATTCACAATAGCACTTCCAGCTATAATAAGCATGTCAGCAGGTACAGATTTGTATTCTCCGTCTAGACCAGTAGAGCGTCCAATAGACACGACATCACCAGGTATAAGTTCTGTCCCAGAGAGTTTATTCCACCTAAATTGCAACTTATATTGTAAAGGATACGCAAACAAAGCACCAAAAACACAAAAAGGCCAGTGAAATAACAAAAAATAGGGAAATGAATTTGTGATCTGTATCACATACTTCCCACAACGATGTACCATCAAAGTCTGGTTATCCACTTTTATACGTCTAAGCTCGGACAGAGTCTTCAAACGGCTTTACGCCATTGTTGACTCAAACATGAAGAGCATGAATAGAGTGAATAGACTATAATACCAGTACTCGTCCAAACACCATAGGCCTACACAGAATACCTAAATGCAATCAGCAGCGCCGTATATTAGAGAACACCAAATAAAGTACTAATGAAGAAATTAAAATAGAAAGACAAACAGTGCACAGCTTAAATAAATCCAAAAAAACGATTTCATCAGGTGGAAATGAAATGGAAGTTGGAATTACAACAAACCTGGAATACAAGAAACGGTTCCATAATTTGCTCTTTCATCAATCTTTGGAATGTGGGTTGAGGATATTCAAATCTGCATAATATGGATCCATTTTATGAGCAGAAGGAAAGCTCTAACTTGAAGGCAGAAGAAATATTCTTTTCAAATAAACCAGTGTTCATCTACGTGGAGAATAAATTAAATTTAAAAAGGATGTAAATAATGCACGACCGTATTGATTATAACACCATGGTAATATTGATAATATAGTCATTGTTAAGGATAAAAAACACTACCAAATGATTAATCTAATTTCAGATGATGATGAAGCGCAGACAAAATGTTGAAGCTGCACTGCATCACGAACTCAAATACTCCAGCAACAACCACATGATCAATGCACAAGAAAAACTATTACTATATCAATAGATGCAGATATTTGCAAGATTATGTACCATGTTTAAATCTCACGTGTCTAACACTTCACTTAATAAAACCGGAGCACACTGCTTATGCAATATGTCAATTCTAATATATCTAATTAGAGCACAAATGCAAATAACAAACGAAGATACCATTCGAACATCATTTCTCATATACGATTGTGCAGTATGAGGTGACACTTACACATTCCTCCCCCATTTCTCAGTAGCGGCCACAATTTTAGCTTCTGTACCATAACCAGTACTCTTGAGATAATACCCAATTGTTTCCTTGGATGGATAAGGAAGCTTACAAAAGGTATTCTTCTCCTGTGAGTATATAAAACGTTGTTTCCTGAAATCAAAGTAGATTTCCTCCGTATCCAATCATGTAGACGAACCTGCCAGCTACAGAATATTAAACAAACTGGTCAAAATTAGGAGGGAAGATTGATAACACATAAAAATATATATTAAACAGACTTGCTTAAGAAACGTCTCCAAGCAAGTTGACTTAACTAATGAATGCACAATTCCTAGAACAGATTGCAATTTTGATTTTACGTTGTACACAAAAACATTGCATTACTGGTGAAGAAGGAAGCAGATTGATACAACTGGAGATGTGTTGCATATGTGATATAATTAAGATGTCCTCTATCAGGCCAATAATTAAATACAACTAATGATAAAGCCTTAAAAGAGAAAAAGATGTCCAAAATCTCAAATAAATCTTAAATAGTTTATCAAAAGACAAATAAACCTGATGAGAATCATGAGACTGATCACATTTTTCAGACAAGCTTGCAAGGATCGAAATCAATTCACTTAAGGGAGTTCATATTTCAACTAAAGTGACAGCCCAGATATGATAGGTTTGGTGGATTGAGTTATTTTAACAGTTTCAATAAACACATCATTCCTAAGAGTTCTTATCAACCTGTAATCAATTCTATAACCTTACTAAGACTGTCATGTACAATAATCAAATTTCAGCACATGATGACAAAAATAGAGTTGAAGGACAGACAATACCATATAACCTCAAACATTGTACTCATATTTCAAATTAACTTTTGAGTCATGTCAGCATATGGCCGTATCAGGCGCCTCCTAATAATTTCAACAAGACAGTGGAACCATCAGAATTTCTTGTTCAGATATTATTGGATCTATTACTTATTGATATCCAAATTTTCATCTATCAGCTTCAAGATTCAAGTGTCTGAACCAGTTAAACCGCAAAATAAATAGTTGGGTCAGCAATATCCATCCATACTACAGAAGACATGATAAAGAAAAGATTCAGTTGATAAACTCCAAATCCCCATAACAATGCTCTAAATCAAAGAGATTAAGAAGTTACCAAATGAAAACTAATGTTGTTTGGTATTAGTACTGCAACAAAAGAAAGTGAAAAATTTCATCTGTATTGAACCACATGCAGAAGAGTACAGAAGTCTAAAAGAAGCGGGGATTTGAGGGTTTTTACCAGCGAGCGAGGATTTTTCGTTCTTGGGTTTTGAAGTGTACCCGCCGCCGTCGTTTCTCTCCCGCGGGTGTTGCG
This sequence comes from Sesamum alatum, assembly GCA_034509735.1. Lineage (NCBI taxonomy): Eukaryota > Viridiplantae > Streptophyta > Magnoliopsida > Lamiales > Pedaliaceae > Sesamum > Sesamum alatum. The sequence continues at coordinate 11,704,441 of JACGWO010000003.1, forward strand.
TTGCACACGAGCAAACGCCACTCCAACCGTCGTCGCTGCTTCTCCCGCCGTCGCTGCGTTCGCCGCCTTGAGTCGGCCATCCTCGGCTCACTCCACCGTCTCTCCTTCACCGAGGCTGCGGAAACCCTTAAAATTTTATAGTTGCTGTTAATTTTCTTTACTCTGTTTTTCTTGGGTGAGAAGAGAAGAGAGGAAAGGGGAGACGAAGGCGAGATGGTGGGTGGGGGGTGGAAAGAAGACGGTGACTTTTGAGTTTTGAGGGTTTGTACAAATGGGTTTTGAGTGGTTGTACATATCATTTGAAAAACAACAACGTATTCATTTCAAAAAAAAAAAAAAAACAACGTATTTTTTCTCTCAAAAGAAAAAGAAACTAGTCCCGTTTCATTTCCTACATGTTTTTTTATTTGGTTTCATTTTCTACATATTTTTAAGATACTGAAAAAATAAAATCAAACATAATATTACTCAAAACATTTTTATTGGGTGTTTTGGCACGTTCTTCCATATATATATATATATATATCCACCTACAAATAAACAATTATTATATATATATCCACCTACAAATAAACAATTATTATATATATATCCACCTACAAATAAACAATTATTATATATATATATCCACCTATAAATAAACAATTTATATATATATATATATATATTTATAAAAATATATAAAAAGAAACACGATTTGATAATGAATAGTATTTTTGTCTCTTAATATACAACACAATACATATAAAAAAATAAATATAACTATATACATATATAAAAATATATAAAAGAGACATGATTTGACAATGAACAGTGTTTTTTGTCTCCCAATATATAACATAATACATACAATATATTTTTACACTATTTAAAATTAACTCCAAAAACAAATCCAAACATACACTATATCTCTAACACACACTTATTTATCTCTATTTTTCTCTCTCTATCTCCACAAATCAAAACAAAACAAACTAAAAACAAAACCAAACACTATAAGAGTATCTTTAGTATTTTGCGAAAGTGTCTTTGTATTTTCTTTTATTATTTTTCTACCCCAAGTTTGGGTTTATGATCATTTAGGTGTAAAGAAATATTACAACTTTATTTACGAATTAATTATTGGAAATTTTTACTTTAAGTGTCCGTATGCCCCTATGATTAAATACTCAAAGATCTCGTTTTTAGTGCAAATGCCACTTTTTTTGTTGTTTGGTCATTTTTAATAATCGCTTTTGATATTGAATTCCATCAAAACTATATTTTGATAAAAGCTACATTTTTTACCTTTTAACTACAATTATTTTCATATAATTACGCATTCCATTAAGTAATTTCTTTTAATTCCTTCATTAACCTTACAAATGAGATTAGTTTTGGATTTAATTACCATCTGCATTTGTATAATTAATTATGAATCCAAGTGTAATAATAATTCTTTTTAAATCAATTCTCTCCTAATCAACTATATCATAATTCTCTCCATTAAACGTGACCGTGTAACGCAAAGACAAAAAATAATACTAGTATTAAATCATACTTATTCCTAGTAGAGAATTTTGTCAAACACGTGGAATTATTTTCAATTTAAATTGAGACAATAATAATAAAAACATGTTCTTTTGGCATCGACATAAATTGGTAAACCTAGTATATATGTTCTTACGCAATTAATAAATGATTGGAATAAAACCATGATAAATTATTTAAGCCACTTAAATTTATTTTTAAAAGTAAAGAAAAATACCAATGGGATGGATTCTTCATTATTGAAATGTCATGACAATCCTTGACTAGTAATTTATTTAATGCATTCCTTTAGTGCAATACATGATAAAGCAAATTAATAAAGTTGTAAATCCAAAAAAATATATAAAATTAGAGAATAATTATTAATTGAGACATATAAAGCCATAATATACACTGAACTTATCAATGAATTGTAAATCATTGATATTACCATTGATATAAGATACAACCATGTAGATATTGGTTTCATCGAAAAAAAAAATTTAAAAAAAAAAGACTCAATCAAACTTTGAAAATTGTCACTTCCACCAATTAAATATATAAGTATAGAGAGAAATTGCAACTTACATAAATAGCATTTAGAATATTAGTATTATTGGGACATTTATATCTCATAATTCTCGTTTCAATTTCACTTATTTTTTCTAATTATTTCTTATTCTATGATAAATGCATTTTTAATAAATATATTGCATTGTAAATGTAAAAACCAATTGAAGTTAATTAATTATAATGGGAGTAGTAAATACTACCACATAATTATCTTAACATTTAGAATATTTGTATTGTTGGGACATATACAATTCAATTGGTGAGTCCTTTCCATTTCTATGATTTTTCTAATTATTTCATATTCTTCGACAAAGGCATGTTCAATAAATATGTTAAATGGTAAATTAAAAAAAATGGAGTTAAATAAATTATAATAGGAGTAATAAATAAAAGTTTAATCAATAGATGTAAATTCAGATGACATAAAATAAAAATAATTTAGTAACAATTTGTCGGATCGTATAAGTTACAATAATTAAATAAACAGTGACCACAAATAGAGAACTTTTATTTTTATATAAATAACAAATTATTTCTTAAATTATAGTTATTAGTATTTGTGGTCAATTTTACCTTCTTCGTATTTGTGGTCAATTTTACCTTCGTTATATTACCTTTTAGATTTGAATGTTTTGAAAATATTCTAATAAACACTTACCAAAAATTCTAGTAAATAAACAAAAGATTCAAAAATATAAAAAACACTTACCACAAATCATAGAAACAAATTAGTTTTTTATAATTGTAAAATTTTATTTTAACATAAATAAATTGTTCAAAAACATACATAAGTATCAAAATGATAATATTAAGACATGAATTTTAGAATATTAGTATTATTGGGACATTTATAATTCAAAATTTCTGAATCCTTTCGATTTCTCCTTTATGCATTAAATGAATTTTTAATAAATATATTACATTGTAAATAGAAAACGAATTATTGAAGTTACTTAGATTACATTTAGAATATTTGTATTGTTGCATGGTAAATGTAAAAAAGATAATTGGAGTTAATTAAATTATAATGGGTGTAATAAATAATAAAAAAATAATAAATGTAAATTCATATGAAATGATATAAAACTAATTTTGTACTATAAACTAAAGGTTTTAACATTTTGTAGGATCAGTTAGAATAATTTTATAAACTTTGACCTAATAAACACTTTCCACTAAGCATAATAAATAGCGAATTTTTTTCCACTAAGCATAATAAATAGCTTCTTTTTTTTTATAATTGTAGAAATGTTACTTTAACTTTGATTATTTAGTTCTTTTAATTAAATTATTTTATTTGAAGTAATATAAGTAACATACAAATAACATGATTTAGAATATTAGTTTTGTTGGGACATTTACAATTCAAAATTCTTGAGTCCGTCCAATTTCTCTTATTTTTCTAATTATCTCTTATTCTACATATAAATGCATTTTCAATAAAAATATTACATCTTAAATATAAAAACAAAATGAAGTTAATTAAATTATAATGGGAGTAATAAATACTATCAAAATATTCTTATATTTGATATTTGTATTGTCGGGACATATACAAAATCCAAAATTGGTGATTTTTTAAATTATTTCATATTCTTTGTAAATGTATTTTCAATAAATCTATTACATGGTAAATGTAAAAAAATAAACAAATGGAGTTAATTACATTATACTAGGAGTTATATATAAAAAATTAATCAATAAATGTAAATTCACATGAGATAAAATAAAAACAAATTTAGTACTATAAAAGCAATTAGGATTGTATAAGTTAATAAACATTGACCACGAATAGAGAACTTTTACTTTTGTGTAAATAACCAATTATTTCTTAAATTATAATTACTTGTACTTGTGGTCAATTTTTACTTTTGAAAATATTTTAATAAACACTTACCACAAATCACAGTAAATAAACAAAAGATTTGAAAAACACTTACCACAAAGCACTCTCCGAATTTCAAGGCACATGGACTTGACAAGAAAGGATTCACACACTACAACAAAATAACTTAATAGCAACGAAAAAATTTGTTGCTGAAATCAGTGTCGAGTTAATTAACAAGTAAAATTCCCGTTGTTAATCTACACTCCTTGGTGTATATTTAAACAAATCGTTGCTAAATTTGTTATCAAGTAATTTTTTGTTGCTCAATTCTTTAGCAAGTAAAATATTGTATTAAATAACATAAATTAGCAACGAGAATTGTACTTGTTAATTAGCTCGTCGCTGATTTTCTTTCTTTGCTAACGAGTGATTTTCTTGTAGTGACATAGCATAGTAGAAGCTAAAGTTTCTCATTGTACACCATATTTGGAAACTAAGTTCCAAATTTTTTCACTTAATATATCCAAATAAAAAGAAACCGGAATTAACATCTTATGTCCATATTTTACCTTTACCTAAACTTATGTACATAGGTAAAAAATATCAGTAAAATGCTCAAATTTATCAAATTGAGAATATATAACAATAAAACTTTATAAATTAAAATAAAAATATGAAATGGACTCTACTTTTAGTGTATATAAAAAGAATAAATATTTTAAAAGTTCTAACATTTTAAAGCATGAAACATACATGGAAAATAAGTGAAGCAAGAAGAGTCATGAAGCATACTTTAATGGATTAAAGGCAATTTTAGTCCACTAACTAGTGCCTTTTCTAATTTTAGTCCCGTAACTTTCTAGGGTTTCAATTTAGTCCTGTAACTATTTAAAACTCATCAATTTTGGTACACTGTCTGAGGGAAAGTTGAAAAAGCCACCGGAAAGTCGCACATGGGACTCACGTGCCGCTTAAAATTGGGGAAATGTTTTTAATTGGACCAAACCAGCTGATATGGCGCTGAAATGGATTTTTTTTTTAAAAAAATAAGGAATGACGTGGATTTCTTATCCACGTCATCTCAACACATGGAATTGGGGGGAAAACAAAATTCATCCTCTATAAGTGCAGCTTATTCTTCGATTTCCCCCAAATCGACGAAGAACCCTAGAAACCATTTATGCTCATTCCCCCACAATGTCAACGGAGACGAGCACTGTGGATTGCAACTGTGGAAGGCCGGTTGTGATGCGCACTTCGTGGGCGAAGGAGAATCCGAAGGAGGTTTCTTTCATGCTGCAATTACAAGGTAAGAACAAATTGTGAAATCTGAAATTTTGGCGTCGCTGACGAGGATCTGTGAGAAATTTCCTTGAGATGGTTATGCCCGACAACTAAAGAAAAGAAGCCAACATGACGAGACGTACAAGCCGAAAAAAATTGCAAAAGTCAAGCACTTCACGTGTCTTAGCCTCGGGAGAGTATGATGTTTTTTCTGCTCATCCCTGTAAATAAGCCAATCAATGTGAAACGACGAATTGCCAAATGATCATATAAATCAAAAGGCACTTCACATAAAGAGGACGAAGAGAGCATTCCGCTATGTACCTAACCACGCCAATGATAATGAAGACTCTAACCTATACATCACCAAATATGAAACCCAAGACGCTCCAATGCACAACTTGAAGATGGAGAACATGAAACCTCCATCATCTTAAATAAAAAAACACGGCCTCGGCCTTGCAAATGATAAGTTCATGAAAAATTGCTCCATGACGCACGAGCTTAAACTGCATATTGCTCCTTGATACACGAGCTAAAACTGTATGTTGCTCCAAGACGCATGAGCCTAAACTGCATGCTCCTGGCCTGTATGAGTATAAAACTATGTACGACGTCCTCTTCTTAAAAAAAAGGAAGAAAGTAAATAAAATTCAAGTTCCTTTAAACTACGTTCTGACTTGATGCCTTCACGGGATACATAGGCAGCTTGAACAGATTTTGCTCAAGTTCAGTCATATCTTCCAAAAAAAAAAAAGGACAAATTGCATTCCCCCCCCCTATGTTATCAAAATGTTGCTAAAAGCCCCCTTGTATTTTGAAAATATGCAAAAAAAATCCTATATTTTGTAAAACCTTGCAAAAAAGCTCCTCCTCATTAGAAACTAATAGAGAGTGTCTAACACGCGCCCATTGCGCAACTAGGCTTCATTTTTTTTTTTACATATTTAAGGGTTATTTTGTAGTACAAGTGTCCATTTTGCCCTCTTCCTTTGGGAATTTAAATATATTGTAATAAATTAATATAATTGATTAATTTAAATTACTATTAAATTTGAATATATGTTAATAAATTATATTTATTTATGAAATATATTAATTAAATATAAAATACCTAAAAACATATAAACTTTGAATATATTTTAAAAAATTCAAATTTTAGATACTTATATGAATAAATATAAAAAGTTAATTATACAATCATATGTTAATAACTAAATTAAATTATTATTATTTAGTTTAAATAATTTAAATAAATTATATTAAATTAAAATACCAAAAAAGTATATTTAAATATAAAAAATATTTAAAACAAAATGATATTTTTATGAATACAAATATTAATAATTATAATAAGTATATACTATTAACTAATTTATTAAACATATGTAAATATGTAAATATATCATAATATTAAATAATATTTTTATTTTTTATATATAAATATATACCAATTTCCTTAATTTTCAAAAAAATCGAATTTATTAATTTATTAAAAAAAATAAAAAAATTTAGGCCACCGCGAGGACAATCGCTCAGATGAATCCTGGGTGTTGCGACCACGAACGCCTAGGTTGTGGGGTGACGGCAACGGCGCCGTCGCCCCCTCTACGGGCGGGCGGGGTGTGGGGGTGGGGAGAGGGGGCTTGGTGGCGGGGCTTTGGGGGAAAGGGGGGGGGGGGTTGGGGGGATGGGGTTAAAATAAAAATATTTTATTTGTATAATTTATAATTTTAAATATAATGTATATCAAAATTGATTAAATTTAGACCCTTGATCTAACGGTTTAGATGGATTGATTAGATCCGACGTCTTTAATGAAGGAAAGCGGATCGGCTCGGGAACGCGGCGGAAGCACGGTGGAGATAAAAACGTGCGGAATAAAAGAATTTAAATCGCGTTAAAGGGGTGTTTCCTTGAACGTTCCTGGGCTATCGTTGTATAAACGCAGAATATAAACATATATAAAATAAATAAGCGTTCATGGCTATAGAATAAAGAAGAAACCGAGAGCATAAATATAAATCGGAATATCTTTCTCGATTTTATATTTTGATCGGTTACACGCATTGATTCCTCCCGACGTTCGTCCACGCGAGGTCCCAACGTAGAGACCCTCTAAAGTCGTCCACACCACACCGGGAGAGATCTCATTTTTCTTGCTAGAAAAAAAAACAGATCTAGAGGATGAAATCAAAGAAGAGATTACACTATCGAATTAGTGTTCCTTGTTGATCTTACTTTGTTCTTTAATTGATCCTAGATCAATCAAGCAACAAAGAGGACTTAGAGAGCAGAGAGAGAGAGTGTGTGTATGGAGAGTTTTCATCTTTTTTCCTAGAAAAAGATGAATAATGAAATTCATCATATATAGGTGTTAGTATATACTGATATAGATACATAATTAATGTAATTATTGGAATGTGTCTAGGTGCATCCAAGGATGTCTAGATACATACCAATCAATCACTATCAATTCTTCAATCAAGCCTACCAACTTTTAAGGTATGATCAAATCATACCAACAGGGAAGGGCTTGATTGGAGTTGATTTGTCTCTTACCAAAAGAGACAAGTCAACTAACACATAGCATCCAACATGGCCGTTTTTGCTCCCTCCAAGGTGGCAATTTTCGGCCATACTTATTTAGGGAAGAAGTCCAACTTCTTCTTATTCCATAAATGGAATTAACACACCTCTAGGGTCAAAATTTAACGGACCGGGTTCTACCGTAATCCAATTAAGATGAACCCAAAATTAAATCCAATTTAATTTAAGTGTCCACTTAAATAATTCCCGTTGATCTTTTAATCCAATTAAAAGATCCAACATCTCAACTTTCCATATTAATCGATAAATCCTATTTACCAATTAAACGAGGGCCCGATACAATATCAACTCGTCCATCCAATGGACAATCCCTTAAGTAATCCAATTACTTATCATCCTCTGAAATTGACTCCAAGTCAATTCCTTCACCTCCTCGGTAATTTGTGTGTAACTCTTTAGGTTCACCCTCAGCTAGACTTGGGCTCGTATCCAACAAGAGCCTGTCACCATAGGTGGCCGCCTAGCAACTGTCCATGGCACTAGAGACTAGGTGAATGTTGGCGTGAACATTTAGGCGCCGATTCTGTATGGGTACGGTCCTATTGTCGATCGTCTCCCAGCCTTAGTCTAGGGTATGGAATTGGGCGTCAGTTCCCATCCTTGACTAGGCAACTATGCTTCACACCCGAGATGCGTTTACTCTACCAATCTACGTAGGAAACCCTTTCCTACTCAATCAATTGCTATGGCCATAGACTTTCAGAGTCTAAACCATCTCAGAGTGCATAGGAGACATCACCGTCATGTACTGACAGGGGACAGATCCTACCTTGGAATCCACCGTCCTCGCTACATACTCCAACTGCACTGGACAAGGCTTATAATGACTATCTTACGAAATGATCACCTCTCGCCAGATCCAAGATACAGTCTTCATATGCACGTGACTGCCATGATTCCTCAAGCCCGAGGACTAATCCCGTACTATCGGAACCGGGAATTCCTGTCATACCGAACAAGCCTCCAAGGCTTCCATATGACGATTACCGTGAGTCACTTCAGTCAATCAACCACCTTGTCAACTAACCTACAAAAATTGCATAGACGACCTTTGTCTGTTGCCGATGAAACTCGGCACTCACCAGTGAATGCAATACTTAGTGCAAGTCTCAATAGGACACTCGATGCCCAGTCTCGAGGTCCTCGACTTGGAATGTTTCAGACCAAACCCTCAGAAGTTGGTTTCATAGCGCCATCCAATGCGCAGCCCAACTACATGGGTTATCCAATTGGTTTTGTGGACATTTGTTGTGACGTTGAAACGCCGTTCAACCTTAGTAGTAAGCACAACAAACACAGTGCCAGTGACTAATACTTACTCTATTCATCAGGATATTATTGTATTAATAAAGATTGACGAATGGTTTCCCAAAACTGCCAATCCAATTGACTTTCTGGTCACCTATTCTAACAATCTCCCACTTAACCTCAAAGCCAATTACCCATGTCTCTCAGAACCTTCTGAGAGTGAGTAATCGGCGATATTAGCTCAGTCTCGCAGGTCTACTTTATTTTTTTGCTGAGGTAATACGGTCCAACCGTATCTCACCTCTTCCTACCATCACTACCTGTAGATGGTGGTTGTCTAAGAATTTTCCATGGATCTTGTGATGAGATCTCGGGCTCAAAAGGCTTTAGCCATAGCCTAGTTGTCAACCTTCAAGGCAACTACTGGCTCGGCCGTGCTAGGCACTACATCCATCCAATGGGTGTTGTTTTCATCCAAACCACTTTCCAAAAATGTCTTCCAAAGTTGGCATATATATCGACTTTCATGAAGAAACATCGTGGTATCCTGCTTGGAACCTTTCCAAGCTACCACACTCACCATTAAGTCCGAACATACATAGGTATTGAGACTAAATATTATTCACATGATTCTGGAAGCTAGTATCGCTATAGCCTTCCAAAATCAACTCTCCATAAACTGTGCATCGAGAATACTTCTCTAATCCTTATTCAGGTCTTAAAGACTGCTTTCAACTGTTGTCTATTGCCTCGTCGGTATACACCCGATATCCGTTGTTATGTATGATGCATAAACAACATCAGGCCCTGTGCACTGAACAACATACCCATGCTGCGTACGGCAAAGACGTAGGGGATGTAAAACATCTAAGCTTCCTAATTAGTCAATCATGACTAAGTTTTGGATAGCTTGGCCCTATTCATGGAGAATTGCGTGAACAATGCTCGTGTTTCTAGAGTTTCCTAACATCTTAATTTCATTCCAAATGAATAAGGTGTTACAAACTTAACACTCGGAACACTACCACACTCCAACTGACCCTAATGCTCGTTATTGACCGAGTCATACATCGTATGGGTTCGTCAAATTGAATATTCTAATTACATGAAATCTCAAACCCAGTTTGAATTTCAAGACGAATCCCTGCGGCTTCCAAGCCATTGATCCAATCTCGATGTCCAACATCGCTTCTCCATATGTCCTTTGGATCATGCTCCAATTGACCGGTCGGACCCAGAAACCTGTACCCATCAGGTATCTAAGGTATTCTAGTCATCCCTAGGAGGACTGGAATATAGTCAATGGAAAATAACCTGATGTTTGCATTATTTTGCGCTAGACCTGCAGAAATCAGACACCGGGTCTAGTCTTTCTTCCTACTAGTCCCCTGACGTATGCAGGACCATCCCATGTACTAAAGAACTTTGTAGGATACAGGCTTTCCAAAACCATATCCAATATGATAACTAGATCATGACTTTAAGAAAGTGCATGTTTCTCAACCTAGCAACTTTCAAGTCCATGTCTAGATGGGCTAAGGTAACTTCAGTGAAATACCAAGCGAACCAAGTCCAACAGGGTTCGTTTTCTCCCTTATCAGAGACCATTCAACCATGGCCGCTTCAACAAGAATTTCACTGATTGAGAATTCCATTCGCATTTGGATATTTGAGAATTCCCACTGAATACACGTCCTCTCGATCTAATCAAAAGGTAACAAAATTGATTCACCTCTCCAAGGCTAATATCCCGAACCTACCAAAGTTTCTTAGACTTGTGATCCTCTTTTAGTCTTTTGTATTCAATAACCTTACGGATATCCTTTTTGGATCCAATCCAATAGGGTATTGGCGCTCCCACTAAATACACAATCTCTCGATCTAATCGAAAGGTGACTAGTTTGGTTCACCACTCCAAGTCTAATTCCCCGAACCTATCAAAGGTTTTTAGACTTGTGAACCCTCTTCTGGTCGTATGTATTTAGTAATCCATAGAAGTTTTTTTTGGATCCAATCCAATAGACTATCTGCAAGCCCACTTTGTCTTACAAAATGGCTCTTTAGTCTTTTCCTCCTTAGAGAAGATTTGCAAGCTAGCAGATCTAAATCATCTATTGCTAGACTCTTTGGATCTTCCAACTTCCTCATCCTTAACTAAATGAAACTAACCATGACATGCATGCCAAATCCGTAAGTTCATCTTGATTATATCCATTTTTAATCATTTGTTTTGAGTACTCATAATCCAATTATGGGACAGTGTCAAGTGTTTATGTACCAAACCTAGCAGACAAGAATCACCATTCTTTGTCAAATAAAAGTAATTTTATTAATCAAATTATTGTATTCAAAATTGTCCAACAATAAATGGAACATATTTTGATCATGCTAGGTTACATAATTCCCGCAGACACAATCTTAACATGATCACTACTAAGCCTAACTAGTCCTTAGTCTTTGCAGCAACAGTTTCGCCATTGCTAGACCTTAGGATTGTCTGTCTTAGCTTTCTTTTCCTTATCATCACTTGTGAACCATTCACAGGTTATGAACGACTGGTATCCAAATGTCACCTTCATTGGAGAGGGGCAACTCCCTCTTCCAATGTCCCTTTTTCTCGCAGTTATTGCGAACATCATTCGGAACCTTTGACTGACGAACCCTTTTCCTCTTTTCTTTACCCCCGCCCAGCGGTGTAACAGGAGCACTCAAAGTGCTGGCATCGGCTGATATTGTCTGAGCCTTCTCCCTCTTCCTACGTCTGGCACCCTTGCCTTTCACTTTAGAGGTCGAACCCTCCTCACTAGTACCGTCGGCGGCAGATTTTTCAATCGTTGCCTTGTACTGGACCAATATTTTTATCAACTTATGAAGGTCTTTCTCAAGCCCACTCATGTTGTTGTTAACTATAAATGGGTCGAGTGAGGGGAGAAGAGACTGAAGGATAACGTCGATGTACATCTCTCTTTCGAGATCATCTTGGAGGTCTTTGAGCTTTTCCACAAGGGATAGCATCATCACTCCATGCTCTTGTACCGACAATCCTTCTATCATCTTCGCTCCGGAGAATGCTTCCACTGCAACATATCTAACATGCCGGTCTGGGACTGCATAGACTTGCTGCAATCGAAAACATCATCGAGCCAACATCCTCCAACCTATCATACTGCTTCTGGATCTCATTATCAATGGATGCCAGTATGATGCTGCAGACCTTCCAATTGTCATCAAGCCTCTTTTTGAACGTCAAACGTTCTTTGGGCGATGACCTTTCCGGCAAGGTCTGAGGAAAAAACTTATCCAAAATATAAGTCTAGTTCTTTGAAATCTAAGACCATCTTAAGATTTCCCAGCCAGGCATGGTAATACGTTCCATTAGACTTATTAGTCTCAAGTATAAGGGTTAGTGGATTCTTAGAAATCAACAGTTAAACAGAAAAACATTTAGTAGATTACAACAATATTATGTTCAAGTTAAGACTTGGTCCTTTAGTCATTAACCTCTCCCACTATTTCTACGAAAGCCCATCACTCTCAAATGGGATTTCGGGAAACCATTTCCTAGTAGGCTCGGGATCCACAAGCGCAATTCTCCATGCCCCGTTTTTACGATTCACATGGAAAAAGCCTCGTGGGAGGTATCTAATACCATTCTCAATCGATGAGATTCCCAAGATATTTTGCCTCACCTATATGATCTCGAGGACTCCAAGCGAATCATGCTACTCGATGTTAGGCCCGACCCATCAACCAAATCATACCTCAACTGTCGCCCCCCACGACTCGTCAGACAGGGAAACTGTGAGCGTACTTTTTGTTCACAACAACGGTGCAACTTTCCTCTATTCTGAAATGTGCCACGACTCGTGAGACCACACTTGGGTAGAGGTAGCTTCCTCACAACATTGCTATGGATGGAAGGCTTGACAGATCAAAATCATTTTGATCCAAGTCCATCATGGGCTTAATATTTCAACTTGGTCCAACCAAGTGAGAGTTCGAAATTATTGACCGAGACCTCATCACATTAATATTTTGCATGCGTAAATATCCAATATTATAAAGAATTTAAATAAAAGCATCGCATGCAAGTAAATCTAGCATAGCCCTGTTGGATGATCACGAGCCCAACCTATGCGACCCACTGAGCCCGCAGTGAGTCTATGGTCTGTTTTAGGGTGGTCATACACTATTACAACAATTAACCCAATGTCATGCCAATAGGCCTTGTACTCTATTTGTTTCGCCTTGATGTCTCCCCTTCGGCCTCCGTCCAACGTAGGCCTCCTTTTTCTCCGTGGGCTTGCCTTATTATACATAAAATGTTAAACCTCACCAAAATATTCCTAACTACTCTCATTACAAGAGAAATGGAATACATGGAAATAAAAGGAAAAAGACAAACCCTAACATCATGAGGCGAAAGTGGGAGATAATAGTCCCAAAACAAGAGGCACGCAGGCCCCACCCAAAAAGAATTTAAAACCATACACAGGTCAATGCGCTTCGTGATCATCTCTTGTTAATCCAATTAACAAAACACAACATAATTACATATCCAATATAATCATGCTCCAAGTAATACAAACCATGTATAAAATAAATGATATCCAATATCATCCCATAACATAATTAAATGCAGAAAAATACATGTCAAAAATGCAATTAAAAATGGATATTACAAACCTTGTACAACCCATGTACTTTTTTTTTTTTTTGTAAACCATTTCCAAAATAATTTTAGGCAATATAATTTTAGGAAAAATAATTCTCAACTAAAATTAAATCAGCCATAAATTGAATATTTTAGAAAAAATATGCAGAATACCAGAAAATCAAATTTTTCGAAAAAACAGCCCAGCCGTTCAGCCGTGCCGGCCGGCCGGCCGCACAGACGGCCCCGCGCGCGCGCAGGCGCAACTTCCTGTGGCGCGCGCGACAGCAGGCAACCTGTTGCCGACCGGCAGCGGCTGCTGTTGTTGCCGTAATTTTTTTATTTGATTCTGCACATAAAAAAACTGAAATAAATACCCAGATTTCAGAAAATCCAATTTTCTAAAATCACCCAAATATCCATGATTAATCAACATAATTTAAACATGAAAAATTTCAACAAATAATTATGAAAATTAAAAGCAATAAATACATGCTTTTAAAGCCAATCTAAACACTTTGAACATACTTGAATACGTAAAGCATGTAATCTATAGCCACATATACCGATCCGGGCTCTGATACCACTTGAAGGAAAGCGGATCGGCCCGGAAACGCGGCGGAAGCGCAGTCAAGATAAAAACATGCGGAATAAAAAAATTTAAATCGCGTTCAAGGGGTGTTCCCTTGAACGTTCCTGGGCTATCGGTATAAACTCAGAATATAAACATATATAAAACAAATAACCATTCGTGGCTATAGAATAAAGAAGAAACTGAGAGCATAAATATAAATTGGAATACCTTTCTCGATTTTGTATTTTGATCGGCTACACGCATTGATTCCTCCCGATGTTCGTCCACGCGAGGTCCCAACGTAGAAACCCTCTAAAGTCGTCCACACCACATCGGGAGAGATCTCATTTTTCTTGCTAGAAAAAAAATAGATCTAGAGGATGAAATCAAAGAAGAGATTATACTATCAAATTAGTGTTCCTTCTTGATCTTACTTTGTTCTTCAATTGATCTTAAATCAATGAAGCAACAAAGAGGACGTAGAGAGTAGAGAGAGAGTGTGTATGGAGAGTTTTCATCTTTTTCTAGGAAAAAGATGAATAATGATATTCATCATACATAGGTGTTAGTATATACTCATATATATACATAATTAATGTGATTATTGGAATGTGTCTAGGTGCATCCAAGGATGTTTAGATACATCCCAATCAATCACCATCAATTCTTCAATCAAGTCTACCAACTTTTAAGGTATGATCAAATCATACCAAAAGGGAAGGGCTTGATTGGAGTTGATTTGTCTCTTACCAAAAGAGACAAGTCAACTAACACCTAGCATCCAACATGACCGATTTTTGCTCCCTCCAAGGTGGCAATTTTCGGCCATGCTTATTTAGGGAAGAATTCCAACTTCTTCCTATTCCATAAATAGAATTAACACACCTCTCGGGTCAAAATTTAACGGACCGGTTCTACCATAATCCAATTACGACGAACCCAAAGTTAAATTCAATTTAATTTAATGTCCACTTAAATAATTCCCGTTGATATTTTAATCTAACTAAAAGATTAAACATCTCAACTTTCCATATTAATCGATAAATCCTATTTACCGATTAAATGAGGGCCCGATACAATATTGGCCGGTCCATCCAATGGACAATTCCTTAAGTAATCCAATTACTTATCATCCTCTGAAATTGACTCCAAGTCAATTCCTTCACCTCTTCGGTGATTTGTGTGTGACCCTTTAGGTTCACCCTCAGTTAGACTTGGCTCGTGTCCAACAAGAGCCCGTCACCATGGGTGGCCGTCTAGCAACGGTCCATGCCACTAGAGATTAGGTGACTGTTGGCGTGAACATTTAGGCGCCGATTCCGTACGGGTACAGTCCTACTATCGACCATTTCCCGGCCTTAGTCTAGGATATGGAATTGGGCGTCGGTTCTCATCCTTGACTAGGCAACTATGCTTCATACTCGAGATGCGTTTACTCTATCGATCGACGTAAGAAACCCTTTCCTACTCAATCAATTGCTATGGACATAGACTTTCAGAGTCTAAACCATCTTAGAGTGCATAGGATACATCGCCATCATGTACTGACAAGGGACAGATCCTATCTTGGAATCCACCGTCCTCGTTACATACTCCAACTGCACTGGACAAGCTTATAATGACCATCTTACAGAATGATCACCTCTCTCTAGATCCAAAATACAGTCTTAATATGCACGTGACCGCCATGATTCCTCAAGTCCGAGGACTAATCCCGTACTATCGGAACCGGAAATTCCAATCATACTGACCGATCCCCCAAGGCTTCCATATGATGATTCCCGTGAGTCACTTCAGTCAATCGACCACCTTGTCAACTAACCCATTAAAATTGCATAGACGACCTTCGTCTGTTGCCGATGAAACTCGTACTTCACCCAGTGAATGCAATACTTAGTGCAAGTCTCAATAGGACACTTGATGCCCAGTCTTGAGGTCCTGGACTTGGAATGTTTTAGACTAACCCTCAGAAGTTGGTTTTATAGCCGCCATCCAATGCGTAGCCCAACTAAATGGGTTATCCAATTGGTCTATGGGCATTTGTTGTGACGTTGAAACGCCATTCAACGTTAGTAATAAGCACAACAAACACAGTGCCAGTGACGAATACTTACTCTACCATCAGGATAATATTGTATTAATAAAGATTGACGAATGGTTCCCAAAACCGCCAATCCAATTGGCTTTTTGGTCACCTATTCTAACATTTAAATGCAATCATAAAAGATCCAACCATCATTAAAAAAAGAATAATATATAATAAATACGTGTATAACGGTCTTTTAGCAAAAAAGTAACGCCGTTAGCTTTGGCTAATGGTGTGGGGCACATGTGCAAGGTTTTAGAAAACACATGGGGATTTTTGCCTATTTTTTAAACATGGGGAAAGTTTTAGCTGATTTTTGAAAACACGGGGAGGTAATATGCAATTTTGCCAAAAAAAATTGAGGGAGAAAAGGGCAATGCGGATTTAGCCAATTTTGTCTCCTAATAAAACAAGTCTTGAAGCTTCGATTGACTTTAGGATGCACGTTGCGGTTGCTCGTGATTACATTAACATAAACAAGGAAAAATGCTTCAAGAGATACACAAGAGTTCGAGAAAATTTTATTTCATCCAATATTCTTTTACATCAAAGAAAACAACAAAACAATGAAAGAAAAGAAGTGTTACATGCTAAACACTAAGGCAGGCAAGTCGGGAGTTGTCAAGTCTCGTCTCGAGTCTTCAAGAAGTACTTCTATCTTCTTCAACGCCTCTATCGTTTCTAGACGAACACTAGGTACCTTCAAACGGAGGTCTCTCTTCATCTTAGCGACAACATCCTTTAGGGTTTGAACAAGTTCTCTTCAGCTTCCTGGAAAGGGTCTTCTCGCTCAAGTAGAAAAGGCTTCTCATCAAGTGCTTCACGCTTCGAGGAAAATATCAACGTCAACAAGTGAATGTGGTCAAGGTCCTCCAAGTATCAGAAAGCGGCTTTTGCTCAAGAAATGCATGAAGAAGGCATCGTACGAATCGAAGGCCGATCCGATTGGGGGTGAGCATGCCATATGAATCCATGGAAAACCAGCGGCGCCAAAAAAAAGACTCATGACTTTGCAGTATGAAGAGCTTACTAGCGTCATCGCCTAGCAACTCCTGGGAACAAAGGACGACCTCGTGGTTGAACTCCTACCGTAAAAGCTTACATGGAAATCCGACAAGGAGACGAGTGATTCTTTAACAATGGCATGCAAGGTGTCGCAGAAAGGGACCCTAGCTCGAGGAAAGCTTGAAGAATGTCTTGGTTGTAGATGTATGTGAAAGAGATGTCTGAATGACTGCAAGAATCTTGGCTTCATGAAGGATGCTTGTGTGATGGCCTTGCACATCTACCATGTGGGAGGTTCTTGCTGCGGATGCACATGAAGAGGGACATGTGAACGACAACATGAATCTCATCCAGAAAAAAAATTGCCTTCAAAAGTTTTCTCCAAATTTTGCCCACCAAGCAAAGATGGACACACTTTGTTTCTTTTCTCATGTAGTGAAACAGAATGTTGTAAGATCCTTTTTGGCCGACATTAGTTACGTCCAAGGAATTGCCTTACTAGAAAAGTGAATTCTTGCTACTTCTAACATATCTATTACATTGTTTAATTCATAGTGGGAGCATTGATAAATTAAAGATGCTCAAGAGCCCTCAGCATAATCCAAATTTCATGCAAAGAAAAAATAATACACTTTGTTTGCATCACTAAGGAAAGCGATTGTCAAGCCATTGCTTTATAACATTCTCCTTGGCTATGAAAGGTCAGGTCTATATTCACATAAAGTTTGGAAAGTGAAGATTTGAGAAGAATCTGAAGTCAGCAATTTATTTCCATAACATTGAAATAATTGCATGCAAAACGCCTTGCCAAAAGGAAAAGAAAGATCTTCTTATTGCTAGAAAGAGAATGCCTCATAGTGAGGAATCCAGTGTGGAGCAGTGTGTGTGAGCTCGGTCTTACATGAGCCCCAAAAAATCAAATACTTCAAGTTCCACCTCCGACAACATTTGGCATGTTCTTTAGAATAAGTTGTTCACTTGAGACCAACTAATGTAGACCGGTGATGCGCTTGATCAATTCAACCTTTCCACCTTGAGGGTCATTGAATTCCAACTTACTTGATTGCTTGATTTCTTTGGATAGTGGATGATCATGGTCTTGTGACAAGTTTTAGTTGTCTTTGTTGTCTGACCGTGCCACGTAGGGGATTACTAACAAGTAAGGTGGCTTCTTCGACCTATGACTTCTACTTGTTGGCACTTCATCAATGGTCAATATTTGGAACTTTTCATCAATGATTTCTGATGTAGTGAAATTGAAGCGCACTTCCTTGACGGATTGAACGATTGGGATCTTTGAAGGCGTTGTTGAAAGCCTAGGGAAGGCGTGTGGATCGTCCCCGGAGGAGCGCGAATGCGGAAGCGTGATATAAAATAAATTACGAAAATTTAAAGCATGATCATACATAAATGTAAACTACACATTCAAGGGGTGTTCCCTTGAACCTCCCGGGCATTCGGTGTATCTCATGACAAAATTAAAAGCATGCAAATCATGGAGGCCATAGGTTATTAGAATTAGAAGATATCAAAACAAAAGAACCTACCCGGTTATCATTTTGTCTTCAAACCGCTACTCGCGTTGTTCCCCATTTTGCACCAAGATCTTGAATATGAGACCCTCTAAATTGTACACGCAATCTGCCCACGTATCTTTATCCTCGTGCTAGCGAAAAACCAAGTGTATGTATTTTAGAGAGGATGGATCGACCAAATGTTATGAATTAACATGATCAATCCTCCTTAGGTTCAAATGTATGAAACAAAGAACCAAAATACTTGTCTTGGGAAAGGGGGGTGGACCAGCAAGAGAGAGAGTCGAGTGTAGTGTGTGCGTGTGTTTCTTGATTCTCATCATTCTTCTAAAGTTTTAACCTAGGAGTATATATAGAGGAGGAATCCTATTCCTCTTCAAACTCCAACTTTAGAAGCTTGGTTTTGACTAGGATTTTTGACCTAGTCCAAGTCCTAGTCAAACTAGGCTTAGATTAGTCAAACCAATCTTGGCCATTGATCTCTCTTCTTTAATCTCAACCATTCATTTATTTTATGGAATATTTAAATCCTAGTTAAATAATCCATGGGGCTTTTAAATAAATAAAATAAATAATAATATTTATTTTAAGCCCACTTAATTTATTCCAATAAATCTAATTTATTTATTTAGTTAATTCCTCTTAATCGAATTAAAGGAATCAACATCCCAAGAAAAGGGGACCAATTAAATCCAATTTAAATCGTTCGACCTCTCTAAATTAATTTCAAATTAAATACCTTTGATGTGTGCCGATTATGTATGACTCTTTAGGTTCACCCTCAGCTAGACTTAGCCGAATTTCAAACCATCCTATGACAGGAATTCGTCCCGTCACCATGGGTGGCCGTCTAGCAACGGTCCATGGCACTAGAGACTAGGTGAATGTTTATTGTGCGAACATTTAGGCTCTTTAGTACGTCTATCATTCCACCTACAATCTCACTGCTTAGAGTCTAGGGCATGGAAATGTAGGTACCCATTTTCAATCTAAGCCTTGCCTCGTCCACACTAAACATCATAGGGGTCCTACCCTTTTGTTCAATTACTGTGGCCACATATTTATCAAGGACGAGTCTCAGAGTAAAGCGAGATATCACCGTCTGGCCTTCTGACAGGAGATGGATTCTCTCTTGGGACCTACTGTCACACTACACATCTTGACTGCACTAGATAAGGCTTATGACTACCGAGTGACTACGTCTTGGCAGCCTTTCGCCATACCTAAGATACAGGCATGGTGTGCAGGTGATCTCAGTAATTCCTCAAGTCCAAGGATCAACTTGTACTGTTGGAACCGGGAATGTAAGTCATATCGGACTGACCCTAGTTAAGGTCTTCCATATGACGGTTCCCACGAGTCACCTTAGTCAGCAGCCCCCTAGCTGGCTGACCCACTAACATTGCATGGACGAGCCTCATCACTTGTCGATGAAACACGATTGGAAATGCTTAGTGAAAGTCTCAGATGGATTCTCGATGCCCTATCTCGAGATTCTTTGACTTGGAGTATTTCAGACCGATCCGGAGAAACTGATTTCATGAGACCACCATCCAATGTCCAATTCCAGTTTCCCGGAATGTGATTTAGGTCAGTGGGCTTTGCTTATGCAGTGAACAACTAATATAAAACAGTAAAGTGAACACAGAAAAAGTCCTAAGCCAAATGAATATCACTTTCTTATTCATTACATTTTATATTACTTTGAAATTATTCAGACATAGGTTACATTAGCCCAATCAGAATGGCTTCACGGTCACCTATTCTAACAATTGCTTCTTGCATCTCTTTAGGCTCGAGGTGGAGCTTTGCATCAACAAAGTATGACTTGGCCTTAGTGAAGGGCTTCATGCCGGCATCAGAGGCCTCCACTTGTATGAGCTCAAGACTGTCCAATCGAAGTTTTGGTGGCGCTGCCGGTAGAGATGGTAGAGCTTTTTTCTATTTTTTTGGCACATGTATGTCATTTGTTGGAGTGACGCTAGCGATGTTTGTGCTCGCCATGTCTTTATCATCCAAAGTAAGCCAACCTTGGAAGAGTTTCAAGCAAGACACTACAGCTGACTCCACCACTAAAGTTGAATGCAGCAGCTTCAGAAGCTATTAGTAGGCAATTTGGATGAAAAACTACATCCAAAAGTTGGGTGTGGTGTCTAGCATTACTGAGCATATAGTTGTGTATTGTGATAACAATAAGGCAATTATACAAACAAAGGAACCAAGATCTCATCCTAAGACCAAACATATCCTAAGACACTACCATCTGATCCTAAAGATGGTAGGAAAAGCTAATGTGCAGCTGGATCTCGTTGCATCAAGGAAAAATACAACAACCCCATTCACCGAGTCTGTTTCACAGATCCCCCATACTCAACATCATGAGAAGATGGGTCTGAAGTATATGTGTAATTGGCTTTTAAGGTCAATCAAGAGATTGTTAGTGTTGGTGACTAGAAAGCCAATTAGTTAGCTGCTTTGTAATCTACTGTTAATGATCTTATTCAATGTAATGTTAAATATCATGAATATAACTTATTATTTGGCCATTTTTATCGTGTTATGCTTATATGTTGTTAATGTATTTTCATAGACAAAGCCCATAGACCAATTAAACCCAATGAAGTTGGGTCGCGTATTTGATGGCGACTATGAAACCGGCTCTTGGGGGTTGTCTGAAATATTCCAAGTCGAAAACCCTCAAGATTGGATATTGAGGAGTTTTGTAAAGACTTGCACTAGTGATGCATTCATGTGATGAGTGTCGTGTTTAATTGACGAAGATGTGTGATATCCATCACTTCACTGGTACTTGACAAATGGGTTGTCAAGTTCACTTATTTGACTCACAAGAATTGACATATTTAAGCCTCGTGTGGCATGATTGGTATGACTAGAACTCCTTAGCCATAATAGTATGAATTACTCCTCCGACCTCAGGAGCCACATTAGCTTTGTGTATAGGGTGGTTGTATCTGGGTCCTTGCTGATGTGATTGTGATATTGCGTGGTTGTCAAAAGCCTTGCACCATTGTAATCAAAACATATATAGAGGTTGATGCGTTCCGAGATCACCCTCCTATGCCCTCTGAACTATGTTAATCTGTATAAGTCAATGGCCACAATTGTTGATCAAACAGGAAATTATTTCCCATGTTGATTAATGAGAAACACAGTCAAAAGTGGATACATAGTTATTGAAGTCGCGTCGGGAATCGATTTAGAATTCTGTACCCTAAACTTTGATCAGGAGATAGCTTAATAGAATGATTATATCTATATGGTATATGCAAGTTAAAGGTTCACACCAATTTCATCTATTTTTTAGTGCTATGGACCATTGTTGCACGGCAACCTATGGTAAAGGGTACGCTTAGATTGATGAGTTAATCAAGAGTGATTACTTGAATGTGATCCAATATTCAAGTGATTAATTTAAACTCTTTTAAATCCTCACTCTCTCCAAAATTAATTTACTAATACCATTAATGTTTTAAGTGTGATTCTCATAGGTCCATTTTCAACTAGACTTGGGCTCATATCACTAGTACAATTTAATCCAACAACTGACTTAGGTCCAAAAATTAAATAGAAATTTTATGTGGATGTGAAATTAATTGATTGAACCAATTAATTACTAACATCAAAATCAAACTGTGTTTAATTCAAATTGTGGTCAAGCCTCAAGGGACCCCCAAGAGACCACAAAGACCTACCATGCATTAAAGGCCCTTGATTAGGGGTTTGCATCCTCATGAGTAGAGGCTCACCTACCATTGACCTGAAGCAATCACTACCTTTCAATATAAAGGGTGTTGGAGCCTTCGTATAGATACATATTTTGCTCTCTTATCTCTCTTATATGTCTCTTCTTCAAAAAGTTTATCTCTTCCATCTTTTCTTAGGAGCTTCAAATTTATTCAAGGTTTTCTTAAGAAACCTAGAACACTTTCTACTCCATAGAAGTGTTGTTCTAGTCCCATTCTCTTAAGTTTCTAGCAAGACTCAAAGAGACACAAGTTGGTATTTTGTGTGGACTTGCTAGATAGAGCATTATTTCACTTTTGTATGAAGAAAGCAAAATATCATTGTCGGAGTAGAGCTTTTGAAGCTAGGACACTCTACTACTATCAAAGAGGTATTCACCCTTTGACTTGCATCAACTAGTTTGTGTGCAAGTGCACGAATAGCCCAGTTGACGTGGGATTTGATCCCGTTTAATATTTTATTCATCGTTTTTCGTTGCTCATTTAACGTCCTGGACTTGCACTGATTCTTTCACAAGAAGTGTTCATTCTTATAGACTGCGGTAGCACTCACTCTTTTGTGGATGAGAGTATTGTTCATCTGTTGAGATGTGCAGTTGAGACACTACAAGGGCAAAAATTCATCACAAATTGAGAATATTAGTTAGTTTTTAGAGAGTTACCTAAGATGTGTTTCTCACCAGCAGGCAAGGAAATGGGAGAAGTGGCTTACTTTAGCTGAATATTGGTTCAAGTGTAAATTATATTTTTGGTCCCATAAGTGGACCTGTTTTCAATTTTGTCCCATACTATGGAGAATTCACACATTACATCCTATATATCCATTTATTTTTCCAATTTCATGACCAAAAGGGCTTTCTGTTAATTGCTAACAACAAAAATGAGATTACGTATCCTAATTTACAGCCTAATATTGTCGAAAAATTAGAAAACTCGGGGCACAATGAACATTCATCCCGCCCACAAGCAAAACATATCCTCACAAACAATGAGAAAATTTCAACCAAACCAATATCTAAACAACACCATAAGCCATGAAAAAAACCAAAAAATAACTTAAAATAGTTTGCATTCGTTGCATTTGTGAAATCTTGTCCTCCATCCTATTCAACCGCCTAAGTGATTCGGGTATGATAACTTGCTCTTGCGCGCATCGGTGGGTCTTCCCAAACAAAAACCCACACCTACTTCTTTTTTTCGAACACCCAAAAAAACCTTCAACCTAGATTTTTCTCGGTCTACGAGGTTATCAAACTTGCAGCCCTTCCATAGTGGCAAAACACTATATCCTTTGCAACCATGTTTAATTTTTGGTTCCTACTAAATGGAAGAAAAGAGAAAGAAATAAACTTTTATAAGAGTAAGAACAAGGAATAATGATTTTCCTCCAAAATTTGTTGTTGGTTGGTACATTTTCCTCCAATTGATGCAACTTTATGAATCTCTACTGTTTCGTTAAGCCTTTAACGAAAATTCTATATGTGTCTAGAAATTAGAAAAAAATGGACATATGGATTTTAATGTGTGAATTCTCCACAATATGGGACCAAAATTGGAAAATGATCCACTTATGGGACCAAAAATGCAATTTATGCAATGGTTAAACACTAACTTCTGCACAGGCTTGAAATCACTCCTTTTCAAGCACTATATGGATATCCTCCAAACCAGCTCTTAGTTGGAGCTTATCTACAGAATCACCACAGTGATGTTGAGGAACTGATGCATGAGAGGGTCAAGGTGTTGCAATTACTGAAAGAGAATCTAGAAAGTGCACAACAACGAATGAGACATCATGCTAAAAATAGCAAGATTGGAATATGATGAGGAAATTGAAGTTATCTGCTTAATGTTTTGATCCTTATGAGAGGATTCAGAAAATAGGAGTTGTGGCTTACAAGTTTGCATTACCCCAATACATAAAACTTACGTCCTCCAAGCGCTTTGAAATGGGGGTATTTCCTTCGCTTGATGCATGTATTAGCTTGGCTTCTTGCCAAACCAAGGAGGTATTCTGGCGGACACATGGATGTAAGAAGGCCGACGACTACATAAGCTAAAAGACTACGACTGCTAGACAAGTCATAAGCGACTAGCTTCTATTCTTGTTGGGAATGGATATAGATGGGAATCTATAGATCATAGTAGTTTTCCAACTTCTCTAACTTACATACCATACAATTTAACGTCACGACAGTGTCCATGTCTCATTGTCGAAGGAAAAGATAGGAGCTAAGTATTTCCCGTCAACCGCACTACTTGAAATTTAGGAAGAATGAGTTTATAAAATTTACTAGAAGAAAATTTACTATTGGCTACAATTTTATTGGCTATGAACTAAAACCATGGTAAATAATTATTAATAGTCATAGTTAAACCAAAAACTGTTGCACAAATCTAGATTATCCACGATTAAAATTATTTTTCCATGGCTTTTAGCCATGATAAATGTTTTAACCACACTCGCAAAGACTACGGCCAACAACCGTTGCATGGCCATGGTGAATGACTATTTACTACGACTATTTATTTTTAACCATGACAATTAGCCATGATTAATTGTCAAATTTCTTCTAGTGCCTGTTGCAATCGTAGCAAGACGATTAACTCCCAAAAATATAGCTCTAGTACCTTTGGTGTTGATTCTATGGTCCCATGGTTCCGGTGAGCAAGCAACTTGGGAGGATTATTTAGCAATGGAGTCCAGATTTCAAGGGTTTGATCCTTGTGGTGAGGATCGAACAAAGGAAGAAAGAATGTTTATGTGATTAGTTAAATGCGACTTTAAATGAAAGCCATCAGATGACATTATTCCATTTGAGCAGATCGTATTTTCATTTCAAATCACTAAAAAGAAATAAAACTAACAACAATTTTTTTTTTTACAACAGTGATAATTACTTTTGTCACAATAATGAAATTTAAAGTTTTAATAGAGATAATTATTTTGTTAAAATTTTAATTAGCAAGAATTAGTAACAAAGTACTGTGCATTAAATTTTCACTAGAAACAATTAGTGACACATGTATAATGACAACTTTATAAACAATTTGTGACACTAATAATTATTTAGTGACAAGAAATTGTTGTCACTCAACATATATCCTTTGTGACAACTTTAAAATTGTTACTTGATATAATATTATATTTATTTTTGTAGTAAATTCTATTTATAGTTTCAATTCCTTAAATATATTCACTTTATATGCATAAATTTTTTTCTCTAAAATAACTGACTATGTAGTTTTTATATATGTAGTCTGCATATATATACTAATCGATCGGCGAAGAAAAGTGGGCCGCCTACAACGAGCAGGAACTGAGCTGAAACATTAATGTCAACATATTGTTATTTGAAAAAATCAACCAAAAGATTGATGCGTGCAAATGTGGGAGAGGGCAGCGACGGTGGAGGAGCCTGATGGAGTTGGTAGCAACAGTAGCGGTGGACGGGAGGAGGATGGAGGAGAGAATGAGAGAGAATACAGAGAGAGACTGAGTGAAGTAGGAGACAAAGAGACAAAACAACTATGCTAAGTATTGTATTTATATCAACATTTTGGAACGGCCTCCTACTAAGAAGACCGATATAGAGGCCGTTCCACCATATATAAATGACGTCGTTTTTACTCAAAATGACGTCGTATGGAGTAAGTTTGTTATGTTTCCGTTCATAGAGCCATTCCAGAAAGCGTTCCAAGTTTTATGTCTGTATATAAAGCCGTTCCAATAAGAAGCACAAAACTTCTGTATAACATTAATCCTTTACTTAAACGACATCGTTTTTTTACGTTTGTTGATGTAGCCATTCCAAAAGGAATTCCAAATAAACAAATATTTTTTAAAAAATAAATAAAACTTAATAAAAACCCGTAGTGGACACATTAATGTTAAATAAAAGTATACAATATGTGGAATAGCACCATTGAAAACATAATACATTATGAAGTGAGATTGATATATGGTTACAATATGAAATTATTTTGTATATTCATTATTGTTTGTATTACACTGTTCAAACTATCATTATATATTATTGTACTGCATCGCTTAACCAGACCGTCAGATCACTACAAAAAAAATAATTTATTGTAGTGGATTTTTGAGCGGCCAAAGTTAACGTTGGAACTGTCTCATAAAGTTTGTAGCCGTTTTTTGTAACGGCCACACCTTCCGCGCCAAAAAGATGAGTTATAAAATTATTACAACGGCTCACACAAAAGCCATTACAAATTTAAGCGGTCTTTGTAACGGTCACCCGAACCGTTACACCCGTTGACCTAAATCAAAAAATGATTTTGTAACTCCATTTGGAACGGCTCACGCGAATTATAAAATGGACAATTGGTACGGCTTTTGGTACAGAGAATGTGATATTAGTGTATTACTATTGGAGCAGTCTTTTCATCTGTCTTTGTAACGGTTTTTATTTTTTTTGTAACGGTGTTTTTGTTATTGTAATGTGCGTGTAACAAATATTGTAACGGTTATTACTACACATCCCTGCACGTGTTTGTTATGGATTTGTAGCAGTTTTTGAAGTGGTTTTTGTACCTCCCTTTAGAACGGTGATTTAACCAGTGTGGTATCATTCCGTGTAATTATTTTACATCCGATTTTTGTAACAGTCCTGCATGTGTCTTTTGTAATGGTCATTGGAACGTCCCTTTTTGTAACAGGAGTGTATTCCCTAGAACTCATACTAAAGACGTTACAAAAATTTTACTTTAATTTTATTAAATAAAATATAAAATTTAATTTTTTTTATATTATAATATTATTTTTTATAATTTATTGTTTAATTTGTTGAATATAAAAATGTATCGAATTTTGGTAGCAAGAAGAAATAACAATATTAATAACGAAACTAAAATTGTCTGTACAAAATTGTTTTTAAAATATAAATACATATTTTGAAAAAAACAAAGGATAGAAACCACAAAAGCCGACCCTAATCTAGATCTGGATCGAGCTCCCAGTCTTATGCCTCACCGTCGTGCTCCGGGGGATCGATTGGATCTTGGAACGGTGGCACCGGTGGAGGCTCGGACCTGTCGTTCGCCAGACGCAGGACAATCTCCTCGAGCCTGGTGACCTAATCATCGAGGTCCGGGCGTTGCTCTTGTGGTGGCCGGGGCGGTGGACCAAATGACGTGCTCAGTTGTAAGGGTCCAGCGATCGTATGGTGGGCCTCGGAGCCAAGTCCAAATACACGACCCCTCTTTTGGCCGCCTGCTGCCGCCATCTACATCTGGTTCTCGGTCATGGCCACCGAGCTCTGAGAAGAGGATGGAGGATCTGGATGATTATTTGGTGGCTGGGTTTGTAGTTCCTCCACCATCCTCTGGAACGCCTCCTGAGATTGGAATACTGGACTTAGCATGAAAAAAATGAAATTATAATATAAATTGGAAAAAGCTGAAAATAAACTTACCGCCACCTGTGCCGCTCTCGGGTCGCTCCATTGGTCGTCCTCCTTTCTCTTGTAAACCTTGGAGAACAACTCCATCTGCTTGATCGGGCGACCGAGTTGTACCTCCTGTCAAAGACAATTTTAAATAATTACTTAATGCATTTAAAATAATGAAATCACTTAAAATGAACTTTATACTTACCATATTTAAAATAATGAAATCAATTAATGCATTGGTCTAGGGCTTGTGATCATTCGTTCTCAATTAACGCACATAATTACATGATATCCAATCACATAAACATATGCACATGATCCATGATATTCAATCACATCATCCCATGATAAAAACACGAGTCATGTACATGGTATAACATTGGCAATATCCTTTCTTGTTTAGGAAAACCTTTCCTAATTATTTGAAAGTGAGTAATACCCCGGGATTCCAAATCCAATACAACAACCTTCCAAATAATGTTCTTAAGAAAACATGCAAAATTAAATAAAATCAAATTTTCAGAATTATCCAAAAAATTAAATAACAAGAAAAACGTAAACAAATAACCAGTCGTTGCCTGCCGGCACACACGGGCTAACAGGCCTTCTCACGCGCGCGCTTGGTCGAGCTGTGCTGTGCGAGCTTGGTGGGGCTGCCGCGCGCAGGCTCCTCTACCTGCACGAACTGCGTGCGCGGTCAGCCGCCAGCTGGCCGTGTGCGACGTTTTCTTTCGTTTTATTTTTTTTGCCCCCGTTTTCCAAGAAAAAACAAGTATACCAACAACACCAACAATTCATACACGATTAAAGACAAGAAAACGACATGCTTGATAATAAAACATCAAGAAACATATAAATCATGCCATACATATTTTCATGCTTTAAACACACACAAAACCCTAGGCCTATACACCGAACCGGGCTCTGAAAGAAATTGTGGATCGTCCCGGGAAAAGCGCGAATGCGGAAGCGCGGTATAATTAAAATTAAAAATGGAATTTAAACATGCTTTTAAATTAAAACACGTTTCAAAGGGTGTGCCTTTGAAATTTCCCGGCGTTCGGTGTATCTCATGAACGAATAACACAAAATAAATCATGGAGGCCATAGGGTTGGAAATTAAAGAGAGGACGAAAAAATTAAAACGAGACCTACCCGTTGTCGTTTTCGTCTTCAACGGCTACAAGCGTTGTTCCCCGTTTTGCACCAAGATCTCGTCTTTGAGACCCTCTAAATCGTGACACACGATCCACCCACGTATCTTGCACGTCGTGCTAGCAACGAACAAGTTTATGTTTTTGGAGTGGATGAATCAATAACACATTATTGATTAATGGTATTGATTCATCAAGTTCTTAATGTTCCAAGAACAAAAAGAACCAAGAAAATATTTCTTGGAGAGGGAGAGAGAATCGGACGAGAGAGAGAGAGAGAGAGAATCCGTGTGTGTGTGTTGTAGTGTGTGTGTTGGAGTTTCATCATCCTTCAACTTGTAGGATGCTAGGGGTTTATATAGAAGAGGAGTCTAATCCTCTTTAAAACTCCTCTTTCAAGAACTCTATTTTGACTAGGATTTTGACCTAGTCAAAGTCCTAGTCAAAGTAGTGTTTTGACCTAGTCAAAACAATCCTAGCCATCCATCTCTCCCCATTCATCTCACCGTTGATTTTAATTTTAATTTAATGGAATATTTAAAACCTATTTAAATATTTCCAAGAGGCTAAAATAAATATAAATATTATTTAAGCCCATTAAATAAATCCCTTTGATAAATCTAATTTATCAATTTAATTCCTTATATCTAATAGAAAGAATTATTTCTCCAAGAAAAATAAAGGACCCGATTAAATCCAATTTAATCATTCCTTCACTCCAATATTTAATTCCTAATTAAATATCTAAAATGTGTGTGGATAGTGTGTGACTCTTTAGGTTCACCTTTCAGCTAGACTTGGTCGGATTCCTAGAATCCTTCCGTTACCATGGGTGGCCATCTAGCAACGGTCCATGGCACTAGAGACTAGGTGAAATATTCAGGGATGAACATTTAGGCTCTAACAGTACACTTTTCCTTCTGTCTTCGGTCTCATCACTTAGAGTCTAGGGCACGGATAATGCAGGTACCCATTTTGGACCTAAGTGTCGGTCTGTCCTCACTAAACGCCGCAAGGGAATCCTTCCCTTCTGTTCAGTTACTGTGGCCACAGATTTTAGGGACAAGACACAGAGCATACATGAGACTCAACTGTCAATACCTATTGGCAGGAGACAGATCCTTTCTTGGAAACTACTGTCACTTTGTACACCAGAACTGTACTAGACATGGCTTATGACTACCAAAGAGAATTCTGGCAATCTCTCACCATATCTAAGATACAGCCCTAACGTACAGGTAAACTGAGCAATTCCTCAAGTTAAAGGACTTGGCCTGTACCGTTGGAACCGGGAATTCACGTCATACCTTGCTGACCATACTCAAGGTCCTCCGTAAGACGGTTCCCGCGAGTCACCTCAGTCAGCTGCGTCCTAGCATGCTAACCCACTAACACTGCTTAGACGACCCTCGTCACCCGTCGATGAAACACGACAGCAGGTGCTTAGTGCAAGTCTCAAATGGAATCCCGGTACCCATTTTCGGGATTCCTTGACTTGGAGATTTCCGGACTGATTCGGGAAGACTGATTCCATGGACCTACCTCCAAGCGTAGTCCCAGTCCCCGAAATTGATTCTCAGTCCGTGGGCTTTGTTTGCGTAGTGAACAGATATGGAAAACAAATATAAGTGAACACAAACAAAGTGATGCCAAATGAAATTCACTTCTTTATTCATTAATGATTTATCAAACACCTGAAATTGTCTAGACATAGGTTACATATTCCTGCCAAAATTGGCTTACATGGTCACCTATTCTAACAATCTCCCACTTGACCTTTAAAGCCAATCACCCATATGCCTAATCCCCATCTTCTCAAGATGTTGCGTATGAGCACTCTGCGACAAAGGCTTTGTCAGCGGGTCTGCTGTGTTGTCTGCTGAGTTGATTCGGTCCATCCGAACGTCACCTCTTCCTACCATTTCTCTAAGAAGATGGTAGCGTCTAAGAATGTGTTTGGAACGGTGATGAGATCTCGGTTCCTTTGCTTGCGCTATTGCACCGTTGTTATCACAGAAGATGACAACAGGCTCGGCAATGCTAGGCACCACATCCAACTCTTGGATGTAGTTTCTCATCCAAACTGCTTCCTTAGCAGCTTCTGAAACTGCTATGTATTCAGCCTCAGTGGTGGAGTCAGCAGTGGTTGCTTGCTTGGAACTTTTCCAAGCCACTACTCCTCCGTTGAGTTTGAATACATACCCCGATTGAGACTTGGCATCATCATCATCAGACTGGAAGCTAGCGTTGCTAAAGCCTTCCAGAATTAGTTCTCCATTGCCATGGACTAGGAACATTTCCTTAGTCCTCCTTAGGTACTTAAGGATGCCCTTAACGGCATTCCAATGTGCCTCTCCTGCACAGGACTGATATCTGCTTGTCACGCTCAAAGCGTATGCAATGTCAGGCCTGGTGCAATGGACCGCATATTGGATGCTACCTACGGCAGAAGCATAGGGATGACTTTCATCTTTTCAAGTTCCTCATCAGTCTGCGGGGACTGCTTCTTGGACAACTTGATCCCATGCCTCATTGGAAGGAATCCTCGTTTGGAGTTGTCCATTCGATATCTCTTTAGGACTTTCTCCATATACGAGTTTTGGGTGAGCCCTAACATCCTTTTAGATCTGTCCCTGAAAATCTGGATGCCTAGGATGTAGGAGGCTTCACCCAAGTCCTTCATGGAAAACTTGGTTGACAGCCATGCTTTCGTGTTTCCTAACATTCTGACGTCATTTCCAATGAGCAGAATGTCATCCACGTAAAGCACTAGGAACACTATGGAGCTCCCACTGACCTTCTTGTATACACAAGGGTCGGATTCATTTTTGATGAAGTCATATCCCCGTATTACTTCATCAAATCGAATGTTCCAACTTCGGGATGCTTGTTTGAGGCCATAGATGGAC
The DNA here is from genome assembly GCA_034509735.1 of Sesamum alatum. Lineage (NCBI taxonomy): Eukaryota > Viridiplantae > Streptophyta > Magnoliopsida > Lamiales > Pedaliaceae > Sesamum > Sesamum alatum. The sequence continues at coordinate 11,736,585 of JACGWO010000003.1, forward strand.
TTCTGGAGACGACAGACCTTCTGTTCTTCTCCAGTGATCGTGAAACCCTCCGGCTGATCCATATAGATCTCTTCTTCAACGAAACCGTTGAGGAAGGCCGTTTTCACGTCCATCTGCCATATTTCATAGTCATACCATGCTGCTATGGCAAGCAGGATCCGAATGGACTTAGCCATGGCTACTGGCGAGTAGGTATCCTCAAAATCGACCCCGGGTCGTTGAGTGTATCCCTTAGCTATAAGCCTAGCATTAAAGGTTGTGACTTCTCCATCAACGCCGAGTTTGCGCTTGTAGACCCACTTACAACCTACTGGCTTAACACCTTTCGGTGGATCTACAAGTCTCCAAACTTGGTTCTCGCTCATGGAGTCCATTTCGGTCTTCATGGCCTCAAGCCATTTCCCGGAGTCGATGTCAGACATCGCTTCCCCGTATGTCTTAGGATCATTATCCAGAAGATCGGTCGCACCTAGAAACCCATATCTCACTGGAGGTCTGGATTCTCTAGTGGACCTACGGAGGACGGGAACTTCAGTGGTGACTGTGGGCGCTGACTGTATCGGAGCCGGCGGTTCAGGGGCCGGGACTGGCCTTTCTTGAGGTTGTCCTTCATGCCTAGCATGTTGGACTTCTCTAGGTTGGTCAACCCTCCGTGCGTTAATCCTAAATCCTCTTGGTGAGGTTTCCGCGGCTATTTCTGATGGCTGAGTTCCATCACTTGATTCCTCAAGGATTAGTTCATCAGGTTGGATATCCTCCGGGAAGCCTTGCTCCAAGAATACTGCATTCCTTGAAACAAATACCTTTTGTTCCAAAGGGTCATAAAAGTAATAACCCGCAGTTTCTCTAGGGTATCCAACGAACCTGCATAGGCTAGACCTGGATTCTAGCTTATCTCCCACTAACCTCTTGACGTATGCGGGGCTACCCCACACTTTCAAGTAGTTGTAGGACGCAGGCTTGCCGTGCCATATCTCATATGGCGTTTGGGTCAATGCATTGGTAGGCGCCAAATTCAACAACTTGGCTGCCGTTTCTAATGCATAACCCCAAAACGATAAGGGCAATTTGGTAAAACTCATCATGGACCGAACCATGTCCAACAGGGTTCGGTTCCTCCTTTCAGAGATGCCGTTTAACTGTGGTGTTCCGGGAGGTGTCCATTCTGATATTATACCATGTTCTTTTAGATAATCAAGGAATTCGGCACTAAGGTATTCACCACCTCGGTCTGACTGTAGGACTTTAATTTTGCAGTTGGTCTGGTTCTCCACTTCAAGTCTGAATTCTTTAAACCTCTCAAGAGCTTCAGACTTGTACCTCATTAGGTAAACATAACCATACCGTGAATGATCATTGGTGAAGGTTATGAAGTAGGAGAACCCACCTCGAGCCTGCGTCCTTAGTGGTCCACATACGTCTGTATGGACCAAGTCCAACAGACCCGTGGCAAGCCTGCTTTGACCTACAAAGGGCTTCTTGGTCATTTTCCCTCTTAGACAAGATTCACAAGTTGGTAGATCGCTCAAGTCCCCAACCTCTAGGTTCTTTGAGTCTACCAACCTTTTCATCCTATCTTGGGATATGTGACCTAGCCTAGCGTGCCACAGACGTGCGTTCCCGTTATTATCTAATTTCCGTTTGTGTTGAGCGTTAAGAACGATATTCGTTTGTTGCAAGATATAGAGCCCGTTGTGCAATGTACCAAGTAGATGAGCAATTCCACGCCTCATCAAATAAAAGCAATTTTTATTGATTCTGAACTCATAACCACTATTGTCCAACAATGGAATGGAAATGATGTTCTTAATCATACTAGGTACAAAATAAACCTGCTCTAATTCTATGCTAATGGTATCACTAATCACTAAAGTGGCGGATCCTACTGCTTCTGCCGAGATGGCCTTGCCATTTCCAAGCTTCAGGATCATGTCCCCGCTACTTAGTTTTCTGCTTCTTTTCAGCACCTGCAAATCATTGCAAATGTGAGCTCCACAGCCGGTATCCAATACCCAAGAGGCAGAATTAGTGACCATATTAACCTCAATCACATATATACCTTGGTTTGAGAAGAGTTTGGGGCACTCTCTCTTCCAATGCCCTTTCTCACGGCAGTTGATACATATGTCATATGCCTTTGACTGTTGCTTGGAGACAACCTTTTCCCTTTCCTTTGCCTTTCCCCTCTTTGGCAATGGGAACACTCTGAGTGTTCGTAGCTGCTATGATGGCTTTTCCCTTCCCCCTTCTTCTTTTTCCAACGTCTGGCACCCTTTCCTTTCGTCTTGGAAGTTGAAGCACCTCCAAACAATACCGAAGGCGTGGACTTCTTAGTCGTTGCCTCGTATTGCACCAACATATTGATCAACTCATGAATGCCCTTCTCAAGTGCATTCATGTTATAGTTGACGATAAATTGGTCGAAGGAGGGTGGGAGTGACTGAAGGATCACATCTATGTACGTTTCGTTATCGAGACCTGCCTTTAGGTCCTCGAGCTTTTCCACTAGGGTAAGCATTTTAACCCCATGCTCTTGTACAGAGGATCCTTCTGTCATTTTAGTTCCGAAGAACGCCTTGGTCGCGACATACCTAGTATGCCGGTCCGGGACTGCATAGCAATCCTTAAGGCGAGCCATAATGGAAGGGACATCGTCTAGCTTTTCATATTGCTTCTGAATCTCATTGGTCATCGAAGCAAGTATGACGCTACGGACCTTTCGGTTATCCTTATGCCAAGTCACGAACGTCTCACGTTCTTCTGGCGTGGATCCTTCCGGCAAGGTCCTAGGGAGAGGCTCGTCCATGACGTAGCCTTGGTTCTCGTAATCTAGGACTATCCTGAGATTGCGCAACCAGTCGTTGTAGTTGGTTCCATTAAATTTGTTTGTCTCAAGAATGGTTGATAGTGGGTTCTTAGACATTTTAAATCTACATTTAGAAAACAACGCGCGATCAGCAGAAAATAAAGACGGTGGTTTGATGAAATAATTAAATGCTTGGTCTTTAGTCATTTAATCCTCCCACTATTTATACGAAAACACGGTACTCTCAAACGTGATTTTCGGGAAATCCTTTCCTAGTGGGCTTGGGATCCACAGCGATTTTTCCCATACCCCGCTTTTACGATTCGCATGGAAAAGATCCTGTGGGAGGTATTCCATACCATTCTCGTTCCACGAGATTCCCAAGATTATTGTCTCACCCTTTCGCATGATCCCGAGGACTCCAAGCGAATCATGCTAATTGGGCGTTAGACCCGACCCAATCGACCGAGCCACAGACCCACTGGAACCCCCATGACTCGTGAGACAGGTAACAGCAGCCCATTTTTTCGTTCATGACATAGTACAGCTTTTTTTAAGTACAATAACGTGCCACGACTCGTGAGACCACGCTATTGACCTAAAACAGCTTCCTCACTGTGCCATGGATTGGAAGGCATGGACAAACTCCTAGAGTTCATGTCCACTTTATCTAGGGTCTAATATTTCAACATTGGTCCAACCAATGTGAGAGTAGTGAATGACCGAGATCTCATAATATATATGCATACATTCATCCATAATGCATAAATAAAATCCATCCATAGTAGATATATGATAAATAAAAACCCATTCATCCATCACAATAACCACATGCAAAATTAAAGCCTAGCACGCCCCTGTTGGATGATCACGAGCCCGAATCCTATGCGATCCACTGAGCCCGCAGTGGATCTATGGTCAATCTAGGGTTGGTCCTATACTATTACAATAATAGTAACCCAATCATCATGCTGATGGGCCTTGGTCTCTTTTCTCTTTCTTCACTTCATGGAAAACTCCAAGGGACCTCCGGTCTGGGCTCTCCATGTGGTCCTTCCTTCTTCTCCACCAATTACAAAAAGAAACCTCACTCCTAGTCTACTCTCATTACATATTAAAAAATAGAAACCCCAGCGAAAACCCGGGGGGAGTACATAAGGAGGGAGGTAGAAAGCCTTATTATTCCAAGGCACTAGAAAGAGAGAAGGAGAAAGCAGTTAAAGAGGCACACAGGCCCAACAGAAAATTAAACCATACATTCGGTCTAGGGCTCGTGATCATCCATTTCCATCCAACACACGTAATTACATGATCCAATCACATAATCATAATATTCCAACAACACATGATTTCCAATCATATTAATCCAAGATGAAAATAAATGAACATGTGCGCAACGTGTGAAAATAAAAAAAAATATAAATATTGGTAATATTAATCTTTTTTTTTCTCGTTTTAGGAAAACCTTTCCTCATTATCTCAAGTAAAATAACCCCGGGATTCCAAATCCAATTTATTTTACTCCTAAAATAATGTCTTTAGGAACTTAGGAAAAATTGAACCCAAAAAACGATTTTTTCAGAATTAATTCAAAATTAAAACTGAAAATTAATTTAAAATAAAATAACACTAGGGTTTCAAAACCCTAGCTTCACAGCCACCGGCCGCCGCCGCCTACGGCAGCCAGCCGGCCGGGCGCGCGCGCAGGCGCTGCCTGGCCGGGCGCGCGCAGGCCCCTGCTGCTTGCGCGCGCGCCTGACCGGCAGCGCACTGCACGGCCTAGCGCATCGGCAGGCCGACGCGCGCGCAGGCTCCTCTTCCTTGCGCGCGCTGGCTCGCTGGCCGCCGGCCGTGTGCCTGCGCTGTGCGCAGAGCGCGCGCAGACGCGCACTGGGCGTGCCTGCCGGGCGCGCGCGCGCACAGACGCCTCCGTCTGCGTGCGCGCGCGCCGCCTGGTGCCCGTCCGCGCGCGGGCTCCCCGCCCGTCAGCCTTGCGCGCGCGCGCGCATGGGCGTGCCTGCCGGGCGCGCGCGCGCAGACTCCTTTGTCTACCCGCGCGCGCGCCTGGAGGCGCTTCCATGCGCGCACGCCCGCGCGCAGCCATCCTGGCTGCGCGCTGCCCCTGCGCGGCCGGCAGTGCGCGCTCGCGCAGGCTTCCCATGCCTGCGCGCGTCCGCCCTACCGGCAGTGCTCGGCTGCGCGCGGCCAGCCTTCCCGGTTGGCCGGCTGTGGCGTTTTCTCTCGTTTTTCAGATTAATTTCCCATCCCGTTTCCCAAGAAAAACAGAAAAACACCAACATTCATAAATTCACACGAATTAAAAGCAATAAAATAACATGCTTTAATAATCAAGAAATTCAAGATTCAATTAAAACATGCTAAATCACGTTTCATGCTTAAAACGCACATAAACCCTAGGCCTATACACCGGACCGGGCTCTGATACCACTGAAAGAAATTGTGGATCGTCCCGGGAAAAGCGCGAATGCGGAAGCGCGGTATAATTAAAATTAAAAATGGAATTTAAACATGCTTTTAAATTAAAACACGTTTCAAAGGGTGTGCCTTTGAAATTTCCCGGGCGTTCGGTGTATCTCATGAACGAATAACACAAAATAAATCATGGAGGCCATAGGGTTGGAAATTAAAGAGAGGACGAAAAATTAAAACGAGACCTACCCGTTGTCGTTTTCGTCTTCAACGGCTACAAGCGTTGTTCCCCGTTTTGCACCAAGATCTCGTCTTTGAGACCCTCTAAATCGTGACACACGATCCACCCACGTATCTTGCACGTCGTGCTAGCAACGAACAAGTTTATGTTTTTGGAGTGGATGAATCAATAACACATTATTGATTAATGGTATTGATTCATCAAGTTCTTAATGTTCCAAGAACAAAAAGAACCAAGAAAATATTTCTTGGAGAGGGAGAGAGAATCGGACGAGAGAGAGAGAGAGAGAGAATCCGTGTGTGTGTGTTTGTAGTGTGTGTGTTGGAGTTTCATCATCCTTCAACTTGTAGGATGCTAGGGGTTTATATAGAAGAGGAGTCTAATCCTCTTTAAACTCCTCTTTCAAGAACTCTATTTTGACTAGGATTTTGACCTAGTCAAAGTCCTAGTCAAAGTAGTGTTTTGACCTAGTCAAAACAATCCTAGCCATCCATCTCTCCCATTCATCTCACCGTTGATTTAATTTAAATTTAATGGAATATTTAAAACCTATTTTTAAATATTTCCAAGAGGCTAAAATAAATATAAATATTATTTAAGCCCATTAAATAAATCCCTTTGATAAATCTAATTTATCAATTTAATTCCTTATATCTAATAGAAGGAATTATTTCTCCAAGAAAAATAAAGGACCCGATTAAATCCAATTTAATCATTCCTTCACTCCAATATTTAATTCCTAATTAAATATCTAAATGTGTGTGGATAGTGTGTGACTCTTTAGGTTCACCTTTCAGCTAGACTTGGTCGGATTCCTAGAATCCTTCCGTTACCATGGGTGGCCATCTAGCAACGGTCCATGGCACTAGAGACTAGGTGAAATATTCAGGGATGAACATTTAGGCTCTAACAGTACACTTGTCCTTCTGTCTTCGGTCTCATCACTTAGAGTCTAGGGCACGGATAATGCAGGTACCCATTTTGGACCTAAGTGTCGGTCTGTCCTCACTAAACGCCGCAAGGGAATCCTTCCCTTCTGTTCAGTTACTGTGGCCACAGATTTTAGGGACAAGACACAGAGCATACATGAGACTCAACTGTCAATACCTATTGGCAGGAGACAGATCCTTTCTTGGAAACTACTGTCACTTTGTACACCAGAACTGTACTAGACATGGCTTATGACTACCAAAGAGAATTCTGGCAATCTCTCACCATATCTAAGAAACAGCCCTAACGTACAGGTAAACTGAGCAATTCCTCAAGTCAAAGGACTTGGCCTGTACCGTTGGAACCGGGAATTCACGTCATACCTTGCTGACCATACTCAAGGTCCTCCATAAGACGGTTCCCGCGAGTCACCTCAGTCAGCTGCGTCCTAGCATGCTAACCCACTAACACTGCTTAGACGACCCTCGTCACCCGTCGATGAAACACGACAGCAGGTGCTTAGTGCAAGTCTCAAATGGAATCCCGGTACCCATTTTCAGGATTCCTTGACTTGGAGATTTCCGGACTGATTCGGGAAGACTGATTCCATGGACCTACCTCCAAGCGTAGTCCCAGTCCCCGAAATTGATTCTCAGTCCGTGGGCTTTGTTTGCGTAGTGAACAGATATGGAAAACAAATATAAGTGAACACAAACAAAGTGATGCCAAATGAAATTCACTTCTTTATTCATTAATGATTTATCAAACACCTGAAATTGTCTAGACATAGGTTACATATTCCTGCCAAAATTGGCTTACATGGTCACCTATTCTAACATCTGATACCACTAAACGTCTAGCAAAGGCGCGTGGATCGGCACAGGAGTAGCGCGTATGCGGAAGCGCGGTATAATTAAAATTGCAAGAATTTAAACATGCCATAAACGCAATTAAAATAAAAGATGTTCAAGGGGTATTCCCTTGAATCTCCCGGGCATTCGGTGTATCTCATGAATAATATAACACACAAACCATTCATGGAGGCCGTAGGGTTTAAAGAAGAGGCGAAAACATTAAACCGGAAACATACCCGGTTGTCGTTTTTGACTTCAAGCCGCTATTCGCGTTGTTCCCCATTTTTCTCCAAGATCTCGAGTTTGAGACCCTCTAATTCGTACACGCAATCCGCCCACGTATCTTGATCCTCGTGCTAGCGAAAGAACAAGCGTATATGATATTTGGAGAGGGCGGATTGATCAAACGCTATTTAATTAACGAGATCAACACTCCTTTTGTTCAATTGTATAACACAAAAGAATATCTAGAAAAAGAGGAGAGGGAGCGGCCGAGAGAGAGGGAGAGGCCGGCGATGGGGTGTGTATGTGTGTGTTTTTGAGTTTTATCATCTCTTCCAAAGTGAAGAGTTAGGAATATTTATAGAGGAGGAATCCTATTCCTCTTCTTATTCTAACTCTTTGAAAGACTCCACTTGGAATAGGATTTGACCTAGTCAAATCCTAGTCAACTTCTAGCTTCTTGGTCAAACCAATCCTAGCCATTGATTTCCCTCTCCAATCTCAACCATTCATTAATTTATGGAGTATTTAAATCTAATTAAATAATCCAAAGGGCAATAAATAAATAATAATATTTATTTTAAGCCCATAAATTAATTTCCAATAAATCTAATTTATCAGATAAATTCCTTTTACCTAATAAAAGGAATTAATTTTTCCAAGATAAGAAAGACCCGATTAAATCTAATTTAATCGCTCCACTTTTCTCCAAATATTTAATTCCAAATTAAATACGTTGTGTGTGCGGATTGTGTGTGACTCTTTAGGTTCACCTTCAGCTAGACTTGGTCGAATTCCTAGAATCCGCCCGTCACCATTGGTGGCCGTCTAGCAACGGTCCATGACACTAGAGACTAGGTGAATATGCGTGGGGATGAACATTTAGGCTCTACAATACATCTATCCTTCCGTCTACGGTCTCACCATTTAGGGTTTAGGGCACGGATATGCAGGTACCCATCTTGGACCTAAGTGTCGGTTTGTCCTATACCAAACCCCGCAGGGAATCCTTCCCTTCTGTTCAGTTACTTGGCCATAGATTTCAGGGACAAGACACAGAGTATTGTGAGACACTACTGTCAACGCTTATTGACAGGAGACAGGTCCTTTCTTGGAAACTACTATCACGTTACACACTGTGGCTGCACTAGATATGGCTTATGACTACTCAATTGTATTTTGGCAATCTCTCACCATACCTAAGATACAGTCTCGATGTACAGGTAAACTTAGCAATTCCTCAAGTCAAAGGATTGACCCGTACCGTTGGAACCGGGAACTCATGTCATACCTAGCCGACCCTACTCAAGGTCTTCTATAAGACGGTTCCCGCGAGTCACATCAGTCAGCAGCTCCCCAGCAAGTTGACCCACTAACACTGCTTAGACGACCCTCATCACCCGTCGATGAAACACGACAGTAGATGCTTAGTGCAAGTCTCAAGTGGATTCTCGGTACCCATTTTCGAGATTCCTTAACTTGGAGATGCTTAGTGCAAGTCTCAAGTGGACCTACCTCCAAGTGTAGTCCCAGTCCCCGAAATGTGATCTCAGTCCGTGGGCTTTGTTTGTGTAGCGAACAGTTATAAAGCAGTTAAAGTGAACACAGACAAAGTATGTGCCAGATGAATTTCACTTTCTTATTCATCAAGGTTTATTAAAACTTTGAAATTGTTCAGACATAGGTTACAATTCACCTAATAAGATTGGCTTCATGGTCACCTATTCTAACATGCTCGGCCAGCTAGAGCGGTCGGGACAGCTGAGCCCGAGTGTTGGAGAATCACTTCCGTAGGAACCATCCGGCCTGCTACCGGACGACCTTGTTCATCGATTCGTCGTCGCAGTCCCACCAGTATTTAAGTTGCATATTGACATATTAAAAAAAAATATTAGTAATTGATAATCGATATAACGTAATTAAAACATAATAAAATGTTAATTACCTTAACATTATCTTGCCAAAACAGGATGTGCTCCTTTGGAATCTTCTTGATGCATCCCCAAGGATGAGGATAGTGGTTTTTCACCGTCGCATTTATGAAACTGTGGAAATCTCGGTCCTACAAGAAAAAATAATTACAAATTAGAACCAAATCAACTGAAAAATAATTTAATATATTTTTTGTGTTAAATTACCATGCATTGCGGAGGCTGATGTAGTGACGTGAAGACGGAGGTGGCACTTCAGGCACTGGTGGTGGTAAATCCCATGGTCGAGGCCCCGGGGCCTGAGAACTGGAGGCCCCCGGGGACTGAGAACTGGAGGCCACCTGGGCCCACTGTCGACCTCCACGATCAATGACACCGAAGTGGCCGGGTCGACTGGCTGGGCCTATGGCACTGGAGGCTGTGCTGGTGTTTGTGGCACTAGTGGGAGTGGAGCCGCTCCAATGGCTGGAGCAGGAATTGTCTGGCCACGACCGCGGCCACGACCACGTCGGGGAGGGGCCAGACCACCGATCGTCATGAAATCTATACATTTAAAAAGTATTGATTATATTTTGTAGAAAGTAATAAATGATTGATTATATTTTACCAAAAATTTACTAAATTAACAAAAATTTCCTAAAATTATAAATTACTTAAAATTATATATATGGCCTAAAATTACAAAAAAGTAGTGAATTTACAATGTAATTACAGAAAATTAATTACATATATCTTAAAAAAATTATAGAAAATTTACATATATTTCCTAAAATTACAAAATATTACATAGATTTTCCATAAATTACAGAAATTACAATAAAATTACAAAAATTACAGAAGTTACCCAATAATTACAGAAATTACGGAATTAACCCAATAATTTCTTAAATAACAGAATTGCATAATAATTTCAGAACATTAATTAAATAACCAAATAATTTCAGAAATTACATAAATGCATAATAATTTCAGAAAATTACATAAACAACCCAATATTTTCAGAAATTATAGTTTAACCCAATAATTTCAGAAAATTACAGAACACACCCACTAATTCAAGAATTTATAGTATTGCATAATAATTTTAGAAAATTACAAAAACTACCCAATAATTTCAGGAAATTATAAAAAGTACCCAATAATTTCAGAAATTACAGAAATACCCAATAAAATTACAAAGATTACAAAAAATTACATATATTTCCTTAGGAATATCCAATTATTCCTGTAATTTGTAACGGTCTTTGTAATATATATAGTAATATTAGTGAAAATTTTAGATATCCCTCCATATTTTTGGCTTTTCTGCCAAAACAATTATTTAGCAACGGTTTTAGTAACAGCTTACTGGCTGGCCGTTAGAAGCTTTTTATTTCCCTCTAAAATTTTTCAATCGGGGGAAATTGAGGCGCCTTTTTTTTTAGCCTCTTTGGAACGGCTTTTGTATCACCTCTTTTATTAAAGGCCGTTCCAAATGTTAATTTTTTTTAAAAAATTATTAAATATTCAGTAAATACAACAATATTAAATAGTTCATTACAAAACACTAGAAACCAGGTGACTCGTTTTCATCAGTCTCATAGTTCTTGAAACTATCTTCATCATCCTCGTCTTCTTCGTCTTCACCTTGGGCCATTCAATAAGTTCCTGCTCTCTGTTGGCTCGCTACCGGAAGATCAACAAAAAGTTGTATACCATCAGGATCATGTATGTCGTACGTTTGATTGTCGGAAGCAAATTTAGGGACCTGTATGTCTTCATCTGGCTGATACGTGATATTGGTCCATCGAGACTCGTCAATTACTCTCCGAGCTTTGATTTTGCAAACGGCCATCCAATCCACTTTATCTCTCTTCATGCTCGAAAACTCTATAATGTAAACTTGTACTACTTGTTGTGCCAGTATGAATGGTTCATCTTTCTGGTACAACTTTTTGAAATTAACATCAACAAGGTGATACAGAGGGTGTACCTTCATGCCTCTAATCGGATCGGCCCAACGATACTTGAACAACACGAAATGCGAGTTCGGAATAAGTGGGTATGTCAACTGAATTATCTCTTTGAGTATTCCATAGAAGTCATTGTTCGTGTCTGTGTACGATGACCTCTTCACACACACCCAATAGTTCATTATTGACTTGCCCACATTGTGTCGTTCCCTCGAGTAAGCGGCAGGTACCTAAGAAAGATATACAAGGACTTTTTGGCGGGGGGAGGGGGAGTCTCACTGTTTGGTCGGCCTGTACCTAGCCTCTCCACAAAACTTGCAGTATTCTAGATCAATGTCGTCTTTCCAGTATAACATGCAACCCTTTTTACATGCAACAATATTCTCAACAGGTAAACCCAAGCCTCTAATCAATTTCTTCGTACTGTAGTAATCAGGAGGGAAAGTGTGATCGCGGGACATTATATGATCAACCCACTGGCACATTTGATCATATGTGCGCTCGGATAAATTGTCCTCAGCCTTGATATTCACCAAACTAGCAACCCTCTCCCCACCCCAACTGAGATAGGGTACAACCGCTCCACAACGGCTGGTTCGCAACGCGCACTACATCAAAAAAATGATTTGACAACCCTGACACATAATCATATGGCCCACCCCCGTACCATAAACTAGGACTGGCATCAGTAGGACATGACCTCGTACCATCATCAGGCACACCCTCGTGGTAAGAAGAAAAATAACCCAGCCTGGCTGCATCATAAACCATCCTCTGCGCCCAATCCATCTGTTGTTGATCTCCCCAATGCGAACTACCTTCCTCCTGAGTAGATAGGGTTTGCTCCTCCTGTGTTGGAGGGGCGATCACAATATTAAAGTACTCCTACACCCTCTCCTGCCCGTGAAAAGTCCAATTATAATATTCTGGAACAAACCCGCGCCTATATAAGTCAAAATTGACCTCATCAGGTGCTTTGAACCTTCCGCTTTTGCACTTCGTACACGGGCACCTAATTTTATCTCCATCCATATATTGACCCTGGGACTGAGCCCACTCTATGAAAGTTTTAACACCATCCTCATACTGCAGTGTAATACCTGCCCTATTTGGGAGGTTCTTCTCATATATCCATCTTCCCAATTGACTTAACATGATGACAACTACATATGCGCAGACATACATATACATAAATTTAGAATCATATATGTTTACATATATTGTCAATCTATAAAATTAATTAAACGGCGTTTAATTTAAAAAAAAAGGTTCAAGTTGTTACCTGGTCAGAGCAACTCAATAAATCAATGGTAATCGAACAAGTGTATGGGCACTAATTGTGGTCGAGAGAGATTGAGAGTGTTGTGTGGTTAATCAAGACTAGAACAAATTAAATAAATTGAAAACATGATGCAACATAATATATAGAAGGATATGTACCGGCTTTTGTAACGGCTTTTGTGGCAACAAACTATCTATTGAAATATTACCGTTGGAATATACTCGATAGATACATAAACTTTTGCAACGGTTTTTGGAATGGTTATTTTCTCAATACACAAGCCATTGAAATTGTAACTGTGTTTGTATCAGTCCCTGCTAGTTACCGTTTGTAGCGGTTTTAGGGTACAATATGTGTAACGGCAGCCTCACATTTCAACAAACCGCTACAAAATAAAAAGACCGTTTAAATGTCCATCCCAATATTGTATCGACTTTTCATTTTGTAACGGCTATTGTAACAAAAGGTACGACAATGGCAGTCAACCGTTACAAGATTAAGAAGCAATTCCAAAGGCCGGTATAAACGTGTAACGGCTTTACATTCACCAACAGTTTGTAACGGTTGTTGTAACGGTGTTTCACACGTCCAGAATAAAATTTTCTCTCATCCAAGATTGTGACGTCATATAACTTCTTCCATTCCAAGATTGTTACAAAGACCGTTGATATTGGAACGACTTTCTGGCCGTTACAAAAAAATCGTTCCAAATCCCGCACTTTTTTGTAGTGGATTTTAGATTAGACCGTTAGATATGATCAAACCGTAAAAAAATAGACTTGATGAAGTTTTGGACTAATTTGGTACACGGATGTCGGGATATTGTATCCGGAACCAAAGAATGGTCGTCCAACTCGATGCATCATTGAATCAGGCCATGTGATTTGAAATCGAACCGTTAGATTTGATCAAATGAATAGAATCTTATTGCATTTAAGTTTGGGCTGAATCCGGTTCATGGATGCCGAGATATTGTACCTAGAAACATAAATTTTCAAATCCTATACACCTATTATAACGCCTTTTGACACATGGTGTATTTTACTAAATTGGGACGACCTTAGTTACTCACATTGGAACGATGGTTTGAAATTTCGAGTATCCCATAGAATTCATTGTCCTTGTCTGTATACGATGAGCTTTTCATACACACCCCATAATTCATCGTTGAATTGCCGATGTTGTAACGTTTAGTGTGAAAATTGATACCATTCACAAAGTAACACGGGAATATCGTCACCTGCGCGCTCGGACCTCAATAATGATACTTCAGGAGCTCCTGATCCATGTAATTCAATTTGGGAGTATATATACATATTTAGTACACGACACACTTTTGAACCAAAACAACGTTATAATAAAAATTCATCAACTTACACAATGTTTGAACCAATCTTTGAAATTAGTTGCTACCAATTGATCAATAATTGGATCTTCTGAATGGTGGTCGTGCCCGTAAAGTTCGTTCAGGAATTCCCTTATTGCAAATACATATTAATGAAAATGCACATCACAACCAAGATTTACCCATATATATGTATATACTTACTCTGTTAGAATAGGTGACCAGAAAGCCAATAGGTTTGGCAATTTGTAACCTATTGGACAACTTGATGTAAATGTAATATTATTATGTGATGAATAAAATGAGTATTCGTCACTTCTAGTGCTTACTTTGTTGCGCTCATTTCACATTTGTTAAAACGGTGTTTAACTTATATCGCAACAAAGCCCACAGACCATGTATAACAACTCGTGCAGTTGGGCCATGCATTGGATGGTGGTCATGAAACCAACTGATTAAGAGTTAGGGTCTGAAACGTTCCAAGTCGAGGACCTCGAGACAGCGCATCGAGAGTCCTGTTGAGATTTGCGTCAAGAGTCGTGTTCATTGGATGAGTGCTGTGTTTCATCGGCGACAGGCGTGGGACGCCTACACAATCTTGATGGGTTGGTCGACTGGGGTCGAGCCGACTGGACTGACTCGCGGGGATCATCATATGAAAGCCTTGGAGGCTTGGTCGGTATGATTGGTTTTCCCCCGGTTCCGATAGTACGGGAGTAATCCTCAAACTTGAGGGATCATGGCAGTCACGTGCACAAGACAGATGTATCTTGGATCTGACGAGAGGTGATCATTCTGTAAGATGATTATCATAAGCCTTGTCCAGTACAGTCGGAATGTGTAGCGAGGACAGTGGATTCCAAGAAGAGGATCTGTCCCCTGTCAGTATGTGACAGAGGTATCTCCTATGCACTCGGAGACACGTTCATGCTGTTTGAAGCTGTGGCCACAGTGGTTGGTCGAACAGGGAATGGTTTCCTGTGTCAACACAATGAAGCATACATGGTCTCGAGTATTAAGCATAGATGCCTAGTCAAGGATGGGAACCAACGCCCTATTCCATACCATAGACTAAGGCCTGGAGATGGTAGACGGAAGGATCATACCTGTACGGAATCGGCGCCTAAATGTTCACGCCAATTCACCTAGTCTCTAGTGCCATGGACCGTTGCTAGACGGCCACCCATGGTAACGGGCCCTTATGGGACATGGGCCCAAGTCTAGCTGAGGGTGAACCTAAAGGGTCACACACAAATCACCGAGGAGGTTAAGAGATTGATTTGGAGTTAATCTCAAAGGATAAATAAGTAATTGGATTACTTAAGGGAAAGTCCATTGGATGGATGGGCCGATATTGTATCAGGCCTTCGTTTAATCAGTAAATTGGATTTTTGATTAAATATGGAAAGTTGAGACGTTGAGACGTTGGATCTTTTAATTGGATTAAAAGATCAACGGGAATAATTTAAATGGACATTAAATTGGATTTAATGTTGGGTTCGTCGTAATTGGATTACGATAAAACCCGGTCCGTTAAATTTTACCAGAGAGGAGAAATAATTCCTATTTTGGAATAGGAAGAAGTTGGACTTCTTCCCTTAATTGGACATGGCCGAAATGCTCCCTTGGAGGAAGCAAAATCAGCCATGTTTCATGCTAGGTGGTATGTTGACTTATCTCTTTTGGAAAGAGACAAATCAACTCCAATCAAGCTCTTCCCTTTTGGTATGATTTGATTGAAGAATTGATGGTGATTGATTGGAGTGTATCTAGACATCCTTGGATGAACCTAGACACATTCCAATAATCACATTAATTATGTATATATATGAGAATATACAACACCAAGCATAAGTGATTCATTATTCATCTTTTTCTAGGAAAAAGAAGAAGGAATTTTCGGATCTCCTCTCCCTCTCTAACTCTCGGTTTTTTCCTCCCACCTTTCACTTGTGTTCTTCACTTGGTTTTGAATCAAGAGGAAGAACAAAGTAGGTTTAAGATAACACTAATTCATAGTGTTCTTCTCTTAAACCGATTCCTTCGTAAACCCATTTTCTTCTAGCAAGGAGAATGTGCGTTTCTTCCGGTGTGGTGTGGATCACCTTTGGAGAATCCATAAGTTTGGATTTCGTGAGCATTCCGGAGAAGGAACAACGCAAGTAGCCGGGAGCATACGCTAAACAATCGAAGGTAACGGTCTCCTTATGCTTTGATTGATTTATTGTATATATCTATGCCCTATGTGTTTAAATATATGTTTCCAATATTTACACATCCTACATCGAACGCCCGGTTGAGCACCCAAGGCTACACCCCTTGGGATTCGTTTATTTAAATTTGATTTAAATTTACACACATTTCTCGCTTTCTCGCTTCCGCTCGCGCTCCTGGGTGGATCCGCTTGTCCTTCATACTCGTAATATATCGTGACTACTTCACAGTTGCACAACACATACAACTCGATTATATGCAGTTCTGGACCACTTAGCCATCTCTTCTTTGAGGTATGACTACTTGGGCCAGGGTGGTTTAAAATAGACCATTGGATGCTGTCATTTTTGGTCGTGAGATCATCTTTTCTATCAGGTTTGCTTCGTTTGCAAAGAATGTGCGGCTCAAAGTAGTGTCAAGTGAATAGCCCGATTTCATCCACAATGTATGCCTCCACATGTGCTTTGTTCTTCACCTTTTTCGTCAAATTGTGTAGGAATCTATTCGTACGAATATTTATTAGAATGTGGATGACAATAAGACTATAAAAAATAGCTTGTAGGAAATAACGAGGGTTCTTACCTCTCAAATGTGTACATCCACCTGTATTGCACGGGCCCTTCCACACGAGCCTCGTATGGTAGGTGAACAATGAGGTGCTCCATTGAGTCAAAGAAAGATAGAGGAAATATTTTCTCAAGGTTGCACATGATCACAGATACATTGTCTTCCAACTCCTGTAGTCTGGTAACATCAAGCGTAGTCGAGCATATGTGTTGGAATAGCAAACTCACCTCCGTTAATGCGCTCCACACATGATTAGGAAACATCTCATGGAATGCAACTGGGATCAACTTTGGCTTAAATACGTGACAGTGGTGGCTCTTCACACAACGGGCAATGTTAGATACATAACCATCAGGAAACCTCAAACAACGAATGCCATCACATATCATCCTCTTCTGCTCCTTCATCAAAGTATACACCGCTTTAGGCATAGCGTTTGGTCTCCGTTCGTCCAACTCAAGCTCCGACCGATTACATATGATTTCCAAGTCCTTCCATGCATTCAGATTGTCCTCCGTTTTCCCCTTTATGTCCATCATGGTGTTGAATATGTTGTCAAACACATTTTTTTCAATATGCATAACATCAAGGTTGTGCCGTATCAGATTCATTGCCTAGTATGGGAGATCCCAAAAGATGTTTTTCTTCGTCCACATGTGGTCGGTACCGTAACCTATTGGGAATGTCACAGTTCTTCAATTGTAGGACTGAAGTCTGCTACCCAATCGAGAATTTGCTCTCCGGTCAGTCTCGGACGTGAAACTTTCCTTTCCACTCAATTTTTAGTGAAGGCTTTCTTATTCCTGTGGTACGAATGGTCCATGGGGAGGAACTGTTTGTGGCAGTCAAAGTAGCATGCCTTCCTACCGTGCTGCAGATAGAATGCCCGTATGTCATCCATACAAACTGGACAACCCATAATACCAGTGGTACTTCATCCAGATGCCATCCCATAAGCGGGTAGGTCGTTCACGGTTTACATTAATGCGGTGCGCATCATGAATGCTTGGTTGGTGGCATTGTCGCGCACCCATACACCCACATGCCATAATTGCAGAAGTTCCTCGATCAACAACTCCAAATACATATCGATCAGATGTCGCCGATTAGAGGGCCAGGGATCACCATAGTGAGGAACATATACTCAGACTTCATGCACATTCCTGACAGGAGATTGTAGGGTGTGAGTATAACGAGCCAACATGAGTAAGTTATACCATACTGCCCGTGCAGCGCAAACTTGTTCGTGCACAGCCCCAGCCCAAGATTCGGGGATCCAATATAAAGTCGGGATATGTCTTGTCGAAATGCCTCCAAGCCTCTCATTGGATGGATGATAGCCCTCCTCTGTTTGATGTGTGGAATGCCACATCATGTGCTCTGTAGTCGCTACCGAAGAATACAACCTCTGGAGTCGGGGAGTAAGCGGAAGGTACCTAAAAACGGCATACGTGGACTTCTGGTAGCGCGGGTCTCACTGCCTAGTTGAGTTGTACCTAGCCTCTCTACAAAACTTGTAGTACTCTAGATCAATGTCGTCCTTCCAGTACAACATGCAACCATTTTTACACATATTAATCTTCTCAACAGGTAAACCCAAGTCTCTTATCAATTTCTTCATACTGTATTAATCGGGTGGGGAAGTGTGATCGCGGGGCATTATATGATCAGCCCACTAGCACAGTAGATCATATGTTCGCTCGGAAAAATTGCACTCGACCTTGATATTCACCAAACCAGCAACGGTTGTCGACTGAGATTGGGTATAACCGCTCCACAACAGCTGGTCCGTAACGCACACTACATTGAAAAACAGTCTGACAACCTTGACAAATAGTCATATGGCCCACCCCCGTACCATGAACTAGGATTGGCATCAGTAGGACATGACCTCGTACCATCATCATGTACACCCTCATGGTAAGAAGAAAATAAGTCGGGCCGGCTGCATCATAAACCATCCTCTGTGCCTAATTCATATGTTGTTCATCACCCCAATGCGAACTCCTCTCCTTCTGAGTAGCTGGAGTTTGCTCCTCCTGCGCTGGAGGGGCGGTCACAGCATCAAAGTACTCTTGCACTCTCTCCTCGCCATACGAAGTCCAATTATAATATTCTGGCATAAAACCTCGCCTATATAAGTCAAAATTGACTCATCAGGTGGTTTGAACCTTCCGTTTTTGCACTTTGAACACGGGCACCTAATCTTATCTCCGTCCATATGTCAACGTTGAGACTGAGCCCACTCTATTAAAGTTTTAACACCATCCTCAAACTCCGGTGTAAGACCAGCCCTATTCGGGAGGTTCTTCTCGTACATCTATCTTCTCAATTGCCTTAACATGATGATCACTACATATACGCAAACATATATATATACATATATCTAGAATTATATTTCAACCTATAAAAATAATTAAACAACATTTAGTTTAACAAAAAATGTTGAAGTTGTTACCTGGTCAGACCAACTTAATAAATCAACGGTACCGAACAAGTCTATGTGCACGAATTGTGGTCGAGAGAAATTGGGAGTGTGTGTAGTTAATCAAAACTAGAACAAATGAAATAAATTGAAAACAACATGCAACGTAACATATAGGAGAACAAGTACCGGCTTTTAGAACAGCCTTTGTGGCAAAAACAAACTAGCCGTGAAATATAGTTGTTTAAAAATAGTCGTTAGAGACATAATCTATTGGAACGGCCTTTATAACACCACTTACTTCCGGAAACCAACCGTTGTAATTGTAACGGCCTTCGTAACGGTTTATGTTACTTACATCTTTTAGCAGTTTTTGTGTGCGACATTTGGAATGGTTTTGCTCTCCTTCAGAATCACGTTACAATTGTACGAGGCCGCTACAAAAATTACACCAAATTTGTAACGGTTCGCCATTTTGTACTAGTGGTTGTAATGGCCATAGAAGCAAGGAAATTTGGTATGTCTTCTGCCTGCAGTGTTTGGAACGACCTTTTCGCACAACACCTGGCGGTTACAAGGTGAAACAACACATTTAAAACCCGTTACAAAATTGTAACGGTTATGTATTTGTAATGGCTCTACACATAGCGCAGTTTTGTAACGGCCTTTCCGGCGGTTTTATCAGTTGCCGGATTATTAAATCCATTTAGCAAAAAACTGTGACATCAGTAATCGGTTATCGTTCCAAAATTATTGCAATTTTCGTGTGTATTGGAACGGCCTCTCGACCATTACAAATCCCACATTTTTTTGTAGTGGGGTTTTTCTAAATATGTAGTTCCATTTTATAGAAAATGGCTATAAGAACCTCTAAAAATTGTATGTATATATATGTATAATCCACCAAATGATCAAGTAATTAAAAACTACATTCCACTAACTTTTTGTTCAAAAATCTAGCTGTTAATATTTAATAAACATTGTTAAAATTTAATTTTTTTAGACTTATCTCAACTCCTAAAATTTAAAATTACTGACTTAGATTTTTTTTATTATACTTTTAAATTAGACAAGTTTTATAAAATTTATTCATAATTTAAATTTCTTTTGTAATTTCTGAAAATGGAAAAAAAAGAAATTATTTTGTTTTACGTTACGAAATATGTTATTATTATGTTTACAAGAGTTCGAAATTTTCATTATTCACACAAGATAATTACATCATATTCAACATACAAAAATATGAAAAAATTGGTTTCTTGCCTAAAAAAAGGACTAATTTGATAATTTTACAAACTTAATGGAATAAAGTGAGAAAATCAAACTTAATTTGTCCATTTACCCTCCAGAAGTCAAAATCCGGCCATATTTCCGCTGTAAATGGTTAGAGGGACCAAACTGAGACAAAAACTAAAGTTTATGGATGTTAAAGTCAAGAAATGAACTTGAGGGACTAAATTGATTCTTAACGAAAACTTATGGGACCAAATGTAGCATTTTTTTATATGATTTTGTGTTTTATTATACACCGATCGTTCGGGAATGATCAAAGACTATACCCGTTCAATTTCATTTTCAGTTTTACATCCATTTTGTCACGCATCCACCGCATTCCCGGGCCGATCCACCATCTTTCAGATCATGTGATCAATATGAGGCCATACATACCTAGATTTGAATCGGACCAGGATTGTAGGTCGAAACAACCCAAATAAAGAAATGGATATTGACCTGTTTTGTAATTAATAAGAAAGTTGGAAGCACTTAATTGGTTGAAGATTTTCAGGTGATACCCACATCAATATTATAATTGGTGAATATCGGTGTAATAATCGATTGGATTTTCGATCGTAGTTAAGGGACTAAAGTGAAAAAATCAAATTTAAACTAATCATTTTACCCTCTAAAAAGTTAAAATCCGATTACATTTTTACCGAAAAATGGTTAGAGGAGCCAAACTGAGATAAAAACTAAAATTTAAGGATAATAAAGTCAAGAAATAAACTTGAGAGACTAAAGTGATTTTTAACGAAAATTGAAGGGGCCCAAATGTAGCATTTACCCTAATATATTGAAAAGTTGATAGAATGGGTTTATTGGATTCATAATTTTTAATATTTTTTGGATAATGTTTTGTTTTTTTATTATCTGAAGTTCTCAGTCTTTGTTATTTATTGTTTATTTGGTTTGATGAGGATGGATAATTGTGCAAGATTGAGGAAGATGTAACTCTTTTATGATACAATAAGGCATATCCATATATATAATATCTATCTCTATATATAGATATAAAATACCAATAAGCATAAAATTACCTACTATGTATAAGAACCAATCAGAAAAAGGGTGATAAGAATTGTGAATTATGAATGTAAAATAAAAAAAAAAAGGAATAATTAATTAGATCAATTTGATAAAATAAAAGATAGTGGAAAGGATTACATTTTTAGATAAATCAGTACAATAAATCAATAAATTGTGAAACATGAATTAACTTAATTTATTCTTTTTAAGAAATATTTCCACATTCTTAGAAATAAGCCAATTACATTTTATATTCTATTTAGTCTATATAAATTATATAAAAAATACATTATTTATTTTGTTGAGAATGGTTGGCCTATGACCCAACTTGTTGGCCCAGCAATCCGTAAGGCCCAACAGACCAAACAAGATGATCCAACCCATGAGACCCCTACCCGACCCACCTGTTGTCTTGACCCGCGTATATAACCGCGTATCTCTCAACCCTAATCCTCATATCTCCTCTGCGCCTCTGAAGCTTCTCCCCCCTTCTCTCCATATGCAGATCCTCTTTCTTTCTTCTTCACCACCTTCCATATACTCTGATATCTTCTTTGTCTGGTTCGCTTCTGATCAATATAAAATGGCCTCCTTTTGTCCGTTCAGACAAACAAGTGATCTTACACTACTTCTCTCTGTGAGTTGTGCGATCCGAGTGCTCCGGTATATTTCCCCCTTTGAGAGACTTCTATCAGAGTTTGGGCTGTGAGTGATTTGACCTTGTGTGGGTCTTGGTCTTGTTGGTCTGCTTGGTGCAAACGGTTGTTGAGTGCCGACTTTTGTGGTCGAAGCCTTCTCACTCCGGATCCTTGGCTCCCTGAGCCTGATCTGTTCTTATTTGTTATCAAAAAAGCTTCGTGCTTGATTTCTGTTTACACTCAGTTGTTATTTTCTGTCATTTTATTTTGTTTTCCTCGGTTTGTAATCTAAGGATTCTAATACCCATCCTCTATTGTAATTCGTTTATTTTTGTAAATTCTGGTGATTTGAATTGCTGGTGATACCCTCCTAACAGTAGTATCAGAGCCGGTTCTACATCGGTTCTGTCTCAGGCGACATTTTGGTAATATCTCTTCTGATCTCATTTTATCGATTGTTGTGTGCTGTTGGGACCATCTGTTGGTATATTGTTTCTTGGCTTAGTGCATACTTTTGCTTTGTGCTATACTCAGTATTCCGTTTATTCTTTGTGAAGTATTCAGTTATCTCTTGCTCTGTGTACCGGTAAAACTATATTTCTTATATACATTACCCTCTGATCCCTCACTTGGCCGAGTCCCGTGAGACCGTCGGGTATCTGGTTGAGGTTCAGAGGAGGCTCTGATATGTTATTTCTCATCTATCTCGTAATCCTTTTCTGTGTGATATTATTATATCTTGTCTTCTATTGCTGGTTATAATTTGCTTCCATTTGATGGTAAGTCTGATTTCTCTATATCGCAACAGAAAATGAAAGGCATTTTAATCCAACAAAAGGTTTTTAAAGCTATTGATGGTAGATATTCTGAAACTGTTACTAAGGATAAGAAACTAGAAGATGATGAGTATGCATGTTCCTCCATTATATTAAACCTCTCATACTTTGTGATTAGAAAAGTGGTGAAACAAAACACTGCTAAAGAATTATGGTATAAATTATAAGAACTCTTCACTGAAACATCATTACCTAGTAAACTTTTACTGTTGGAAAAAGTCTTTAGGTATAAGCTAGACATCTCTAAAACCATAGATGAGAATATTGATGATTTCACTAAGCTAATCCAAGACATAAAACTCACTGGTGATAAAAATATAGATGACTACACTCCCATTGTCCTACTAAATGCTATTCCAGATAATTACAGTGATGTAAAAGCAGCCATAAAATACGGTAGAGATAATGTGAACCTTGACATAGTTAAAATGGTTTAAAAAGCAAAGAAATGGACCTTAAGACTAATAAGCCTAATCAACCTCAAAATGAAGTCAACTTTGTAAGAGGAAGAACTGCTAATCGTAACTCAGGTTATAAGTATAGAAGACATAGCAGGGGTAGGAGTAGGAGTAAATCCAGACCTAGAGATAATAACAATCAGGATAATAAGGTAAAAGAAAGAAGGTGTTATAATTGTGGGATTAAGTGACACTATATAAAAGATTGCAGAAAACCTAGGAAAGACAACAAGGATAATAACAACTTCAAAAAAACAAGATGAAAAAACGATTACGATTGATAACTCTGGTGATGTGTTCATGGTCTATGATATAATAATGTGAATGATCTTAGTATGCATGAATGGCTGATTGATTCTGGTTGTACTTTTCATATGAGTCCTTTCAAAAGTATCTTTACTAGTTTTGAATCTGGTAACTTTAGATTTGTCTCAATCGCTAATGAGAAACGATGTGAAATCAAGGGTCTTGGTGACGTGTGCTTATCTTTTGAAAATGGGTATAAATTCACTTTGAAAAAATGTCAGATTTGTTCCTGACTTAAGTTATAACTTATATCATGTGTTGTTCTTGAAGAAGAAGGTTTTGAAGGTAGATGGGGAAAAGGAGTTATGAAAATTAGGAAAGGGTCCTTAATTGCTTTCAAAGCTGAACGAAAATGAAACCACTATATCTGTCGTGTTAATTATTATATGCTTGATGCCTCTGTGACTGATAATGATAAAACATCTTTGTGGCATAAAAGGCTAGGACACATTAGCTTAAAGGGTCTTGAGTTGTTTAAAAAGGAAGGAGTTCTAAGTGATAAAATCGAAAAGCTTAAATTCTGTGATGATTGCATTTTGGGTAAACAACGTAAAGTACACTTTCCTGTTTCACCTTACCCTACCCCCTTATCATCCACTTGCATTTTAGATTATGTTCACGTTGATGTATGGGGTCCGTCTAATTCACCCACTCATGGTGGGAATAGGTATGTCCTTTCCATTATTGATAATTTCTCTAGAAAAGTGTTCATTTTCTTAATGAAAAACAAGTATGATATTTTTGAGATTTTTAAAAGATAGAAAATGCTTGTTGAAAATCAAACTGGAAAAAGGTTAAAAGCCTTACGGACGGATAATAGTCTAGAATTTTGCAACCAAAATTTTTCTAATTTGTGTAATGAATTTGGTATTAAATGTCATAAAACAAATCCGTACACCCCCAGCAGAATGGTGTTGCTGAACGCATGAATAGGACTATTCTAGATAAGGTCTGATGCATGCTCGTAAGTTCTGGTTTGTCTAAATCATTTTAGGGTGAGACTGTTTAACTGTTGTGCATTTGATCAATAGATCTCCATCTGTTCCTTTATATGGAAAAATTTCTAAATCTGTTTGGCTTAATAGAAATGTTAATATCTCATATCTGCGTGTTTTCGGTTATGCTTTCGTACATCAAAATTTTGACAAGCTCGAACCTAGATCCTTGAAATGTGTTTTCATGGGGTACCCTGAAGGGGTTAAAGGATATAGATTGTGGCTTAGAAGCTAACCAGGTTTTAAAATACAAATAAGCAAAGACGGAACTTTTAACAAAGAAGAAATGACATGCTTGTCTGATCCCCAGAAGGAAACCAACCCAGATTTAGGACCTGTCTTCAATCAGGTAGAGGATAGTTTAGAAGAAAACGAACAAGTAGAGGGAAATGAAGAAGAAATTCCTAGAGACATTAGCTCTGAAACAAGTCCAGAAAACTACCTACTAGCAAGAGATAGGAATAGACGATAGTCTAGGGTTCCCTTTAGACTTAAGGACTATCACATGTCCTAAACACTGAGTCAAGTGAACCTAGTATGATTGAAGAAGCCCTAAAATCTGAGAATTTCGATAAATAACTTAGTGCTATGAACGAATGAATGAAATCCCTAAAGGATAATAAAACTTGGGTGTTAGTGCCAAAACCTCCGAACTGTTCCATCATAGGTTGCAAATGGATATATAAAATCAAACAGGAAGAAAAGTCTAAAAGATTCAAGGCTAGGTTAGTAGCAAAAGGATTCACCCAAAAAGAAGGAATAGACTATACTGAAGTGTTTTCCCCTATAATGAAATACACCACTGTTCGTATCCTACTTGCTCTCTCTACTCATTTTGATTGGGAACTCAAAGAAATGGATGTAAAAACAGCTTTTTTGTCATGGTGATTTGGAAGAAAACATTTATATGCATCAACCCACAGGATTCATTGATAAAGCAAAACCTGATCATGTATGTTTACTAAAGAAATCTCTGTATGGTCTAAAATAGTCTCCTAGACAATGGAACAAAAAGTTTGACATGTTCATGCATTCACTAGGCTATACTAGAGGCAATTATGATCATTGTCTCTATTTTAAGTATGATGTGAACATTCCTGTGTTTCTTGTTTTATATGTGGATGATATGCTGATTGCTAGCCCTAGTTGACAGCAAGTTAAAATACTCCAAAACAACTTATGTAAAAACTTTGATATGAAAGACCTAGGGGATGCCAAGAACATCTTTGGGATGACTATTGAGAGAAGCAGAAAAGACTCCACTATTTTCTTAAACCAAAGTTCCTACATTTTGTCCATGTTAGAAAAGTTTTCAATGTCTAACTCAAAATCTGTTCAGTTCCCTTATCTTCTCACTATCTACTCAGTAAGGAACAATGCCCCAAAACTGAAAAAGAGAAAGAGAGAATGGAAAAAGTTCACTACTCTAATGCTATTGGGTCTATCATGTTCTTAATGGTGTGTACTAGACCAGATATTGCTTACGCCATTAGTTGTCTCAGCAGGTATGTCTAATGCCGGACCTCCTCATTGGGAGGCCCTTAAGTGGTTTTTTAAGATACTTGAAAGGTTCTTTTAACTGTGGTGTTATGTTCTCTGAATGCCCGAATGATGCTAATCTTGTTGGGTACGTTGACTCCAATTATGCTAATGATAGAGATAACTGTAAATCCACTACATCATATGTTTTCACTTTGTGTGGGTCATGTATAAGATGGAAATCCCAACTCCAGCATATTATAGCACTGTCTACTACTGAAGCTGAGTATATAGCAGCAACAGAAGCTTTTAAAGAAGCCTTTTGGCTAGAGGGTCTCATAAAAGAAATTGGTTTTCTAAAACAAAAGACCACGGTTTATTCTGATAGTTAATCTGCTATACAACTTTGTAAAGACCCCATTTTTTCATTATAGAACAAAACAGGGTAAATTACATCCACCTCCCTTGAGGTTTAGCTAAATTATCGATACCGCCCTATTGTTTCAGAAATTACAATTACCCTCCTGTAGTTTGCTATTGTCTAACAATAAGCACATTTCATTACTATTCCATCCAATATTGATTGTGAACGAACAAAAATGTCCTTGTGAATTATGAATAATAATTTTATATATTTTTTAGTTTTTTTTACCATATTTTTATGGACTAATATGCCCTTTGGACTTTAATGTAACTATTAACATTGTTAGAAGGTGTCTAATTGTTGTGTTTATATAAACTTAAGGATGAAATTGTAATATTGTTTATAGTAATCTAAAATGTATGATTGCAGGAAGTAAAGTAACAATATGTTGAGAATAGTAAAGTAACAAAACAAAAAGAACATAACAAAATAGAGATAAAAAAAAATAGAGTAATGAGCATTTCATTCCATCCAACAATTGTTTCAAAGTAACCAAAAAAAAATCAAATTGTGAATTTTGCAGTTTCAATTCAAAAACACAATTGGTGATTACACATTGTCAATCTTGCAGTTTCAAAACAATAATTTTAGAACAATCACCATCAGTTTTTTAAAATACTGTCAAAACACTAGAAAAACAGTTCCATTCATTGCTGTTTGCAGTCTGCGTGGGGGTTGGCTTCTTCCGCAGCTTTGGTTTTTTTACTCCTTGTAGCTCCAAGTGGGAAGACTCCTATTCCTTTCCAAAAGCTCTGGGGTAGATATGATGGGCCAATATATGAATGTGGCTGTGATGATGATCCTGCAACTTGCATATTTGGACCTTGTTCTGTTCTAGGTAGTGGCTGACTTGAAGAAATTAGTGGTCTTGCAGTTTGTTGGGATGAAGATCCAATTGGTTGGCTGTTTGAAATTATTGCAGGAGGTGCAGTAGCTTCTGTTTTCTTGCTTTTGAGTGCTTGAACTTCCTGTTGGCTGGTGTTTCTTTTCCTGCTAGCAACAACTCCTTTTCTTTTCTTCATGTTCCTGGCTAATTGTGTTAGAGGAACATCCATCTCTGAATTTTTGCCTTTGTTCTATCAATTGGAAAACATGAAGAAAATTAATGTTACATTCAACTCAAAATACATTAGACAACATATATAAAGAAAGTGATCACATACCTAACTCACAGGACATGTTCTTCTATTGTGTCCTTGTTGATTGCAGACTTTACATCTGACCACCCCTGCTCTCCAAACAGCATTAGGAGCCTCACCACGTTCTTTTCTTCTAGATTTCTTAGGCCTCCCTAGCAATTTTCTAACAAGAGGAGGCAAAATACTACTTGGAGTAGTTTCCAGATCTTGAGGTCACAATAAAGGATCAGGTATTAGATGTATTGAATGTTTGTAGGCTTTCATGTATTTTCCAGTGCAAAACCTACTGTCTGTGTAACTTTATACATCCTCTCTCTTGTGAGCTATCCCCAAGGCAGCATCCTTACAAGGAATCCTAGAAATATCCCAAACCATACAATTACATGTTTTACCCCTCAAGTTCACAATGTAATTACGGTTTTGATCTTGCACTTCACACTCAAAATCCCCAGCCAATGAGACTTGACATTTCTTGGACTCTTCTTTGACAGTGTTAAGTATCTTCACAACATTCGGGAGAACCAAGCATGTCCATTTGCTACCCCTCTGTTTTCTTTTTTGCAGTCTATTCATCAATTTTGCCCGTAACCCATCAACCAAAGCCAACACATTTTTACTTCTAAGTTCCCCTACTCAATGATTGAATGATTCTGATATATTGTTGGTAACGTGATCATTTTTTAGCCTATGATCAAAGGCATTTCTAGACCACATTTCAATAGGAATTTTAAGCAGCCAATCATAGGCTTCAGGCTTCAAATCCTTGATCTTGTACATGGCAAAATTGAAGCCTGCAACATTATATGATCTGGCTGCTTGCCAGAAATACTTCTTAAGGGCAGCACCAGCAAATTGATTACGGAAATTTGCATAAATGTGTCTAGCACATCTCCTGTTGACAGCATGAGGTACAATCTCATTTATAGCCTCCACCAATCCCTAACAAACAAGAAAATGCAATCTCATTTTATAGCATCCAACAACAATTAGCCAACATCAAACAACAAACAGGTATTCTATAACAAATAACATCCAATAACAAATAGCATACAGTCTTCAGCATACTGATTTTATAACAAACAAGTACTTCCAATACTCATTTTATAACAAATACACACTTGCAGTACTCATGCATTACATAAACATCCATCTTAGAGTCATGCATAATGTACATAGGAAAAGTTAGAATGTTTACCTTCTGTCTGTCACTCATGAAAGTCCATGGTTTGTCATAAGTGAATCCTCCAAGCATTCTTGACAGGTTTTTCAAAAAAAAAAAAAACAGCCATGCCTCCTTGCACTCGGACTCAACAACAACAACAACAACAAGGAATAAACCATTATTCCTATCCAACCCTATTGCAGCAAGCAGCACACCCCCATAAGGCCCTTTCAAGTGACACCCATCAAATCCTAGAAATGGACTACACCCCTCTAGAATCCATCTCTCAGTGTAGGTAATCCCAAGAAAAATCTTTTGGAAATTGGAGTAGATGGTATGATCTCATCCTCAGCTACATCACAATGTAATGTTACCACACTACCCACATTTTTTAGCATAACCATTTTTGCATAATAGGGTAGTTTCCTAAATAACTCAGCATGACCACCCTCAATCACCTCCATAGCCTTTTTTCTTGCCCTATAAATCTGCATGTACTGGGGGTTCACACTATATTTCCTCAATTCATTTCTGATTCCCCTAGACTTCATTTTTGGGTTTTCCCTCAACACATTTTCTATCTTAGAAGCAATCCATAATGCACTAGCCTCCTTTGTTGAATCATATCTAACACATATGTGTGTTGAAACATATATCTTGATTTGGAATGTGACTCCATCTGTCAATGGAGAACCATGGATTCTCCAAGGATAGTCTTTTGAAGCACAATGTGTTGTCAATCTTGTTTTTTCATTCCTTAATCTTATAATTTGAAAACCTTCTTGAATCACAAACTCTCTAAGTGCAATCCTAAATGCATAAATATCAACAAACACCATTCCTTTCTCTAACTTAACCTTTTCCCCTACTTCATAAGGGAACATACTTGTTGTAATGCAAATTTTGTGTTTCTGAACTTATTGAAACAAGAAAACTATTACAAATGATTTTTGAATTTAATCAAATGTCTTGTGGGTGTGAAATCTCTAGTTTATGTCTTTGATTCTTCGGATTCTTCAATTTCGGCAACTTCAAAGGCAAAACTTGACGCTTTGATCTCCTTTGACGTTCACTTGGATCTTTAATAACGTTAATTGGGGGGTCTTTTGACTTATTCCTGAATTAAACGCTATAATTTTGGAAGACTTGACTTGAACTCTTTGTGTTTCTTGGTGGAATTGAAGCTTTGATCTTTCGCCAAGGTGGATTTGTGCTTTGATAACGTTAATCCCGGGGTCCTTCGACTTGTTCTCGAATTAAACGTTGGATTTGGATGATTTCTGCAACGAGCACCTTGAACTTTGCTTGAACGCCGTGGATTCTCCTTCATTTGCGCTTGAGAGGATTTTGAAGCTTCTTGAATGCTCTCTTGCTTGTGCTTTCAATTGTTTGTGTGTGTCCTCAATTGCTAGAAAAATCACCCCTATTTATAGTTGTAGGGTGAAAGACTTTGCCATATTTACTTGATGACGTGGCGTGATTTGATTGGCCCTTCATAATTTGTTTGACATTTATTTTCCTAATCACAAGATGTGATTTAGACTTACCAAATAAGTGGTATTTTCTTCCTTTATTGGCAAGGCAAGATTCAGATTGCCTTAAATACTTCAATTCCATACATGACAATATATAATTTATCCATCAATAAATATTTCATTTTATAAAATATAAAAATTGATGGAAAAATATATAGCACATGTTAATAAATAATTGACAATAAATTTTGCTCGCCTACAAATGCCACCTCGAGACTTGTTCACGAATTGCAACAAAGCGAAAGCGTGAACATGTCTCGAAATTGTTTCTTCGTATGAGATTTTATTTCCTCCACTTTCTTCTTCTTTTTTTTTTTGACATGCGACTAAACTTGAAAAATAAATTTCAAGCTACCTACGTACCCCCGTTGAGAGGATCAAGTCATAACGTAGTTCAATCATAAAAATATGTAGATAGTTTAGACTCGTATCAAGGAGCCTTCAATTTTGATTTTGTAGATAGTTTATACTCATATCAAGGAGCCTTCATTTGACCTTTTTGAATTCGATAGATAGTTTATACTCGTATCAAGGAGTCTGCATTTGACTTTTTTAACTTGGTAGATAGTTTATACTCGTATAAAGGAGTCTTGAATTTGTGGATAGTTTATACTCATATCAAGGAGTCTTCATTTGAATTTGAATATGGTAAATAGTTTATACTCGTATCAAAGAGTCTTTATTTGAATTTACAGACAGTTTATACTCGTGGCAAAGAGTTTTAAATTTGTAGATAGTTTATACTCATATCAAGGAGTCTTCATTTGAATTTGAAAATGGTAGATAGTTTATACTCGTATCAAGGAGTCTTCATTTGAATTTGTAGATAGTTTATACTCGTATCAAGGAGTCTTCACTTGAATTTGAATATGGTAGATAGTTTATACTCGTATCAAGGAGTGCTTGAAGGAATTTCAGTTGGGAGTTTTGATGGTTTAACCTCATATCTAGGAGCATTATGACAGTTTAGGCTTTATCAGGGAGCGTAATTGACAGTTTAGGCTCTTATCGAGGAGCGTAATTAAGGTTTTCAGTATGATGTGACATTTTCTTATTGTCCCTCTTCATTAGTGCCAACGCTCAAGTATTCTTGTTCGTCAATATTCATGCTTATCTCAATGGCATGTGCACGAGTGGCTAATTCTCCAAAAGTTTTGGTTTGATTCCTTGAAGTATGTAGCAAAGTCCCCAATGCATTCCTTGGATGCATATCTCAATTGCAGAAGTTTCAGACAAAGTATCTTTGCAACTGAGGCTCAAATTTGTCCAACGATTGATATAATCAACGACGGGTTCTTCCTTCCATTGGTGCGTGTTTTTGAGCTCGATCATGCTGACTGTTCTTCTAATGCTATGAAAGCGGTTGAGGAACTCTTGTTCCAATTGCCCCCAACCATCAATTAAGTTGGCTTCCAAGTCAGTGTACCAGTCAAATGCATTCCCTTTCAAAGATCGGACAAATTGTTTCACGAGATGATCTCTGTAAGTTCCCGTATTGTTGCATGTTTCGATGAAGTGAGCCACATGTTGTTTTGGATTGCCCTTGTCATCAAACTGTTGAAACTTGGGAGGTTGATACCCGACTGACATCTTTAGATTATCAATTCTTTGTGTATATGGCTTCGTATAAGTCATAGACGATTTAGAGCCTCCATCGAGTTTGTCCTTAATAGTCCCCATGATGAACTCTTTCAATTGTCAACATGAATCAACCCATCTGAGGAGACTTACAACTCTTTTGTTGATGACTTCTCCCTTTCGTTGGTATGTTGCTTTTGGGATGTTTCAGCTTCGTTGTGGCCCTCAACTTGTTTTCTGGCCACATAACCGATATCAGTATTATCTATCTTGTTCATCAATTTGTTGATTTGAGAGTCTTACTGCTAAACATGTTTTGCTAGACTCTCTATGGCCCTCTTCAAGCTTGCAATTTGTTCCTCCAAGGTTGTCGTATTTGTCACCATGACGGGAGCAACGCTTGATGTCGAGCGGGGAGTGGACGAAGAGGAGTCATCCTTCAGGTCTCCGTCGTCTTCATTAGTCTTGTTGAGATGGAGTAGGTTTTTCTCAACTTCATGGAAAGTCATCTCAGGGTATGTTTGCAACTTCTTCGACATACTTTTGGTGATAACTCCGATCATTTGAACTTGAAGTAGCAACTTTGAGCGCCGAAATCTTGTTGGCAGCCATTGCGGAACTTCCAAAACTTTGGCGAAGAGATGAGAGGTAGAGATGGCTCCACTGGGCATGCCAGAAATTTGTAACGCAAATATCATGTTTCTGAATTTATTGCAACAAGAAAAATATTACAAATAATTTTTGAATTTAATCAAATGTCTTGTGGGTGCGAAATCTCTAGTTTATGCCTCTGATGCTTCGGATTCTTCAATTTCGGCAACTTCAAAGGCGGAACTTGACGTTTTGATCTTCTTGGACGTTCACTTGGATCTTCAATAACGTTAATTGGGGGGTGTTTTGACTTATTCCTGAATTAAATGGTATAATTTTGGAAGACTTGACTTGAACTCTTTGTATTTCTTGGTGGAATTGAAGCTTTGATCTTCCGCCAAGGTGGATTTGTGCTTTGATAACGTTAATCCGGGGGTCCTTCGACTTGTTCTCGAATTAAACGTTGGATTTGGATGATTTTCACGACGAACACCTTGAAATTTGCTTGAACGGCGTGGATTCTCCTTGATTTGCGCTTGAGAGGATTTTGAAGCTTCTTGAATGCTCTCTTGCTTGTGCTTTCAATTGTTTGTTTGTGCCCTCAATTGCAAGAAAATTGTTAGAATAGGTGACCAGAAAGTCAATTAGATTGGCTGTTCTGGGAACTATTCGTCGATCTTTATCAAAGTAATATTATACTGAAGGATAAAGTAAGTATTCATCACTGGCAAAATGTGTTTGTTTGTGCTTACCACTTACACTGAATGTCGTTTCAATGTCACAACAAATGCCCACATACTGATTGGTTAAACCATTGAGTTGAGCTGCACATAGGTTGGCGGCTATAAAACCAACTCCTTGAGGGTCGGTCTGAAATGTTCCAAGTCGAGGATCTCGAGACTGGGCCTCGAGTGCCCTATAGAGACTTGCACTAAGTATTGCATTCATTGGGTGAGTGCCGAGTTTCATCGGTGCTAGACGTAGGTCGTTTATGCAAGTTTAGTGGGTTAGTTGGCAAGGTAGTCGACTGACTGAACTGACTCGCGGGAATCATCATATGAAAGCCTCTGAGGCTTGGTCGGTATGCCTCGAATTCCCGATTCCCATAGTACAGGATTAGTCCCCGAACTTGAGGAATCATGGCAGTTGCATGCATATGAAGGTTGTATCTTAGATCTGGCGAGAGGTGACCGTGTCTTTGATATGGTCATTATAAGCCTTGTCCAGTGCAGTCGGAGCATGTAGTGAGGACGGTGGATTCCAATAGAGAATCTGTCCCTTGTCAGTATTTGACATCTATGTCTCCTATGCGCTCTGAGATGGTTTCGACTCATTAATGAAAGAATATATGGATCGTCCCGGAAAAATTGCGCGAATGCGGAAGCGCGGTATAAAATAAAAATGCAGAATTTAAAACATGCTTTTAAATTAAAGAACACGTTCAAGGGGTGTGCCCTTGAAATTTCCCGGGTGTTTGGTGTATCACATGAATAAACAACATACAATAATCATGGAGGCCATAGGGTTTGAAAAATAAAAGAGGCGAAAACGTAAACCGAGACCTACCCGTTGTCGTTTTCGTCTTCAACGGCTACACGCGTTGTTCCCCATTTTGCACCAAGATCTCGTTCTTGAGACCCTCCAAATCGTGACACACGCTCCACCCACGTATCTTGCACGTCGTACTAGCAACGAACAAGTATGTAATTTATTGGAGTGGATGAATCAACAACACGTTATGAATTAACGGTATTGATTCATCAATGTTCTAATGTTCCAAGAACAAGAGAACAAGAAAAACGATTTCTTGGAGAGTGAGAGAGGGGGGGGGGGGGGGACGAGAGGAGAGGAGAGGGAGAGTGTGTGTGGTGTGTGTGTTGGAATTTCATCATCCTTCAAAAGGTGCAAGGCTAGGGGTTTATATAGAGGAGGAGTTTAATCCTGTTTAAACTCCAACTCTTTAGAAGTTTAATTTGACTAGGATTTTGACCTCGTCAAAGTCCTAGTCAAAGTAGAATTTGACCTTGTCAAATTCAATCCTAGCCTTTCATCTCTCCCATTAAATCTCAACCATTAATTTAATTTAATGGAATATTTAAATCCTATTAAATATTCCAAAAGGCCAAATAAATATAATAAATGAATATTAATATTTATTCTAGGCCCATTAAATTAATTCCCTTAATAAATCCAATTTATTAATTTAATCCCCTTTATCAAATAGAAGGAATTAATTCTCCAAGAAAATATGGGACCCGATTAAATTCAATTTAATCATTCCTTTACTCCAACATTTAATTCCAAATTAAATACTAAGTGTGTGTGGATAGTGTGTGACTCTTTAGGTTCACCTTTCAGCTAGACTTGGTCGGATTCCTAGAATCCGTCCGTTACCAATGGGTGGCCATCTAGCAACGGTCCATAGCACTAGAGACTAGGTGAAATATTTGGGGATGAACATTTAGGCTCTAACAGTACACTTGTCCTTCTGTCTTCGGTCTCATCACTTAGGGTCTAGGGCACGGAAAATGCAGGTACCCATTTTGGACCTAAGTGTCGGTCTGTCCTTACTAAAACGCCGCAAGGGAAACTTTCCATTCTGTTCAGTTACTGTGGCCACAGATTTTAGGGACAAGACACAGAGCATACATGAGACTCAACTGTGAATGCCTTTTGATAGGAGACAGATCCTTTCTTGGAAACTACTGTCACTTATACACCAGAGCTGCACTAAACATGGCTTATGACTACTCAAGAGTATTTTGGCAATCTCTCACCATATCTAAGATACAGACCTGATGTACAGGTAAACTCAGTAGTTCCTCAAGTCAAAGGACTTGACCTGTACCATTGGAACCGGGAATACACGTCATACCTTGCTGACCATACTCAAGGTCCTCCGTAAGACGGTTCCCGCGGGTCACCTCAGTCAGCTGCTTCTTAGCATGCTAACCCTCTAACACTGCTTAGACGACCTTCGTCACCCATCGATGAAATACGACAGCAGATGCTTAGTGCAAGTCTCAAGGGGAATCTCGGTACCCATTTTCGAGATTCCTTGACTTGGAGATTTTCGGACTGATTCGGTAAGACTGATTTCATGGACCTACCTCCAAGTGTAGTCCCAGTCCCCGAAATCGATTCTCAGTCCGTGGGCTTTGTTTGCTTAGTGAACAGATATGTAATAGCAGATATAAGTGAACGTAAACAATGCCATATGAATTTTCACTTCTTTATTCATAAATGATTTATCAAACACCTGAAATTGTCTAGACATAGGTTACACATTCCCACCAAAATTGGCTTACATGGTCACCTATTCTAACAATTAAGTCTACGATCGTAGCGATTGGTCGAGTAGGGAATGGTTCCCTAGGTCGATCAATAGAGTAAACGCGTCTCGAGTTTGTAGTATAGTTGCCTAGTCTAGGATGGAAACCGACACCCAATTCCATACCCTAGACTAAGGCCGGGAGATGGTCGACGGAAGGACTGTACGTGTATGGAATTCAGAGCCTAAATGTTCACGCCAACATTCACTTAGTCTCTAGTGCCATGGACCGTTGCTAGACGGGCACCCATGGTAATAGGCATTTTTGGTTAATGGTTAATCAGAAATAATTAATTAAATTTGATTTAATTAATCAATTGTGTTGGACACAAGCCCAAGTCTAGCTGAGGGTGAACCTAAAGAGTCACACACAAATCACTATGGAAGTAGTGGAATTAATTTGGAATTAATTCTGGAAGAAGTGAATTAATTTAATTGGATTAAATTACCAATTAAATTAATTCAAGGAGAATATAAATGATTGATCATTTAGTGGGAAAATCCATTAGATGGATGGCCCAAGAATTAATTAATTGGATTAATTAATTTTGGGCTTCATACCTTTAAATTAATTGGATTAATTTATTGGATTTTGTTTAATTAATTGATTGGATCAATTAATTAGTGTTTAAGCTTATGTTTATTTAATTGGATTAAATAAACTTTTGGATTTCAATAAGGTTTAAAATTAATTGGATTAATTTAAAACCCATGGATCACTTGATTTAATTTGATTAAATCAAGACCCATCAAAATCGGTCCATGACTTGAAATCAAAGTTCAAAGGTTTGATGCAAGTTTAAGAGGAGTTGAAAGTCCTCCATGTAAGTAATGATGTGGCTCCATGTAAGCAATGATGTGGCTTTCCATGATGGCTAGGTGGTCCACATATTGTGCTAGCATGGTTGGAGGTTGAGTACAAGTTGTGCATTAGTGTGTGTAGGTGGTTTTGGAAACTACCTACAACTACACAACACATGTATACACTTTTCAACTCCCTAACTTGCACTCTCTAGCACACAAGCCACAAAATTTCCAACTTTTTTCTCCTTCTTTTGAGTTCTCTTTGAATTGGATTCAAGATGAGAACATGAGAAATACGTATACACTAATCAATAGTGTAATACGTTTTTCGTTTCTTCCTTGATCTAGCTTCTACCTAGCAGTAGATGTAGATTTGCTTCCATTGCTGTGGTGTGGACAAATTAGAGGGGTTCTAATTCGAATCCTAAGGTAAACGGAAAAGGAACGAAGGGAGAATCAAAGTTTGTTGCCGTTGTACATGTGAAACGAAAAAGGTATGTTTCTATTTAAATTATTGTAACTTTTTGTTTCCTCCTCTAGCCACATGTTCAAGCATATATTTATGTATGTTATGATGTTTTGAATACACCGAACGCCCGGGAATTCAAAAGCAACACCCCTTTGAAATCGTTTTTAAATTTATTTTATTTTACGCTTCCGCCGTGTTCCCGGGCCGTACCGATTCTTTCAAAAATCACCCCTATTTATAGTTGTAGGGTGAAAGACTTTGCCATATTTACTTGATGACGTGGCGCGATTTGATTGGCCCTTCATGATTTTTTTAACATTTATTTCCCAAATCACAAGATGTGATTTAGACTTACCAAATCAGTGGTGTTTGCTTCCTTTATTGGCAAGGCAAGATTCAGATTGCCTTAAGTACTTCAATTCCATACATGGCAGTATATAATTTATCCATCAATAAATATTTCATTTTATAAAATATAAAATTGATGGAAAAATATATAGCACATGTCAATAAATAATTGACAATAAATTTTGCCCGCCTACAAATGCCCCCTCGAAACTTGTTCATGAATTGCAATAAAGCGAAAGAGTGAACATGTCTTGAAATTGTTCTTCGCATGAGATTTTATTTCCTCCACTTTCTTCTTCTTCTCTTTTTTTTTTTTTGACATGCGACTAAACTTGAAAAATAAATTTCAAGCTACCTACGTACCCCGTTGAGAGGATCAAATCATAACGCAGTTCAATCATAAAAATATGTAGATAGTTTAGACTCGTATCAAAGAGCCTTCAATTTTGATTTTGTAGATAGTTTTGTTAGAATAGGTGACCAGAAAGCCAATAGGTTTGGCAATTTGTAACCTATTATACAACTCGATGTAAATATAATATTATTATGTGATGAATAAAATGAGTATTCGTCACTTCTGGTGCTTACTTTTTTGCACTCATTTCACATTTGTTAAAACAGTGTTTAACTTATATCGCAACAAAGTCCACAGTCCATGGATAACAACTCGTGCAGTTGGACCACGCACTGGATGGTGGTCATGAAACCAAC
The DNA here is from genome assembly GCA_034509735.1 of Sesamum alatum. Classification (NCBI taxonomy): domain Eukaryota; kingdom Viridiplantae; phylum Streptophyta; class Magnoliopsida; order Lamiales; family Pedaliaceae; genus Sesamum; species Sesamum alatum. The sequence continues at coordinate 11,774,892 of JACGWO010000003.1, forward strand.
TGATTAAGAGTTGGGTCAGAAACGTTCCAAGTCGAGGACCTCGAGACAGGGCATCGAGAGTCCTATTGAGACTTGCGTCAAGAGTCGTGTTCATTGGATGAGTGCCGTGTTTCATCGGCGACAGGCGTGGGACGCCTCACGATCTTGATGGGTTGGTCGACTGGAGTCGAGCCGACTGGACTGACTCGCGGGGATCATCATATGGAAGCCTTGGAGGCTTGGTCGGTATGATTGGTTTTCCCCAGTTCCGATAGTACGGGAGCAATCCTCAGATTTGAGGAATCACGGCAGTCGCGTGCACAGGACGGCTGTATCTTGGATCTGGCGAGAGGTGATCATTCTGTAACATGATCATCATAAGCCTTGTCCAGTGCAGTCGGAATGTGTAGCGAGGACTGTGGATTCCAAGAAGAGGATCCGTCCCCTATCAGTATGTGACAGAGATATCTCCTATGCACTCGGAGACACGTTCATGTTGTTTGAAGCTGTGGCCACAGTGGTTGGTCGAACAGGGAATGGTTTCCTGTGTCGACGCAATGAAGCATACGTTGTCTCGAGTATTAAGCATAGATGCCTAGTTAAGGATGGGAACCGACACCCAATTCCATACCCTAGACTAAGGCCGGGAGACGGTAGACGGAAGGATCGTACCCGTACGAAATCGGCGCCTAAATGTTCACGCCAATTCACCTAGTCTCTAGTGCCATGGACCGTTGCTAGACGACCACCCATGGTAACGGGCCCTTGTGGGACACGGGCCCAAGTCTAGCTGAGGGTGAACCTAAAGGGTCACACACAAATCACCGAGGAGGTTGAGAGATCGACTTGGATTCAATCTCGAAGGATAAATAAGTAATTGGATTATTTAAGGGAAAGTCCATTGGATGGACGGGCCGATATTGTATCGGGCCTTCGTTTAATCGGTAAATTGGATTTTCGATTAAATATGAAAAGTTGAGACGTTGAGATGTTGGATCTTTTAATTGGATTAAAAGATCAACGGGAATAATTTAAATGGACATTAAATTGGATTTAATGTTGGGTTCGTCGTAATTGGATTACGATAAAATCCGGTCCGTTAAATTTTACCCGAGAGGAGAAATAATTCCTATTTTGGAATGGAAAGAAGTTGGACTTCTTCCCTTATTTGAACATGGCCGACATGCTCCCTTGGAGGAAGCAAAATCAGCCATGTTTCATGCTAGGTGGTATGTTGACTTATCTCTTTTGGAAAGAGACAAATCAACTCCAATGAGACAAATCAACTCCAATCAAGCTCTTCCCTTTTGGTATGATTTGATCATACCATAAATTTTGGTAGGCTTGATTGAAGAATTGATGGTGATTGATTGGAATGAATCTAGACATCCTTGGATGAACCTAGACACATTCCAATAATCACATTAATTATGTATATATATTAGAATATATAACACCAAGCATAAGTGATTTATTATTCATCTTTTTCTAGGAAAAAGAGAAGACAATTTTTGGATCCTCTCTCCTCTCTCTCAACTCTCGGCTTCTCTCCCTCTCTTACACTTGTGTTCTTCACTTGATTTTGAATCAAGAAGAAGAACAAAGTAAGTTTAAGAGAGCACTAATTCATAGTGTTCTTCTCTTAAACCGATTCCTTCTTAAACCTGTTCTTTCTAGCAAGAAGAACGTGTGTTTCTTCCGGTGTGGTGTGGATCACCTTTGGATAATCCATACGTTTGGATTTCGTGAGCATTCCGGAGAAGGAACAACGCAAGTAGCCGGGAGCATACGCTAAACAATTGAAGGTAACGGTCTCCTCACGCTTTGATTGATTTATTGTTTATATCTATGCCCTAAGTGTTTAAATATATGTTTCCAATATTTACACATCCTATATCGAACGCCCGGTTGAGCACCCAAGGGTACACCCCTTGGGATTCGTTTATTTAAATTTGATTTAAATTTACGCACTTTTCTCGCTTTCTCACTTCCGCTCGCGCTCCCAGACGGATCCGCTTGTCCTTCAAGTTTATACTCATATCAAGGAGCCTTCATTTGACCTTTTTGAATTTGATAGATAGTTTATACTCGTATCAAGGAGTCTGCATTTGACTTCTTGAACTTGGTAGATAGTTTATACTCGTATCAAGGAGTCTTGAATTTGTGGATAGTTTATACTCATATCAAGGAGTCTTCATTTGAATTTGAATATGGTAGATAGTTTATACTCGTATCAAGGAGTCTTGAATTTGTGGACAGTTTATACTCATATCAAGGAATCTTCATTTGAATTTGAATATGGTAGATAGTTTATACTCATATCAAAGAGTCTTTATTTGACTTTACAGACAGTTTATGCTCGTCGCAAAGAGTTTTGAATTTGTAAATAGTTTATACTCATATCAAGGAGTCTTCATTTGAATTTGAAATTGGTAGATAGTTTATACTCGTATCAAGGAGTCTTCATTTGAATTTGTAGATAGTTTGTACTCGTATCAAGGAGTCTTCACTTGAATTTGAATATGGTAGATAGTTCATATTCGTATCAAGGAGTGCTTGAAGGAATTTCAGTTGGGAGTTTTGATGGTTTAACCTCATATCTAGGAGCATTAGGACAGTTTAGGCTTTTATCAGGGAGCGTAATTGACAGTTTAGGCTCTTATCGAGGAGCGTAATTGACAGCTTAGGCTCTTATCGAGGAGCGTAATTAAGGTTTTCAGTATGATGTGACATTTTCTTCTTGTCCCTCATCATCAGTGCCAACGCTCAAGTATTCTTGTTCGTCAATATTCATGCTTATCTCAATGGCATGTGCACGGGTGGCTAATTCTCCAAAAGTTTTTGGTTTGATTCCTTGAAGTATGTAGAAAAGTCCCCAATGCATTCCTTGGATGCATATCTGAATTGTAGAAGTTTCAGACAAAGTATCTTTGCAACTGAGGCTCAAATTTCTCCAGCTATTGATATAATCAATGTCGGGTTCTTCCTTCCATTGGTGCGAGTTTGTGAGCTCGATCATGCTGACTGTTCTTCTAGTGTTGTAAAAGCAGTTGAGGAACTCTTGTTCCAATTGCCCCCAACTGTCAATTGAGTTGGCTTCCAAGTCAGTGTACCAGTCAAATGCATTCCCTTTCAAAGATCGGACAAATTGTTTCACGAGATGATCTCTGTAAGTCCCCGCATTGTTGCATGTTTTGATGAAGTGAGCCACATGTTGTTTTGGATTGCCCTTGCCATCAAACTGTTGAAACTTGGGAGGTTGATACCCAACTGGCATCTTCAGATTATCAATTATTTGTGTATATGGCTTCGTATAAGTCATAGACGATTTAGAGCCTCCATCGAGTTTGTCTTTAATAGTCCCCATGATGAACTCTTTCAATTGGTCAACAACAATCAACCCTTCTGAGGAGACTTGCAACTCTTTTGTTGATGACTTCTCCCTTTCGATGGTTTGTTGCTTTTGGGATGTTTCAGCTTCGTCGTGGCCCTCAACTTGTTTTCCGGCCACATAACTGGTGTCAGTATTATCTATCTTGTTCATCAATTTGTTGATTTGAGAGTCTTGCTGCTGAACATGTTTTGCTAGACTCTCTATGGCCCTCGTCAAGCTTGCAATTTGTTCCTCCAAGGTTGTCGTATTTGTCACCATGACGGGAGCAACGCTTGATGTCGAGCGGGGAGTAGACGAAGAGGAGTCATCCTTCAGGTCTCCTTCATCTTCATTAGTCTTGTTATGGTGTAGGTTTTTCTCAACTTCATGGCAAGTCATCTCAAGGTATGTTTGCAACTTCTTCGACATACTTTTGGTGATGACTCCGATCATTTGAACTTGAAGCAGCAACTTTGAGCACAGGAATCTTGTTGGCGGCCATTGCGAAACTTCCAAAACTTTGGCGATGAGATGAGAGGTAGAGTGGCCCCACTGGACGTGCCAGAAATTTGTAACGCAATTTTCATGTTTCTGAATTTATTGAAACAAGAAAAATATTACAAATGATTTTTGAGTTTAATCAAATGTCTTGTGGGTGCGAAATCTCTAGTTTATGCCTCTGATTCTTCGGATTCTTCAATTTTGGAAACTTCAAAGGCGGAACTTGACGTTTTGATCTCCTTTAACGCTCACTTGGATCTTCAATAACGTTAATTAGGGGGTCTTTTGACTTATTCCCGAATTAAACGCTATAATTTTGGAAGACTTGACTTGAACTCTTTGTGTTTCTTGGTCGAATTGAAGCTTTGATCTTCCACCAAGGTGGATTTGTTCTTTGATAACGTTAATCCGGGGGTCCTTCGACTTGTTCTCGAATTAAACGTTGGATTTGGATGATTTCCGCGACGAACACCTTGAACTTTGCTTGAACGCCGTGGATTCTCCTTGATTTGCATTTGAGAGGATTTTAAAGCTTCTTGAATGCTCTCTTGCTTGTGCTTTCAATTGTTTGTGTGTATCCTCAATTGCTAGAAAATCACCCCTATTCATAGTTGTAGGGTAAAAGACTTTGCCATAGTTACTTGATGACCTGGAGCAATTATATTGGCCCTTCATGATTTGTTTGACATTTATTTCCCTAATCACAAGATGTGATTTAGACTTATCAAATCAGTGGTATTTGCTTCCTTTATTGGCAAGGCAAGATTCAGATTGCCTTAAATACTTCAATTCCATACATGGCAATGTATAATTTATCCATAAATAAATATTTCATTTTATAAAATGTAAAATTGATGGAAAAATATATAGCACATGTCAATAAATAATTGACAATAAATTTTGCTCGCCTACAAATGCCCCCTCGAGACTTGTTCACGAATTGCAACAAAGCGAAAGAGTGAACATGTCTCGAAATTGTTTCTTCGCATGAGATTTTATTTCCTCCAATTTCTTCTTCTTCTTTTTTTTTTTTTGACATGCGACTAAACTTGAAAAATAAATTTCAAGCTACCTACGTACCCCATTGAGAGGATCACGTCATAACGTAGTTCACTCATAAAAATATGTAGATAGTTTAGACTCTTATCAAGGAGCCTTCAATTTTGATTTTGTAGATAGTTTATACTCATATCAAGGAGCCTTCATTTGACCTTTTTGAATTTGATAGATAGTTTATACTCATATCAAGGAGTCTGCATTTGACTTTTTGAACTTGGTAGATAGTTTATACTCGTATCAAGGAGTCTTGAATTTGTGGATAGTTTATACTCATATCAAGGAGTCTTCATTTGAATTTGAATATGGTAGATAGTTTATACTCGTATCAAGGAGTCTTGAATTTGTGGACAGTTTATACTCATATCAAGGAGTCTTCATTTGAATTTGAATATGGTAGATAGTTTATACTCGTATCAAAGAGTCTTTATTTGAATTTACAGACAGTTTATACTCGTGGCAAAGAGTTTTGAATTTGTAGATAGTTTATACTCATATCAAGGAGTCTTCATTTGAATTTGAAAATGGTAGATAGTTTATACTCGTATCAAGGAGTCTTCATTTGAATTTGTAGATAGTTTATACTCGTATCAAGGAGTCTTCATTTGAATTTGAATATCGTAGATAGTTTATACTCGTATCAAGGAGTGCTTGAAGGAATTTCAGTTGGGAGTTTTGATGGTTTAACCTCATATCTAGGAGCATTATGACAGTTTAGGCTTTTATTTGGGAGCGTAATTGACAGTTTAGGCTCTTATCGAGGAGCGTAATTGACAGTTTAAGCTCTTTTCGAGGAGCGTAATTAAAGTTTTCAGTATGTTGTGACATCTTCTTCTTGTCCACCTTCATCAGTGCCAACGCTCAAGTATTCTTATTTGTCAATATTCATGCTTATCTCAATGGCATGTGCATGGGTGGCTAATTCTCCAAAAGTTTTTGGTTTGATTCCTTGAAGTATGTAGCGAAGTCCCCAATGCATTCCTTGGATGCCTATCTCAATTGCAGAAGTTTCAGACAAAGTATCTTTGCAACTGAGGCTCAAATTTCTCCAGCAATTGATATAATCAATGACGGGTTCTTCCTTCCACTGGTGCGGGTTTGTGAGCTCGATCATGCTGACTGTTCTTCTAGTGCTGTAAAAGCGGTTGAGGAACTCTTGTTCCAATTGCCCCTAACTATCAATTGAGTTGGATTCCAAGTCAGTGTACCATTCAAATGCATTCCCTTTCAAAGATCGGACAAATTGTTTCACGAGATGATCTGTGTAAGTCCCCGCATTGTTGCATGTTTCGATGAAGTGAGCCACATGTTGTTTTGGATTGCCCTAGCCATCAAACTGTTGAAACTTGGGAGGTTTATACCCAACTGGCAACTTCAGATTGTCAATTCTTTGTGTATATGGCTTCGTATAAGTCGAAGACGATTTAGAGCCTCCATCGAGTTTGTCTTTAATAGTCCCCATGATGAACTTTTTCAATTGGTCAACAGGAATCAACCCATCTGAGGAGACTTGCAACTCTTTTGTTGATGACTTCTCCCTTTTGTTGGTTTGTTGCTTTTGGGATGTTCAGCTTCGTCGTGGCCCTCAACTTGTTTTTCAGCCACATAACTGGTATCAGTATTATTTATCTTGTTCATCAATTTGTTGATTTGAGAGTCTTGCTTCTGAACATGTTTTGCTAGACTCTCTATGGCCCTCGTCAAGCTTGCAATTTGTTACTCCAAGGTTGTCGTATTTGTCACCACGACGGGAGCAACGCTTGATGTCGAGCGGGGAGTAGACGAAAAGGAGTCATCCTTTAGGTTCCGTCATCTTCATTAGTCTTGTTGAGATGGAGTAGGTTTTTCTCAACTTCATGGAAAGTCATCTCAGGGTATGTTTGCAACTTCTTCGACATACTTTTGATGATGACTCTGATCATTTGAACTTGAAGCAGCAACTTTGAGTGCCAGAATCTTGTTGGCGGCCATTGCGAAACTTCCAAAACTTTGGCGATGAGATGAGAGGTAGAGTGGCCCCACTGGGCATGCCAGAAATTTGTAACGCAAATTTCGTGTTTATGAATTTATTGAAACAAGAAAAATATTACAAATGATTTATGAATTTAATCAAATATCTTGTGGGTGCGAAATCTCTAGTTTGTGCCTCTGATTCTTTGGATTCTTCAATTTTGGCAACTTCTAAGACGGAACTTGACGTTTTGATCTCCTTTGACGTTCACTTGGATCTTCAATAACGTTAATTGGGGGGTCTTTTGACTTATTCCCGAATTAAACGCTATAATTTTGGAAGACTTGACTTGAACTCTTGTGTTTCTTGATCGAATTGAAGCTTTGATCTTCCGCCAAGGTGGATTTGTGCTTTGATAACGTTAATCCGGGGGTCTTTCGACTTGTTCTCGAATTAAACGTTGGATTTGGATGATTTCTGCGACGAACACCTTGAACTTTGCTTGAACGCCGTGGATTCTCCTTGATTTGTGCTTGAGAGGATTTTGAAGCTTCTTGAATGCTCTCTTGCTTGTGTTTTCAATTGTTTGTGTGTGTCCTCAATTGCTAGAAAATCACCCTATTTATAGTTGTAGGGTGAAAGACTTTGCCATATTTACTTGATGACGTGGCGCGATTTGATTGGCTCTTCATGATTTGTTTGACATTAATTTCCCTAGTCACAAGATGTGATTTAGACTTACCAAATCAGTGGTATTTTCTTCCTTTATTGGCAAGGCAAGATTCAGATTGCCTTAAATACTTCAATTCCATACATGGCAATATATAATTTATCCATCAATAAATATTTCATTTTATAAAATATAAAATTGATGGAAAAATATATAGCACATGTCAATAAATAATTGACAATAAATTTTGCTCGCCTACACTTGCATCTCTAGATAATGCACCATGCATTACATTATCCTCAAACTCAAAATCACTCTTGTTTTCGCTCTCACAATGATCATCAGATTTTTCGGAAGACAACCCATCATCACTCTCATTTTTCCCCCTCTTCATGACTGCCCTCTCCCTCTTCATGACTGCTCTCTCCCTCTTCACCCTCACCATCTTCATCTAAACTCTCCCCCTTCTCATGAGTGCCCTCTCCCTCTTCCTCTCTTATTTCATCACTACTATCCTGAATGCCCTTACCCTTATCTCCTGCAGCACTTTCCACAAATATCTCAAATTTACTCCTACTTTTATTTTTCTTAAACATGCATAGAACATCCTTATCTGTTTCTATAACCATATATGTTCATCAGAATCTTCCACAACACAACTAATTTTCATATTGTTACCAGAAACACCATGTAACTACCTAATATCATCAATAAAGTCAAAGTAACTGTACTTATCTGGGCCTATGTTGCAAAGCTTTTTATCTTTGCCCAGATAATATATGACAATGGTGTATACCTTGTCACTCATACCTGTTCCAACAACAAACAGAAAGCAAATTCTGTTTAAGAGCTCTGTTTCAAAACCAAATGAAAAGAAAAAAAAAAATTGAAGCAAAAATTCTAATAATAGTAAAGCTTAGCATCATTATACGATTTGTGCATGCAAATACCATATTCAAACATGAATTTTATAAAACCCCAAAAATCTGACCTAGAATTCTTTTAGAAAAATTAGAAATTTCTTGAAAAAAAAAAAAGATAAACAACAATCAACATAAATAAAGTAAACAACATCATAAAATACATACAAATGAAACATACATACTAAACCCAAAAGGAAAGAAAAGATAATCTAACAGAAACCCTAAAATCAAATGTTGCTTCGTTAAAAAGTAAAAAACACCTAAAATCTGGGTGTTAAAACACGAAGACAAGAATGCATTGAACCAAAAACACAGAAAGAAAGAAAAAAAAAAGTTTGGTTAGTTAGAAAGCATGCATACCGTGTTTGTTTGCTCTAAACGTCGAAGAGGCCAAAAAAACTCTTTGCTCCAATCGATGAAGAGAACTACTCGCACCTTGGTGTCGTGAAGATTGAGAGTGAAGCTGAGAATGGTAGAGAGAATGGAGTGGTTTTGGTGATGGAGAGAGTAGTGTTTGTTTGTGAAGAATAAAACAATGGAACGATGAAAAGGCGGGGAAACTGAGGGGCAAAATAGACTTTACCCAAAGTCAGATTTTTTCTTATTATTTTCAGTTTTGTAAAAAACAATTAAAAAATCATAAGGGTAAAATTGACATTTCAGGCCCACGGATGAAGGATTACATGATTTTAGCAAACTACAGGGGGTAATTGTAATATATGAAACAACAGGGTGGTATCGGTAATTTAGCTAAACCTCAGGGGAGGTGGATGTAATTTACCCAACAAAACATATACATGTACGATATCATTTCATTAGAGACATCGTGGGTAAAGATCTTATAAATCTTGAAAAAAATTGATTCTGATTCAAACCCCTCTGATATGGGGACTAAGTGTCTGCCTGTTGAAAAATTCAATAACTGTCTAAAGATTTTGAAACTTCCATGACTCAGTTTAATAACCATTTATGTTTGCAAGTGTTGTGTTATCTCTGTAGGTACCTCAAGGAAGACTAAAAGGCAATGATGAACGCCAGATCTGGTCTTGGGCCAAACGTACCTTTTTTCAGTTGGGTCCTGATCCAAGGTAGAGAATGTTGAGAATGGTTGACCCATGACCCAACTTGTTGCCCCAGCAATCCTTAAGGCCCAACAAACCAAACAAGATGATCCAGCCCATGAGACCCCTACCCCACCCACCTGTTGTCTTGACCCGCGTATATAACCACGTATCTCTCAACCCTAATCCTCATTTCTCCTCTGCGCCTCTGAAGCTTCTTCCCCCTTCTCTCCATATGCAGATCCTCTTTCTTTCTTATTCACCACCTTCCATATACTCTATTATTTTCCTTGTCTGCTTCGCTTCTGATCAGTATAAAATGGCCTCCTTCTGTCCGTTCAGACAAACAAGTGATCTTACACTACTTCTCTCTGTGGGTTGTGATATCTATGAGTGCTCTGGTATATTTCCCCCTTTGAGAGACTTCTGTCTGAGTTTGGGCTGTGAGTGATTTGACCTTGTGTGGGTTTTGGTCTTGTTGGTTTGCTTGGTGCAAGCGGTTGTTGAGTGCCAACTTTTGTGGTCAAGCCTTCTCACTCAAAATCCTTGGCTCCCTGAGCCTGATATGTTCTTATTTGATATCAGAAAGCTTCGTGCTTGATTTATGTTTACACTCAGTTGTTATTTTCTGTCATTTTATTATGTTTTCCCCGGTTTGTAATCAAAGGGTTCTAATACCTATCCCCCCGCTGTAATTCGTTTATTTTTGTAAACCCTTGTGATTTCAGTTGCTGGTGATACCCTCCTAACATATTTATTTAACGAAATCTTTTACACACATAATATATACGTAGTAGCTTACCCACACTCAATGGTGTACACTATACATAATAATAATAATAAATGAGTTACTTGAAAATCCAAAATTACAAGCAAAAATCAAAATGGTTCAAAATAGATTCGAACTTGAGACATGTAATGAACACCCTAATGCATTTTGGCACAAAAAGAAACATATTGTAAGCCTCCCTTATGAAACTGAATTTTTGGAGAAAAATATTCCCACTAAAGCGAGACCTTGTCAAATGAACTTTGAATATTTAGAGTTATGCAAAGAGGAGATTAAGGTATTAATAGATAAAAAACTAATTAGATCCTCTAAATCACCTTGGTCATTTACTGCTTTTTATGTTAATAAACATGCAGAACAGGAAAGAGGAAGACCTAGACTTGTTATACATTACAAGCCCCTCAATAAGGTTTTAAAATGGATAAGGTATCCAATCCCCAATAAGAAAGACCTTTTAGATAGATTACATAAGGCAATAATTTTTTCAAAATTTGATTTAAAATCAGGATATTGGCAGATCCAAATAAATGAGTCAGATAGATATAAAATTGCATTTACAATTCCTTTTGGCCATTATGAATGGAATGTAATGCCTTTTGGTCTGAAAAATGCACATTCAGAATTCCAGAATATCATGAATGATATTTTTAACCAATTCTCGAACTTTATTATTGTTTATATTGATGACATCTTAGTTTTCTCTAATAACATAGAAGATCACTTTAAACATTTAGAGATGTTTAAAACATTAGTCATCCAAAATGGATTAGTAATATCTAAACCAAAAATGAGTATCTTCCAAACTAAGATAAGATTTCTAGGCCACAATATTGAAAAAGGAGAAGTAATTCCCATTAACAGATGCATAGAGTTTGCAGATAAGTTTCCTGATAAAATTATTGATAGAACTTAATTACAGAGATTCTTAGGAAGCCTAAACTATATAGTTCCATATTACAAAAATCTTGCACAAGATACAACATTATTATATGATAGGCTTAAGAAAAATTCCATCGGAATGGACAGAGGATCACACTAAAGCAGTTAGGCTAATAAAACAAAAGGTTAAATCATTACCATGTTTAACACTCGCAAATCCTAATTGGAATAAAATAATAGAGACGGATGCTTCTGAAATAGGATTTGGAGGAATATTGAAACAAATTGATAATAATAAGCAAGAATATTTAGTTAGATTCCATTCCAAAAAATGGAAAGCAGCTCAGTTGAATTATGCTACAGTGGCTAAAGAAGTTCTTGCTATCGTTAAATGTGTTTTAAAATTCCAAGATGACTTATTAAACCAAGAATTTATTATCAGAACAGATTGTTCTGCTACTAAGTTTATGTTTAATAAAGACTTTAAGCATGATGTTTCTTAACAAATGTTTGCCAGGTGGCAAGCACATTTAGCCCCATTTAATTTTACAATAGAACACATTAAAGGAAAGACTAATAGTCTCCATGATTTCTTATCAAGAGAATATTTAAATGAACATAGACATTGAAAAATTTAACTCGATTGGAGGAGAATTCTTTACAGGAGTAAGTACCTCCTCTAAAATCCCAGATTATTGGGTTGAAGATAGAATTGAAGGAGAGAATTATTGGATGAATGGGTTAAAATGGCCTGTATATAAATTTGAATTTTGGGATGAGCCAATTGAATATAAAGCACAACTCAAAAGAATTCAAAGAATAATAAGAAAAAAGATTGAGGAAACAAAATAGATTATTTCCAAAATTCTTTTCAACATCCAGATGCAGACATGTCTGTTGGAATAGGTGACCAGAAAGCCAATAGGTTTGGCAATTTGTAACCTATCCGACAACTTGATGTGAATGTAATATTATTATGTGATGAATAAGATGAGTATTCGTCACCAATGGTACCTTCTTTGTTGCGCTCATCTTACATTTGTTAAAACGGTGTTTAACTTATATCGCAACAAAGCCCACAGACCATGGATAACAACTCGTGCAGTTGGGCCACGCATTGGATGGTGGTCATGAAACCAACTGATTAAGAGTTGGGTCTGAAACGTTCCAAGTCGAGGACCTCGAGACAGGGCATTGAGAGTCCTATTGAGACTTGCGTCAAGAGTCGTGTTCATTGGATGAGTTTCGTGTTTCATCGGCAACAGGCGTGGGACGCCTACACGATCTTGATGGGTTGGTCGACTGGGGTCGAGCCGACTGGACTGACTCGCGGGAATCATCATATGGAAGCCTTGGAGGCTTGGTCGGTATGATTGGTTTTCCCCGTTTCCGATAGTACGGGAGTAATCCTCAGACTTGAGGGATCATGGCAGTCGCGTAAACAGGACGGCTGTATCTTGGATCTGGCGAGAGGTAATCATTTTGTAAGATGATTATCATAAGCCTTGTCCAGTGCAGTCGGAATGTGTAGCGAGGACGGTGGATTCCAAGAAGAGGATCCGTCCCCTGTCAGTATGTGACAGAGGTATCTCCTATGCACTCGGAGACACGTTCATGCTGTTTGAAGCTGTGGCCACAGTGGTTGGTCGAACAGGGAATGGTTTCCTGTGTCGACGCAATGAAGCATACGTGGTCTCGAGTATTAAGCATAGATGTCTAGTCAAGGATGGGAACCGACGCCCAATTCCATACCCTAGACTAAGGCCGGGAGACGGTAGACGGAAGGATCGTACCCGTACGGAATCGGCGCCTAAATGTTCACGCCAATTCACCTAGTCTCTTGTGCCATGGACCGTTGCTAGACGGCCACCCATGGTAACGGGCCTTTGTGGGACACGGGCCCAAGTCTAGCTGAGGGTGAACCTAAAGGGTCACACACAAATCACCGAGGAGGTTGAGAGATCGACTTGGAGTCAATCTCGAAGGATAAAATAAGTAATTGGATTACTTAAGGAAAGTCCATTGGATGGACGGGCCGATATTGTATCGGGCTTTCATTTAATCGGTAAATTGGATTTTCGATTAAATATGAAAAGTTGAGATGATGAGACGTTGGATCTTTTAATTGGATTAAAAGATCAACGGGAATAATTTAAGTGGACATAAATTGGATTTAATATTGGGTTCGTTGCAATTGGATTACGATAAAACCCGGTCCGTTAAATTATACCCGAGAGGAGAAATAATTCCTAATTTGGAATGGGAAGAAGTTGGACTTCTTTCCTTAATCAAACATGGCCGACACGCTCCCTTGGAGGAAGCAAAATCAGCCATGTTTCATGCTAGGTGGTATGTTGACTTATCTCTTTTGGAAAGAGACAAATCAACTCCAATCAAGCTCTTCCCTTTTGGTATGATTTGATCATACCATAAATTTTGGTAGGCTTGATTGAAAAATTGATGGTGATTGATTGGAATGAATCTAGACATCCTTGGATGAACCTAGACACATTCCAATAATCACATTAATTATGTCTATATATTAGAATATACAACACCAAGCATAAGTGATTCATTATTCATCTTTTTCTATGAAAAAGAGAAGACAAAAATCCTCTCATCTCTCTAAAAATTTCGTGCTCCCTCCCTCTCTCACACTTGTGTTCTTCACTTGATTTTGAATCAAGAAGAAGAACAAAGTAAGTTTAAGAGAACACTAATTCATAGTGTTCTTCTCTTAAACCGATTCCTTCTAAACCCGTTCTTTTCTAGCAAGAAGAACGTGTGTTTCTTCCGGTGTGGTGTGGATCACCTTTGGAGAATCCATACGTTTGGATTTCGTGAGCATTCCGGAGAAGGAACAACGCAAGTAGCCGGGAGCATACGCTAAACAATCAAAGGTAACGGTTTATTACGATTTGATTGATTTCATTTATATATCTATGCCCTATGTGCTTAAATGTATGTTTTAATATTTACACATCCTACATCGAACGCCCGGTTGAGCACCCAAGGGTACACCCCTTGGGATTCGCGTATTTTTGAATGTGATTTAAATTTACGCATTTTCTCGCCTTTCTTGCTTCCGCTCGCGCTCCCGGGCGGATCCGCTTGTCCTTCAAGTGGTATCAGAGGCCGGTTCGATGTAAGGGGCATAGATCTATGTGTTTGGCATGATCTACTTGCTTTTAAATGGCTTTATTGGCATGTTAGATTACATAAATATTTGAATAATATGATGATTCAATTGTTTGGATTTAATGGACTTTTGCAATGCTTAATTTTGTTAGATTGGATCTAAAATTGCATGCTTATTTTCAGAATAATATTAATGTTATTGTGCTGAAACAGTTTTGAAAAAAAAATAAAAAAAATTTGAGATCGGTCGGCAGCGGCCGCGCGCAGGCGGGGCGCCTGCGCGCGGATGCTGCGCACAGGCGCGCGCGCGCGCTGTGCGCAGCCAACCGCTGCCAGCGCGCGGCACAGAGCATGCGCGCGCTGCCCTGTGCGCGCGGGCGGTCGGCCAGCACAACAGCTGGGCCGTTTTGTGTCGTTTTTCGATTTTTTTCGGAAAATTCAATTTTTTGTATTTTCTGCACAATATTCTGAAAATATATTAATTTTGCATTTTTAATTTTGGGATAATTGGATTATTCCTTGGATTAATTTTGCTTAATTAATTTGGGATTAATACATGCATTGGATGCATTGTGTAAAATGTCCATTAAATTTGAACTTTGAATTTTGCATATTATTTATATGTTTATGCTTTTGTGATGTTGGACATCACTTGGATATTTGGAATATCCATTGGTTTTATTGCATGATTATTTGGAATAATTATGTTATATGTGAGTTGATGGAATCAACATGGGATGATCACAAAAACCTAGACCTTGTGTATGGATGAATGAATGTTTATTTATTTTCTGTTGGGTGGGGCCTGCGTGCCTCTTGTTTTTGGGACTATCATCTCCCGTATTTTCAGCCTCATGATGTTAAGGCTTGTTTTCTTTATTACCGATGTATTACTTTCAGTTGTAATGAGAGTAGATAGGATTGGTGAGGTTTCCATTTTAACAAGCAATTGGAGTCGGACACCCCAAGGAGGAGCATCAGGGCGTGAAACAAGAGCACTACAAGGCCCATTGGAATGACAATGGGTATATTACAATTGTAATAATTTAGGACCACCCTAGACAGACCATAGACTCACTGCGGGCTCAGTGGGTCGCATAGGTTGGGCTTGTGATCATCCTAACAGGGGTATGCTATGTTTTATGCATGCGGCGTTTTTTATTTATCGTTTTAAATATTGGATATTTATGCATGCTAAAACACAATAATGTGATGAGGTCTCGGTCATACACAAACTCTCATTTGGTTGGACCAAATTAAATATTAGGCCCAGAACGGACTTGGATCAAAATGGTATTTTGGTCTGTCCGAGCCTTCCATCCACAGCAATGTGGTGAGGAAGCTACCACTACCCAAGTGTGGTCTCACGAGTCGTGGCACACTTGGACTAGGGGAAAGCTGCACTATTGTTGTGAACAAAAAGACTGCGCTCGCTGTTTTCCTGTCTCACGAGTCGTGGGGGCGACAGTTTGAGGCATGATTTGGTTGATGGGTCGGGCCCAACACTGAGTAACATGGTTCGCTTGGAGTCCTCGGGACCATGTGAATAGGTGAGGCAAAATATCTTGGGAATCTCATTGGATGAGAATGATATTGGATATCTCCCACCAGGTCTTCTTCATGTGAATCGTAAAAGCGGGGCATGGAGATTACGCTTGTGGATCCCAAGCCCACTAGGAAATGGTTTCCCGAAACTCAGCTTGAGAGTGGCGGACTTTCGTATAAATAGTGGGAGGGTTAAAGACTAAAAGACCAAGTCTTCAACTTGAACAATAATATTACCATCATCTGTTAATTTCTGCTTTACATTTTCATTAATGTAGATATGTCTAAGAACCCGTTAACCATGATTCTTGAGACTAACAAATTCAACGGAACGAACTACTCGAACTGGCTGAGAAATCTGAGGATTGTCCTCGGTTTCGAGAACCAAGGCTACGTCTTGGACGAGCCGCCACCGAGCGACTTACCGGAGGGGTCCACGCCTGAAGAACGTTTGACGTTCGAGAAATGGCATGAGGACAACCGGAAAGTACGCAGTATCATACTGGCTTCGATGTCTAACGACATCCAGAAGCAGTATGAGAGGCTGGACAACGTCTCCGCCATAATGCTCCGCATGAACGATGTTTATGCGGTTCCGGATAGGCATATTAGATATTCCGCCACAAAAGCATTCTTTGGCACCAAGCTCGCTGAAGGAGCGTCTGTACAGAGTCATGGGGTCAAGATGCTCTCCTTAGTGGAGAAACTCGAGGACCTTAAAGCTGGGCTTAACAATGACACGTACATTGACGTGATCCTCCAATCGCTTCCTCCATCCTATGACCCGTTTGTTGTAAACTACAACATGAATGGACTTGAGAAGTCTATTCATGAGTTGATCAACATGCTGGTCCAATACGAGGCAACGACCCACAAATCGGCGCCGGCGGTATTGATAGGAGAGGCTTCGACCTCCAAGGCGAATGGCAAGAGGGCCGGACGCTGGAAGAGGAAGAAGGGCAAAGGGAAGACGGTTGTTGCCCCTACTCACGCTCCGGGCGTCCCTGTTGCTCCGGTTGGACCGAGCAAAGGGAAAGAGAAGGCCCGTGGTTCTCAGCGGTCCAAGGCAAATGATGTCTGCATGCATTGCCAAGGGAAAGGGCATTGGAAGAGGGAGTGCCCACAACACCTCTCCAATGCAGGTATGTTTGTGGTTGAAGTAAATATGATTACTAATTCTGCTTCATGGGTATTGGATACCAGGTGTGGTGCTCACATCTGCAATGATTTGCAGGCACTGCAAAGAAGCAGAAGGCTAACCAAGGATGAGATGATCCTAAGGCTAGGCGATGGCAAGGCCGTTGCTGCGGAGGCCGTAGGATCACTAGAGTTAGCCATTAGTAGTCATGTTAGGATTGTACTGAACGACTGTTTCTATGTACCTAGCATGATTAAAAACATTGTTTCCATCCCGGTCCTTGATAATGAGGGATATGAATTTACCATCAATAAAAACGGTTTTTTCATTATCAAAGATGGTATTTCTCATCTGCTTGGTACATTGGTCGACGGTCAGTACATACTTCAACAATCTAATTGGATTATGACTGCAGAACACAAACGAAAACGTGATGATCATAATAACGCACAGATATGGCATGCGAGGTTAGGTCATATCTCTAAAGATAGGATAAGAAGGTTGGTGGACTCAAAGAGTCTAGAAATAGACGATTTGGACAACCTACCGACCTGCGAATCCTGTCTAAAGGGAAAGATGACCAAGAAACCCTTTGTTGGACAAAGTACGCTAGCCAGTGGTCTGTTAGATTTGATCCATACAGATGTCTGTGGTCCACTAAATACTCAGGCTAGAGGTGAGTACTCGTACTTCATAACCTTTACCGATGATCACTCACGGTATGGTTATGTTTACCTGATGAGGCACAAGTCTGAAGCCTTTGGAAGGTTTAAGGAATACAGACTTGAAGTAGAGAACCAAACCGGTCGAAAGATCAAAGCCCTTCGGTCGGACCGAGGTGGAGAGTATTTGAGTGGTGAGTTTACTGATTATCTAAAAGAGAACGGGATTCTCTCTCAGTGGACCCCTCCTGGAACACCGCAGCTTAATGGTGTGTCTGAAAGGAGGAATCGGACCTTGTTGGACATGGTCCGATCCATGATGAGTTTTACCGAACTACCCCTTTCCTTCTGGGGATACGCTCTTGAGACGGCGGCCAGAGTTTTGAACTTGGCGCCATCTAAAAGGGTATCCCAGACGCCATATGAGATATGGCATGGCAAGCCTGCCTCCTACAAATACTTGAAAGTGTGGGGTTGCCCCGCATATGTCAAGAGATTAGTGGGAGATAAACTGGACTCGAGGTCTAGTTTATGCAGGTTCATCGGCTATCCGAAAGAAACTGCGGGGTATTATTTCTATGATCCCTCCGAGCAAAAGGTTTTTGTCTCACGAAACGCAGTGTTCTTGGAAAAAGGTTTTCCATCGGATAGTCGACGTGATGAGGTGCTCCTTGAGGAATCAAGTGAGGTACCCTATGAGGCGGCAGTGACATCTGAGCCAGTGGTTCCCACTGATATTGTTCCAGTCCTCCGTAGGTCGGCCAGAGTATCCCATACACCTGATAGGTATGGATTTCTGGGCCTGACTGGTCAGTTGGATAATGATCCAAAGACGTACGGAGAAGCGATGTCGGACATCGATTCGGACAAGTGGCTTGAGGCCATGAAATCCGAGATGGACTCGATGGGTACAAACAAGATTTGGACCCTAGCAGATCCACCAAAAGGGGTTAAACCCGAAGCTGGAACATACATTTTGATGAAGTCATACGGGGATATAATTTCATCAAGAACGAGTCCGATCCTTGTGTATACATGAAGATCAATGGGAGCTCAGTTGCGTTTCTGGTGCTTTACGTGGATGACATCTTGCTCATTGGGAATGACGCTAAGATGTTGGATACCACTAAAGCTTGGTTGTCAACGCAATTCTCCATGAAGGATATGGGCGAGGCATCCTACATCCTTGGCATCAAGATCTACAGGGATAGGTCTAGAAGGATGTTAGGAATGGCCCAGTCCTCGTACATTGAGAAAGTCTTGAAGAGATTCAAGATGGAGAACTCAAAACGAGGATTCCTTCCTATGAGGCATGGAATCAAGTTATCCAAGAAGCAGTCTCCTAAGACTGATGAGGAGCTTAAACGGATGTTGGACATCCCCTATGCTTCAGCCGTGGGCAGCATACAGTATGCTGTTCAGTGCACTAGGCCTGATGTGGCTTTCGCTTTGAGCGTAATTAGCCGATATCAGTCGTGTGCCGGGGAGGCACACTGGAGTGCAGTCAAGACTATACTGAAGTACCTGAAAAGGACTAAGTACATGTTCTTGATCTACGGCGGTGGAGAGTTGATACTGGAAGGCTATAGCGACGCTAGCTTCCAGTCGGATGAAGATGATGCCAAGTCTCAGTCTGGTTATGTGTTCAGACTTAATGGTGGCGTGGTTACTTGGAAGGGTTCCAAGTAGGCTACCACGGCGGACTCCACCATAAAGTTTTGAATACATAGCGACTTTGGAAGCTGCTAAGGAGTGGTTTGGTTGATGAGCTACATCTAAGGGTTGGATGTAGTACCTAGCATTGCTAAGCCTGTAATTATCTTTTATGATAACAACGGGACGATAGCGCTAGCAAAGGAACCGAGATCTATCACGATCCAAGCATATTCTTAGACGCTGCCATCTGCTTAGAGAGATGGATAACAGGAGTGACGTTCGGTTGGACCGAGTCAGCTCCGCAGAAAACATAGCAGATCCACTTGCTAAGCCCATGTCGCAAGTTGCCCACACTCACCATCTGAATAAGAGGTTTGAGGTCAATGGGTGATTGGCTTTAGGTCAAGTGGGAGATTGTTGGAATAGGTGACCAGAAAGCCAATAGGTTTGGCAATTTGTAACCTATCCGACAACTTGATGTGAATGTAATATTATTATGTGATGAATAAGACGAGTATTCGTCACCAATGGTACCTTCTTTGTTGCGCTCATCTTACATTTGTTAAAACGGTGTTTTAACTTATATCGCAACAAAGCCCACAGACCATGGATAACAACTCGTGCAGTTGGGCCACGCATTGGATGGTGGTCATGAAACCAACTGATTAAGAGTTGGGTCTGAAACGCTCCAAGTCGAGGACCTCGAGACAGGGCATCGAGAGTCCTATTGAGACTTGCGTCAAGAGTCGTGTTCATTGGATGAGTTCCGTGTTTCATCGGCGACAGGCGTGGGACGCCTACACGATCTTGATGGGTTGGTCGACTAGGGTCGAGCCGACTGGACTGACTCGCGGGGATCATCATATGGAAGCCTTGGAGGCTTGGTCGGTATGATTGGTTTTCCCCGTTTCCGATAGTACGGGAGTAATCCTCAGACTTGAGGGATCATGGCAGTCGCGTACACAGGACGGCTGTATCTTGGATCTGGCGAGAGGTAATCATTCTGTAAGATGATTATCATAAGCCTTGTCCAGTGCAGTCGGAATGTGTAGTGAGGACGGTGGATTCCAAGAAGAGGATCCATCCCCTGTCAGTATGTGACAGAGGTATCTCCTATGCACTCGGAGACACGTTCATGCTGTTTGAAGCTATGGCCACAGTGGTTGGTCGAACAGGGAATGGTTTCCTGTGTCGACGCAATGAAGCATACATGGTCTCGAGTATTAAGCATAGATGCCTAGTCAAGGATGGGAACCGACGCCCAATTCCATACCCTAGACTAAGGCCGGGAGACGGTAGACGGAAGGATCGTACCCGTACGGAATCGGCGCCTAAATGTTCACGCCAATTCACCTAGTCTCTAGTACCATGGACCGTTGCTAGACGGCCACCCATGGTAACGGGCCCTTGTGGGACACGGGCCCAAGTCTAGCTGAGGGTGAACCTAAAGGGTCACACACAAATCACCGAGGAGGTTGAGAGATCGACTTGGAGTCAATCTCGAAGGATAAAATAAGTAATTGGATTACTTAAGGGAAAGTCCATTGGATGGACGGGCCGATATTGTATCGGGCTTTCATTTAATCGGTAAATTGGATTTTCGATTAAATATGAAAAGTTGAGATGATGAGACGTTGGATCTTTTAATTGGATTAAAAGATCAACGGGAATAATTTAAGTGGACATTAAATTGGATTTAATATTGGGTTCGTCGTAATTGGATTACGATAAAACCCGATCGGTTAAATTCCTAATTTGGAATGGGAAGAAGTTAGTTTTCTTTCCTTAATCAAACATGGCCGACACGGTCCCTTGGAGGAAGAAAAATCAGCCATGTTTCATGCTAGGTGGTATGTTGACTTATCTCTTTTGGAAACAGACAAATCAACTCCAATCAAGCTCTTCCCTTTTGGTATGATTTGATCATACCATAAATTTTGGTGGGCTTGATTGAAGAATTGATGGTGATTGATTGGAATGAATCTAGACATCCTTGGATGAACCTAGACACATTCCAATAATCACATTAATTATGTATATATATTAGAATATACAACACCAAGCATAAGTGATTCATTATTCATCTTTTTCTATGAAAAAGAGAAGACAAAAATCCTCTCCTCTCTCTCAAAATTTCGTACTCCCTCCCTCTCTCACACTTGTGTTCTTCACTTGATTTTGAATCAAGAAGAAGAACAAAGTAAGTTTAAGAGAACACCAATTCATAGTGTTCTTCTCTTAAACCGATTCCTTCTAAACCCGTTCTTTTCTAGCAAGAAGAACGTGTGTTTCTTCCGGTGTGGTGTGGATCACCTTTGGAGAATCCATACATTTGGATTTCGTGAGCATTCCGGAGAAGGAACAACGCAAGTAGCCGGGAGCATACGCTAAACAATCAAAGGTAACGGTTTATTACGCTTTGATTGATTTCATTTATATATCTATGCCCTATGTGCTTAAATGTATGTTTTAATATTTACACATCCTACATCGAACGCCTGGTTGAGCACCCAAGGGTACACCCCTTGGGATTCGAGTATTTTTGAATTTGATTTAAATTTACGCACTTTCTCGCTTCCGCTCGCGCTCCCGGGCGGATCCGCTTGTCCTTCAATGTCTTATCATTATCGCATAAAAAATATTTGGATAGCAAATTTGCTGTATCATCAAAAAATTGCAGGATATTATGCCGGTTAAATGAATAATCCTTTTATTGCAGGAATGCTTCCTCAAAGAGGAAGAGGCAGAAACTCCTCCAATCAGAAAAAAGGTAGATTTAGACCAGGTGAAATTAATACACCAAGGTAACAAATCGCTAATTAAAGAGAACATCTCCGGAATAGGGAAATATAGTAAAGTCTCTGAAGAAGAAAATGAGCTCTTCCAGCAATTCCTCATATTTAAAAAGGAGCAAAAAAAAATCGCTGCCGAAGAAGTATCATCTTCTTCAGTATCTTATACTAAAATACTTGAAAAAGAAGATGAATTAGCAAACTATAAATTTAGTGAACATCAGGAAGTAGTTATACTCCGGGAAAATGAGGATTTAAGGTGGGAGAAAGATCCATGGTATCTAATGAAAAAAATATCTGGATGTGACAGCATTCACAACAGATTCATATAAACCGAGAACTCATTATGAGTGCATCCTTAAGGTAATGCAAAGTGTTGAAATTACTCACACTTATTCCAACAATGGAAAAGAATTTAACTACTCAAAAGCAGTAATAAAAAAATTCATTACTGCTGTTGAATGGGGAATCAACCCATTAGGTGAAAAAGAATATATTCACCCGAAATCTAAATCCCCGATAAAATTCAATTATTGGGACTATGTTGAGGCATTCAACAAAGCTTTTCTCTATGAAAATTATAAGAGAAAACACACGTGGTTTTTCAAAATTTGTCCATTAGTTTTTCAACAAGAAGTACCAAATTGGGTATTTCCATGGTGGTTAAATTATGGTCCTCCGATTTCTATACTCCCTGAAATTTTCCAGGGTTATTATACGGAATGGATCAATTGTTCGCCAAAAATAATCTAGGCGGAAAAATCACAAAAATGGATTGAAGGAATGGCCTCATTTTCCTTTTTTATGGAATTCGCACTTCCATGGATATGGAAATGGCTACCTGAAGTAGGAATGACCCTACAAAAAATTTTCTGTATTAAAAGAAAATCTTGTTCTAAATTCTGGAGCAAATTAATGCTCATCAACCTAGAAAAAAAAAAGATTTTTGTCAAGAAGCACTCGATCAAATGGAGGAAAAGCTTCAAGAATACAAGGCACTTCTGGAGAAGGAAGAAAATCAGACTCCTAACCTCTTCGAGCAAATATCACAAAGAATCAGAAGTAAAAGAGGTATCATCTCTAAAGAGCAAATGATTGAGGAATATCTCAATCAGGTCCAGAAAGACCTCAAACGAAATCCAGGAGCGGAGTCCCCAATGGAGACCTCTTCCAAAGATGAAGAAAATAAGTATTTTTGTTTAGCAGGAGAATCACAAGACCCATTTGAAGAACCCAATCATGAAATTATTCTTGTTCAATTATTTCAGGGAATCAGGATTGCTTTGAAAGCAAAGTCATAAGTTGGGACTTCTGAATCTTCGAAAGAACAAAGAATAGATTACCACAAGAGATCCGAAGTAGAATCAGAAGAAAGTAATTTCTCCAAAATAATGAAGAAATGAAAGCAGACAGCACACAAATGCCGGAAGAAGACAAAGTCGAAAAATTTTGACCGAGTCAAAGACACGAACACGTGTCATACATGCAACAACACGTGTCACACATACAACAATACGTGTCATACATGCAGCATGTCTGGAAATAACTCCAGCCATTTGTCCCCAATACAAAGGACATCTGTCAATTATAGACGGACTTGAAATAATACTTCCAGATCCGACCTTTTCTATAAATACACCCTATTGGCTCATTAGGAGAAGGCCGAAAATACTCTTGTACATGTGTATCCTCTTTTCCTCCCTCACTAAATAAAACCTTAGTTTTGTGCACGGGTTTACACTTCTGTAAGTTCTTTACTTTAAATTATTGCATTTACTTATCGTATTTATATTTCTTTTAATTTTGCTCTTAGCCTAATGAAAGGCTAAATCTATACTGTTGAATTATCCATGACAATGAAGATGGCAAGGTTCTAAAAAAAAAAGAGTATTTTAAGTTAATGATAAATATACGGGGAAAATGAATGAATATGGAAAGGAGACCCTTTGGATCGTTCCCTTAAATTATGAGTATAAAGGAAGTCTGTGTTGCCACTGCTGCCCGATTTTACCGAGTATGGCGTTGTTTGGGCCTTTAGGTGGTGTTTTACGACTGAATCCGTACTTATTAATTTAACGGAACGTAAAAGGTTCCCAAATTTACTCTATTCATATTCATTTAAATTCTCTTTATATATGTCACAATTTAAGATATTCCTTTCTTTTGATCGTCTTTCGCCTACATAAGCGGAATAATAATAATAATAATAATAATAATAATAATAATAATAATAATAATAATAATAATAATAATAATAATAATAATAATAATAATAATAATAAAACCTACAAAATAATGCTGCACATGGAAGGAATTGATGATGCTAAATAAAATATAAATTAAATTTATCTCTAACTAATGATAATTGTATAAAGAAAAAGTTAAATATAATTTTCTTAAAATATAATACACTGTTTGAAAATGTAGATTTTAATTTGAATTGCCAAATTTTCTATGAAAATCTTTTATCTTTCTATTTAACTTTTACGAAGAAAATGGTATTTACATTAATAAACATTTTATCAACCAAATTTAACTACTGTACAATGCTCTTTCGATTTAATTAATAGTATAGATAACTATTATATAGTATAATATAATATATAATACAAATTTGTAATAAAAATTCAATTTGCATAATATCGCGACCCTTGCACCAAATTATTTTTGGGATATCAAAAGTTAATGACAAATTAGATACACTACACTTTACAAGGGAAAAAAAAAAAAAAGGAAAAAGGAAAAGGAGTTCCCCACATCCCAAAATCTTGTCATTGATATTTTGTGCCATCATTTATATCTTTTTCATATCTCCATCTCCACGTGGCATTACATCCTTTATTACTGCCAGGTTTTAGTACTATCCCCTTCAATTCAATCCTCTACTCAATCTGTTCTCAAACCCAAACAAGATTTTCATAAATTTCGCCCTGAGTGTGATAGATACAACATTCAGAAATCTCTGTTCAAGTTTGATCGGGATTCCAATGGAGACCCAACAGAGGCGAAGCGCTCGCCTCAACAAGTATGCCCTTGCCTGTGCCCTTTTGGCTTCCACCAACTCCGTTCTCTTGGGTTATGGTAAACATTATCAGTCTTCAATTCTCCTGTTTACTTCTGACTTTATGTTCTATGATCCCATTTTTGTACATCGATCGACTGGTTTGTAGATATTGGTGTTATGAGCGGCGCTGCGCTTTTCATCAAAGAAAACCTCAAGATTTCGTCAGTTCAGGAGGAGGTTTTGGTGGGTTCTTTGAATGTGTTCTCCTTGATCGGTTCATTAGCCTCCGGGAAGACTTCCGACTGGATTGGGCGGCGCTACACCATTGTCTTGGCGGCAGCGACCTTCTTCATTGGTGCGCTCCTAATGGGACTCGCCCCATCTTTCCCCTTTCTCATCGCCGGACGGGTCGTCTCTGGCATTGGAGTAGGGTACTCTCTCATGATTGCTCCCGTTTACAGTGCGGAGGTTTCTCCCGCCGTAACCCGCGGATTCCTGACCTCCCTCCCGGAAGTATTCATCAATGTGGGAATTTTACTGGGTTACATCGTCAACTACGGATTATCCGGTCTTTCTCCGAACATCAACTGGCGGCTGATGCTCGGCCTCGCCGCCGTCCCTGCCGTCGCCATTGCCTGCGGCGTCATGGCCATGCCTGAGTCGCCGCGGTGGCTGATCATGAAAGGACGGACGGGAGAGGCCAAAAGGGTTCTCCAAAGAACCTCGGAGAGCGAAGAAGAGGCGGAGGCGAGACTCGAAGAGATCACCAAAGCCGCTGCATCAAGTCATGAAAATCAAGCTTCAAGTAGTTGGCATGGGCAAGGTGTTTGGAAGGAGCTGTTGAGACCTTCAAGGCCGCTACGCCGCATTCTGGTGGCGGCTATAGGGATCAATTTCTTCATGCAGGCCTCCGGCAACGACGCGGTGGTGTACTACACGCCGGAAGTGTTCAAGGCCGCTGGAATCCATAACCGGAGAGGCCTCGTTGGGGTGACAGTCATCATGGGGATAGCCAAGACCTCCTTTGTTCTGATATCTGCACTTTTCTTGGACCATTACGGAAGGAGGCCTCTACTGTTATTGGGCTCAATCGGGATGGTAGTCTCTCTTTTCGGGCTCGGCCTCGGCTCCAAATTCCTTGAGCGCAGAACCCATAAACCTACTTGGGCCATAGCCTTGTGCGTGCTGACAGTTTGTGCTGATGTCTCGTTCTTCTCGATCGGGCTCGGGCCCATTACGTGGGTGTATTCCTGCGAGATCTTCCCGATGCGATTGAGGGCGCAGGGTGCTGCTCTGGCCGTGTCGGTGAACCGGCTGGTGAGTGGCGTGGTGGCCATGACGTTTCTCAGCATTTCGAAGAAGATTAGCTTTGGGGGAACATTTTTTGTGCTTGCTGGGATTATGGCTGTAGGGACCATTTACTTTTACTTCTTATTGCCTGAGACGAGAGGCAAGAGTTTGGAGGAGATCGGGGAGTTGTTTGAGGACAAAGAGCGGCCTTGTGATGCCCGAAAATCGTGGTTGTAAGACAAAAGTTTTCTGAGCAGAAAAATGGAGGAAAATGACCTCTAAGAAAATATGGAGGAAAATGAGAAAGAGTGTTATCATTGTATGAATATATTTATCTATAGGTTGAATTGCATTTTCTGTATTTTATGTTTGTGCTGACAATTTAAGAACTCTAACTAGTGTGATAATAAATATAATCCATACTCAACAATTTTTAACAAGTAAAGGATTTTGATTACCGGAGTTTTATAATTAGTTGGAAATTGGTAACGTAGACGAAATTAGGGTTCTTTAAATTTGGATTTTTGCTGATGAAGTATATATTCAATTAGCCCGTAAGCCACGTAAGCAATGATTTGATTAAATTAAATGTACTGTGTGTTAAAGGGTGGTATTTTAAGGCTACAATTACAAAGAGTTGGCAATTAAATACACATAATGCATTAATTTTGTGTAATTTTAGGATTCTTATTTTTTTTTATGTCATCAGCTTATGTGTATCACTGGTTTTTACTTGGTAAATAACTTATAGGTGTAACATCCATATATTTATATACATAATTGACGGACTAATTAATAAGTATTAAAAAAATTTAAATTAATTAACAAATAAACTATAAATTGAAAAATTGAATATATTAAAAGTGCAGAACACTAGTTTAAAGTATAAAAAGTCAGAAGTTGACAAATAAATAAAATTATATGTCATAATTTAGACATATTACAGGTTTAAGGGATTATGTTGTACCTTTATACAATTTGTAGCATCAACATGTGTGGATTCGAAAGCTAGGCTACCAAATTATAACTTTATACAAGTTCTTTTTTAATATATATATATATATATATACTAGCGTAATCCCCGTGCTAACTAAGATTAACTTAAATCTTGAATGAAAACAAAAACTAAATTCAAAAATATATATGTTTTATTTGTATAAACTTAATTATTTAGTCCACTTAGAGAATAGTGAAATATATATATTTAAAACAATTGAATATGTGTTGATTATTAGATGTATGATTTTAATTATTAAAAGTAAAATGATTATTGCAAATTACTCTTTAGGTACACTAATTATGCAAAATACGTTTTTTTTAACAAATTACTAAGCAATAAATTAGCTTAACTTTACAACAATTGAGAAAAATCATAATTTACAATATATGAAAAACAACGTTAATTGTTACTAAAGACTCAGAAATTAATAATAAGAGCAAATACTTCAATTATAAAACCATAAATCTTCAAAGAAGAACACTTCATAATAGATTCACTACAACACAAAAAAAAGTAAAAGATAATATTTAAAAGATGAATAAAATAAGATTAACGAAAAAAAATAAAGAGGAAATGACAGAAGAGACATGAAATTGAACAAAAAAAGAAAAGAAGCTAGTACATACTACTCTCTTAAGTCGCTCTTTCCATTACTGAAAAATATACTTTTACGTAATAGCAAAAGATTTGTAAAAACGCGGGAAAAAAAAAAAAAAGAAAGCGTTAAAAGAATTATAAGGAATTTTTTTTATGTAACTCAATTAAAGATTTTTTTTTATGTAACTCAATTAAAGATTTTTTTTTAAAAAAAATATATAACTTAAAATTTAAAATAATTATTTTAAACTATTTTGGAAAAAATAAAACTTAAACAAAAATTAAAAATGAAAAATCATACATTTATCAAGTATGAAAATCTTTTATAAACGTAAGATGTAAAATTTATGAAGCCTGGAATATATTTTATGCTAACATTTTATAAGAGTAATATTCATAAAATTATTTCACTAAGGAAAAGAATATTCACATGGAAGAAGATGTCAAAATTATTTTGAATTTTGACGGTAGGAGAAACCGAGTTCAAAAAGTTTGAAAGATAGCACCTCAATTGTTAAACAAAGCAGTGGCATTCAATCTTACCACCTGAATAACAATGGAAGATTAAACAAAAGATTCAATTGCAAAAACTAAGAAAAAGAAAACCTGTCAATTTGCATGAAATTAAAACTTAATGTATCGGTATTAGTGAATCAATAAAAAGAATGGCAAAAAATATGTTAATGAAATATATTAATTATTAAAAAAAATTATTGTACCCGATTAAAATTAAAATCTAATTATTGCCTGAGATATACCAAGATAAATCATGATTATTTAATTAAAAAAATAATAAATAAAAATAAAAAATACGAAAATATTATTATAGCTAAAGATAGATATTTAAATAAAAAATCATTAATCAAACAAAAAAAAAGCAATAATTGGGACATGAAGAAAATAAGATAATTAAAAAATAAAATTTGAAAAATCTAATAAATACTCAAGAATTAATAATAAGAGCAAATATAGAAACTATACAACTACAACCCTTTAAAGAAGTAAAGAAGCGCATTACATAGTAGATTGGCGATAAAATATAACTTTAAAAATAATATATAAAAGGAGAAGAAAAGGATATTAATAAAAGGACAAAAGAAAAGAAATGCCTAATCAATTATGAAAAAAGAATTAAAAGAATTGGAAGTAACTCAAAGAAAATTATAGCTATAATTTTTGAAATAATTGATTTGAACTGAACACAAAAAAATGTTCAAACAAACCTTAAGAAGCCTCGCTATTTTATAAAAAAAAAAAAAAAATCATAAAACAAATATGGAAATGAAAAATCCATACTTTGAAATCTTTAATTTTATCAACAAAGAGATTTGATGATTGAACTTATAATAAAAAAATTCATGGTCATATCTATTTTTTCCCATAAGGAAAGCCAAAAATTACAAACATTTATTTAGATTTTTTAATTAAAATTAAAATTAAAAACTAATATTGATTGCGATGAACTATTTGATACATATGCTCATACAATTATTAAATGGAAAAATCATGACTCCTTACTGAAAAAACAAAACAATAAAAATAAACTAAAACAAATAGAATTCATAAAGAAAAAGAATCAAAATTCAAGTTAATAAAATCATGAATAGGCCAAAAATAAAAGAAGAAAAAACACAGAAAGGCACGTGAATACAAAAGAAGAAAAAATTCAAAGGTTCTGGGAAAAGAATCAAATAAAAAAAAATATGTGAATCAAGAAAATCGAATTAAAGAAAAGAGATGACTACAAAAATAGAAAATATAAGCAAAACATAAAAATAGAAAAGAGGTGCGGAGATTATTGTAAAAACCGTAACAATGAAATAAACTAAAAAGGTAAAGATAAAAATAATAATAATAAATGGCAACTTCAACAAAACAACCACAACATGCAATGATCGACAAAAAAATAGTCCTACCTATTTTTTTTTTTTTAAAAAAAATAATATAAATACTCATTTCTCCGACCTTAAACCTTTAATTTGATAAATGAAGTAAGGGTTGCATTTCCTATTTTAAACCTGAAGCGATGAAATTTCATAGGAAAACCACACCAACACATGTTTTAACCACAAGATTCAGTTAAGCATTCTCATCCTTTTACACCCTAAACGATCATATCAAAACACAAACGTATTTATCCTAAATACACCCACAAACAACAAAACCCCTTTAAACCCAGGCATCCATAATTCTCCGTGGACAGCTACAACTCCGATCAGCGGTTCCTGACACTATAGACTGGTTTGAGCCTCCTGGTATTTGAACATTAGAAAACTTCTATTTGTGTGATGTGATGGAAAGTTTATGCTAAAATGTGGGACACAATTCATTACGATTAGCTCATTTATAGGATATCTTAATTTCAAGATATGAATTGAGAGATTTGATTTTATTATGTGAAATTGATCAAACTCATAAAAAAGGTATCTCCAATTAGATTCTTTGTGTTTTATTAAAATATTCAGAATTACCAAAATTGGAAAAAAAAAGAAGAAAATGTTAATGAAAAATTTTATATAGTAAAAAATTTACTTTGTTTTTAGAATTAAAATTTGAAACTTAATTTATGATATATATACCAAGAGAATGATGCAAGTTTCGAACAATGAATGAGAGATTAAAATGTATATGGTTAAAATTTAAAATAATTGATAGTGATGGGATAAATAATTTTCTGAACACATGATACATCGTCCTCTAAAATTTGAATTTATTGAAGATAAATATAAATTGATTTAGTATCTGATTTTAAATATAGAATCATGTATGGATAAGTACGAACTTCAAAAAATAAAATACTTTGCAGATGATTTTGTGATAAGTTCAAATTAAACTTTTAAAAATAAATGAGGTTTTCTAACCAATCAAATTTTTTCTTAGTAATTAAAAAAATTCAAAATACCAGAAAAAGATATTTGGTCAAAATTGATTTACTTGTCGTCAATCATCGTTTTGCTATATATATATAGATATATATGAAGTAAAAGTAACCAAAAAAATAATAGATTTATATATAAAATGCAACCATCTCAACCTCAAGCATTATGATATACATGCGTGTAGATATATATATATATATGTATATATCTGAACACTGCACACATACAAGAATATAATAGAGGTTAAATGCATTTTTTTGTCTTGTATTTTTTGCATTTTGACATTTTAGTTTTTTATCTTTCTAGGATAGCAAATAAGTCTTATAACTTTTTAATTTTTCGCGATTTTGGTTCTTCAGTCACCGGAGTTTGGAAATATTGTCGGAATTTTTTTTTTTTTAATTTGGGGCTTTTCTTCACATTGGTCAATTCCTGCCGGCATGGAATTACATTTTCGTCCCGTATCTTTTATATTTTGGCATTTTAGTTCTTTATATTTCTAGGGTATCAAATAAGTCCTGTAACTTTTAATTTTTCATGATTTTGGTCCATTAAATTGACCTATGGGAAGAAAAGCCCCAAATTAAAAAAAATTTCGGCCAATACTTGCAAACACCGGCGACGAAAGGATCAAAATCGTGAAAAATTAAAAAATTACAAAACTTATTTACTATCCTAGAAAGATAAAGGATTAAAATGCCAAAATACAAAAAATATAAGACAAAAATTCCATTTAATCCAATATAATAGGTAGAGAGAATTGTGGAAATCATTGAAACAGAATAGCAAAGCTTCAAACCTCACTTCGGCGGTAATTTTCTCTTTCTTCAAGTTGTATCGATTAACGCTATTTAATTGTTAGATACATGTTAAATTGATAGATTGTAATTAATTAATCATACTTCAGTTTGTTCTCGGGGGAAAAAAAAAAAAAAAAGAGGGACTAGTACACATTCTCTTTGCCTCTGCTGTTTTGAAATTGGTAAGAAGTTAATTAAATTGTTAATTAGCTTATATATTTTTATTACTCATTTAGTGAATTTATTAAGTGTAATTACTACTACTCAATTTAATATTTAGCCAAAAAATTTAATGAATTTGATTATTTATAAATTAGTCATGTGTTAAATATTTCATTTGATTTAAGGATGTTATGGTTGATTAATTAATTTACTTAGTGTTACAAATTTAGTCATTGCTATAATTGATTTGTTCAACTTAATCGGGTTTATTACCTAGATACTTGATTATATGTGCAAATATTTAATTAATCGCTATAATAGTGAGAAACTGATGAAAAATTTATAGAAATAATAGATAATTTTATTTTAGAAATATTAGAAAATTATATTTGAAAAATATTTTTGTTTTGTAAAAAGGAATATAATATTTTTAAAATAATTTAGTCGAGGATGTTATTAAGAACGATAGTTATAAAGATATGAGGGGTTTGTTGAAATAAATTCTTATGAGTTAATTGACAAATTATATATATATACATGGAAAACTTAGAAAATCTAGTTTATTAAGAAGAAAATAGAAAGGAGATTTGAATTTCGATAAGAAAGTGATATATGCCAAAAGGGTCAACCCAAAAGCAAAGCCCCAAATTAAGCCCAAAAGGACGTTTAAGAGCCCAAGGAAATGTGTTGGGGCCCTACACGGAGGCCCACCTATTTTCAAGAGGAGGCCCATTCGGGGCACCAGCCCAGCCCAGGGAGGGACTAACCAGGCCTGCTCCCAACAAGGAAGAACTCAGGCCCAGGCCTCGGAGAAAGCCACATCAAGGAGGCCCAAGACAGAGGCCCAGGCCTAAGAGGAAACCCTATCAAGGAAGCCCCAGTTGGAGGACCAGACTCACCAAGAATGGATAAGGGTTAACTGTGTCTACCCCTTATCCTTATCCGCGAAAGACCACTCCAACCAACTTCCTACTTTCAACGAGTCCGAAGGCTGCGGAAGTCTAGGAAGGCTAGTACTTGGTCCTTCCAGAGTCCTGATGGTGAAGAGTCCTTCCCAGGTGTGGCTCTTCCTCTATAAATACCGACCTACATAGTTGGCTCAAATAACGTTTTTCTAGCACTCCAACACACTAATTTAGGCTCTCACAATCACACTAAGCTTATTTTATGCTCTTTGTTCACGAGATTTCATCGGCTCTTTGCTTTATTTACGTTTATTCTTCTACAACTGTTTACTGACTTGAGCATCGTATTGTTACTATTTTTTTTTGGCACGTCCCGTTTCATAGCTTGCAGAAAACCAAGGTCCACTCCACTCAAACTCAAGAACAAGCTCTTTCAACTTAC
Source organism: Sesamum alatum (assembly GCA_034509735.1). NCBI lineage: Eukaryota > Viridiplantae > Streptophyta > Magnoliopsida > Lamiales > Pedaliaceae > Sesamum > Sesamum alatum. The sequence continues at coordinate 11,808,085 of JACGWO010000003.1, forward strand.
ATCACTTGGTGTTGTCTGTGAGAACATAGAACTAAGACGTAAGGATTATGGAAACTCCCAACAGCGGATCAAGAAAGCAGAAGGCTGCAGATGTTCCTGCCGACCCTCAGGCGTTGCAAGTGTTGTCTGGAGCCCTCTTGGCTCCCTCCGGGAGAGGAGAAGCAGGACCCTACGGTCTCTCTAAACCCCTATCGGACCCCCCGTAGTGGAATATTTTTCCAAATGGGTGGAGGCAGAGGCTTTAGCCAAAATTTCTGGAAAAAAAGGTGATAAATTTCATTTGAAAAAATATTACTTGCAGGTTTTTCATACCAAGGATCTTGATCTCAGACAATGACACTCAATTCCAAGGAAAGGGATCGCTGCATGGTGCAAGGAGCTAAAAGTACGACAAAACTTTCTTGCTATTGGAAACCCACAAATGAATGGGCAAACAGAATTCACAAATGGCATACTGCTGCAACATTTGAAGACAAGGCTGGAAGGTGCTAAAGGTTTGTGGATAGAAGAACTACTGGGAGTATTGTGCGCATACCGAACAACACCGAGGTCGGCGACAGGTGAGACCCAATTCTATTTGGTTTATGGAATTGAAGCTATCATACCTGCAGAAATAGGTGAGCAAACAGTAAGGATCTCACAAGATGATCCCCAGAAAAACCAAGGTGAAAGAGTTTTCGATCTCACCACAATTGAAGAGAATAGAGATCGAGCATATGCAAAAATCTTGCACTATAAAAATTTGATGATGAGGATTTACAACCATAAAGTGAAACTGAGGTATTTTCAAGTTGGCGACCTCGTCTTGAAAAAGGTCGAGGTATTTAATCATGTGGGAAAGCTATACCCCAATTGGGAAGGACCGTACAAGGTAGTCGAAATCAAGAAGAAAGGAACTTACAAACAACAACATATGGATGCGAAGGATTTACCAACGCCATGGAACATCCAGAGCTTGAAGAACTTTTATGCATGAAGAATTTGTGCAGATAGCATTTTGCAAATTTTTGACAAGGAGATTCTGTGAAAGAACTCCCCGTTTTATATGATCTGAGAAAGACCTCAAGGGATCTGAAAAAGATCACCTTTGAAGCCCTCACTTGGATCTGAAAAGATTTGCAAATTTCAATCTGAAAAAGATCATCCATCCGATTAGTAAAAGATCCTTATATTGAATCTCTTCTGTGATCTAAAAAAGACCAGTGGTCCGATCTGAAAAATATCATCTATTCGCTCTGTGAAAGATCCTTATATTAAATCTCTTCTGCGATATGAAAAAGATCAGTGCTTCGATCTGTGAAACATCCTTATATTAAATCTTTTTGGCTATCTGAAAATGATTAGTTTCCCGATGTGAGAAAGATCTCATACTGCGATCTGAAAGAAATCCCAAATATATGGAGAAGATGTTACATTTAGATCTAGAAAGATCTCATATTCTTATGTGCAGAAGATCTCATAATGCGATCTAAAAAAGATCCCAAATATCTGGAGAAGATGTTACATTTTGATCTTAAAAAGATCTCGTATTCTTATGTGCAGAAGCTATAAGTCGATCTGGAAAAAGATCCCAAGTATTTGAGAAAGATTACATTTTGATCTGAAAAAGATCTTACATTTTTCCTGATAAAGATCTCATAATTCAATTTGAAAAAGATCCTATGTCCGAAAAAGACCCCACAACTCAAATTTGGAAAAGAAGATCTTCAAGGAGGCCGCATACCTCCCACGAGGTGACATTATTATCTGAAAAAATATAGCAATTGAAAAATCTGAAAAAGATTTTCAAAGGGGTCGTATAGTTCCGAGGGGGTCGAGGAACTCCCACGAGGTCGCGTTATTATCTGAAAAAGATCTTTTAAGAGGTCACATAGCTCCAATGGGATTGCGTTCCCTCCCACGAGGTAACAACATTGTTTGAGAAAGACTAGAATTGAAAATTTTGAGAAAGATTATCTTCAAAGAGGTCGCATAGTGACAACGGGGTCGTGTACCTCCCACAAAGTCGCGTTATCATCTGAAAAAGATAAGAATTGAGAGATCTGAAAAAGATTTCTCCAAGTTGAACTCGGCCCCAAGAGGCCGAGGTAGAAAAATCTCAAGATCTGACTGTCATATTATACCTACTTGGAAAAAGACATAATAACCCTCCAACAATACCAGAATACCCTGGGAGCCCCAGGATCCGCGTCTTTCTATCTCGGGTCGGGTCGCTTGACCCGATCAGCTCCAGCCACCAGCTCCAGTGACCCAAAATCTGGATCGTGGTGAAAGAATCAGGTACGGTCCGGGAACGCAATGGAAGCGTAAAAATGTGAATTTAAAGTATAATTTAAATCAGGTTCAAAGGGGTGTTCCCTTTGAAGTTCCCGGGCGTTCGGTGTATGTCAAAGCATAAACAAAATAACAGAAGAATGCTTGACATGTGGCTAAAAGGATATGAGCAAAAATACATGAAAACATAAAAAAACCCAACCTTTGTTCGATATACGTAGAACCGGTTCTAGCATTGTTCCCTTTCCGTTTCTCCTTCGTTCACTTGAGGATCCAAATTAGAATCCCTCTAATTTGTCCACACCACACTATGAAAGTATATCCTCTAATGTATTGCTAGATAGAAGTAGATAAAAGAAGAAGAAACACTTCCCAAACAACACTGTTGTTTAGTGCCTTTTGGATTGTTTTTTAGTTCAACCTTTTCAAAAGGTATGCACACAAAAGGAGATTATTTCAGAGATTTTTGGAGAGTTTTTGCTGGAAAGTTTCGTGCAAGCCAAAGCCATACAAGTTATGTGAATGGTTTTGTGTATGTAGAGTTGTTGAATTCAAAATTCAACTTCTATAGTTAACTTCCAAAGCAAACTACATACACTCACCACTATCTACATAACCATGCACCTTTATAGCAAATAAACCACCCACCAAACCATATAACGGCTGGTCACATGTGCCTCACATGTGGAGGATTTTAATTCATCCTTCACTTGCTATAAATTGTATTTTTCCATGGATTAGGACCACTAATCTTGGACTTTTATTTAATCTAATTAAATTAAGTCCAAAAAAAGTCCATTGGGCATTAATTAATCCAATTATCTCAATCCAGTTGAAGCCCATAATTTTATTTAATCCAATTAAATAAACATATGTCCGAACTCTAATTAATTGATCCAATCAATTAATTAATCTAAACTCGATAAATTATTCCAATTAATTTAAAGGTTCTAAGTCCAAAAAAATAACTAATCCAATTAATTAATTCCTGGACCATCCATCAAATGAATTTCCCAATAAATGATCCAATCATTTATTTTTCTCCTTGAATTAATTTAATCCAATTAAATTAATTTGCTTCTTCTAGAATTAATTTTAAATTAATTCTACCAATTCCATAGTGATTTGTGTGTGACTCTTTAGGTTCACCTTCAGCTAGACTTGGGCCTGTGTCCAACACAATTGGTCAATTAAATCCAATTTAATTAACTGTTTTTCAATTAACCATTAATCAAAAAACGCCCGTCGCATTGGGTGGCCGTCTAGCAACGATCCATGGCACTAGAGACTAGGTGAATGTTGGTGTGAACATTTAGGCTCCCGAGTACCATACGAGTACGGTCCTTTCATCATCCGTCTCCCGGTTTAAGTCTGGGGCATGGAATTGGGCGTCGGTTCCTATCCTGGACTAGATAATTATGCTCAATAACTCGAGCCAAGTATGCTCTATTAATCGACATTGGAAACCATTTCCTACTTGACCAATTTCTGTGGCCACAGACTTAAAAGAACTTAAAACCGTCTCAGAGCGCATAGGAGACTCGACTGTCATACACTGACAGGTGACGGATCCTATCTTGGAATCCACCGTCCTTAATATATATTCCAACTGCACTGGATAAGGCTTATAATGTATCCTAGATACGGAAATCTCTTGCCAGACCCTAGATACAACCATCATATGCATGTGACTGCCATGATTCCTCGAGTCCGAGGGCTAATCTCGTACTATTGGAGCCGAAAATTTCAGTCATACCAACCAAGCCTCTAAGGCTTCCATATGACGATTCCCGCGAGTCAGTCCAGTCAGCTGACACCCTTGTCAACCAACCCACTAATATTGCATAAACGTCCAACGTCTGTCGCCTATGAAACACGACACTCATCCAATGAGTACAATCCTTAAAGCAAGTCTTTATAAAACCCTCGATGCCCTGTCTCGAGATCCTCGACTTGGAATATTTCAGACCAACCCTCAGAAGTTGGTTTCATAGTTTCCATCCAATGTGCAGCCCAACTACATGGGTTATCTAGTTGGTCTATGGGCATTTGTTGTGACGTTAAAATGCCGTTTAACGTAATCAATAAGCACAACAAACACATAATGCCATGGATAGATGCTTACTATATTCATCAAGTCAATATTACTTTGATAAAGATTGCTAAATAGTACCCAAAACCGCCAATCCAATTGGCTTTCTGGTCACCTATTCTAACAATCTCCCACTTGACCTAAAGTCATTCACCCATGTCGCTCATACTTATCTGAGCATGAGTAATCTACAATATCCAGCTCAGTCTCACAAGTCTACCTTATTTATGCCAAGATGATGCGGTCCAACCACACGTCACCTCTTCATACCATTGCTCCAAACAGAAGGTACTGTCTAAGAATTTTCCTAGATCTGTGATGAGATCTCGGTCCTTTAGCTTACGCTATAGCCATGTTGTTATCCTCCAAGGTAACTACTGGTTCAGTTGTGCTAGGCACCACACCCAAGCATTGGATGTGATTTTTCATCCAAACCACTTTCCAAAGCAACTTCTAAAGTTGCTATACATTCAACTATCATTGTCTGTCATGGTATCCCGCTTGAAACCTTTCCAAGCCACCACCTTACCATTTAGCCTGAATATATTATTCACATTATATTGGAAGCTAGTATCGCTATAGCCTTCCAGGATCAACTCTCCATAGAACATGCATCAAGAACACTTCTTTAATCCTTATTCAGGTATTAAAGACTCTTCTCAACAGTAGTCTACTGCCTCCTTGGTACACACTCGATTTCCGTTGTTATGCCCAAAGCATACATAACCTCAGGTCCAATGCACCAAAGAACATACTCATGTTGCCTACGACAAAGTCGTAGGGGATGTCAAACATCTAAGCTTCCTCACTAGTCAACTGTGAATGAGTTCTGGACAACTTAACCCTATATATAGGAATCCAATTTCTTTCATGGAGAATTGCGTGAACAACATTCGTGTTTCAGTGTTTCCTAACATCTTAAATTCATTCCAAATGAATAAGACGTTACACACTCTAAACACTAGGAACATAACTAAACTCCCACTGACCCTCAAGCTCATTACTGATCGAGTTATACCCTGTATGAACTCATCAAAATGAATACTCCAGTTACATGGAGTTTCAAACCTAGTTTGAATTCCATGTCGGATCCACATGGCTCCAAGCTATTGATTCGATCCAATGTCCAACATTACTTCTCATTATGTCTTTTGGATTATAATCCAATTGACCAAACTGACCCAGAAACCTATACTTCTTAGGTATGTAAGATATCCTGGTTGTCTTTAGGAGGACTGGAATATAGTCAGTGAGAAAACTTGATTTCAGATGATGTTTGCTATATCGTATTGAGGTGGATCGCTCTACTTGATTCCTCATAGAGCTACTCCTCACACCGGTTATCCTCTGAAATCCAATTCCCTTAGGACAACACATGAACCTATGCAAACTTAGTTTGCCTCCCACTAGTCCCTTGACGTATGCAAGACCATCTTACATACTCAAATACTTTGTAGGATACAGGCTTGCCATGCCATATCTAATATGGCGTCTGGGCCACAATTTTTAAAAAAGTGCCATGTTTTACAACTTGGATACTGTATTAAGAATACGCCCAGATGGGCCAAGGTAGTTCAGTGAAACACCACTCGAACCATGTCCAACAAGGTTCGATTCCTTATCAGAGACGTTGTTCAATTGTGGCGCTTGAGGAAGAATTCCACTGAGTGAGAATTCCATTCTCATTTAGATACATCAAGGGCTCTCACTAAATACACCCACGAGATCTAATCAAAGGTTAATTTTGCAACCAGTTTGGTTCCCACTTCAAATCTAATTCCCAGACCCTTCCAAAGGTCCTTAGACTTGTGAACCCTCTACTGGTCTTGTGTATTCAGTGACCCACAGATGTCTGACTCGATCCAATCCAACAGACCACTAGAAAGCATACTTTGTCCTACAAAGACCTTCTTGGCCATGTTCCTGCTCATGAAGGACTTGCAAGCTAGTAGGGTCAAATTGTCTATTTCTAGACTCCTTGAATCTACTAACATCCTTATCCTATCTAGACGAATGTGACCTAGCTTTGCATGCCAAATCTGTGAGGCAATCCTTGACTGTTGAACCGCCTTCCTCTTTCCTTTGCCCATGCCCAGCATGGCAAAAGGAGCGCTCTGAGCGCTTGCAGCGACTGATTCTGTCTTACTGTTCTTCCTCCTCAGCGTCTAGCCCTTTTGCCTTTTGCTCTTGAGGTCGAAGCCTCTCCCACCAATACAGACAATACAGACTTTTCAATCATTGCCTCGTATTGGACCAACATATTTATTAACTCATGAAGGTCTTTTTCAAGCCCATTCATGTTATAGTTAACGATAAATGGGTCAAAGGAGGGAGGAAGAGACTGAAGGATCAAGTGAATGTACGTCTCTTTTCCAAAATCAGCTCGGAGGTCTTTGAGCTTCTCCAGTAGGGATAGCATCATCACTCCATGCTGGTGTACAGACAACCCTTCTGTCATCTTAGCTTCGAAAAATGCCTTCATCGCAACATATCTAATATGACGTTCCGGTACCACATAAACGTCTTTCATGCGAAGCATTATCGAGCTGACATCATCCAGCCGATCATACTGTTTCTGGATCTCATTGGTCATGGATGCCAGTATGATGCTGTGGACCTTGCAGTTGTCCTCTTTCTAGTTATTGAACGTCAAATACTCTTCTGACGAGGACCCCTTCGGCAAGACCCGAGGAAGAGCCTTATCCAGAACGTAAGCCTGGTTTTTCGAAATCGAGGACAATCCTTAGATTTCGCAGCCAATCATTATAGTTTGTTCCCTCAAATTTGTTAATCTCAAGAATTACAACAAGTGGATTCTTAGACATCTACATTCAAAATGTAAAGCAGGAATTTAGTAGATTATAATAATATTGAGTTCAAGTTAAGACTTGGTCTTTAGTCGTTAAACCCTCTAACTATTTCTTCGAAAAGCCCACCACTTTCAAATGGGGTTTTCGGAAAACCATTTTCTAGTGGGCTTGGAATCCACAAATGCGATTCTCCATGCCCCGCTTTTACGATTTACACGAAAAAATGATTTGTGTGAGGTAACCTATACCATTCTCATCCAATGACATCCCCAAGATATTTTGCCTCGCCTCTTCACAAGATCCCAAGGACTCCAAGTGTATCATGTTATTTAGCATTAGGCCCGACCCATCAACTAAATGAAAATCTCAACTATCGCCTCCCATGACTCGTGAGACAGGGAAATAGGAGTATATTCCATTCGTTCATAAGAACAGCGCAACTTTCTTCCATTCCAACGTGCCATGACTCGTGAGATCACGAACGGGTGAAAGTAGCTTCCTCACTACATTGCTATAGATGGAAGGCTTGGAATATCAAACCATTTGATTTTAATTCCATTTTGGGCCTAATATTTACTTGGACCATTCAAGTGAGAGTTATAGTTTATTAAGACCGAGACCTCATTATTATTAGTATTTTGCATGCTCAAGTTTTAAAACATTCAATATAAATAGATGCATCCCAAACACATCATACATTAAAAACATTAAAATATTAAACACATACAAAAGAAGCCTAGCACGACCCTGTAGGATGATCAGAAGCCCGTTCCTAAGTGATCCATTGAGCCCGCAGTGGATCTATGGTTAATCTAGGATAAGCCTACACTATTACAATTATTACATCCCATTATTATTCTAATAGGGCCTTGTCAAAATCCTCCTTTGTTTATCTTGACCTTCCACCGTGGGTTCCGCCCACTGGATCTTCATTTCCTTGGAAGCTTACATTGAATAAAATAAAGCCTCACAACCTAATCTACTTTGAATACAACTTAAAAAAACCCCAATCATAACTCGAGGGGAGTACATTAAAAGAGAGGAAGAAAGCCTTATTATCTCAAGGCTAAAAACAATAGAGAGAAGAAAAAACAAAGAGGCATGCAGGCCTCACCCAACAATAAATAAACCATATGAAATATAAACATGCCAATAAATAAATACATTCCATGCATTTATACAAGATATCCAATATCTAAACATAAACATAATTAAGTGCAGAAAATAATACATTAATAATGTAACTGAAAAAATGGATATCACCCATACATCCAATGTATAAACAAATATAGTTTGGAAACCATTTTCAAAATAATCTAAGGCATCAAAAATAATTTTATAAAAATAATTTTAATAAAATTAAAATATGCCAAAGTTACCTACATTCAAAACACAGCAGAAATCAGAAAATTAGAATTTTCACAAAAAATGATGCAAAACGGCCCAGACGTTCCACACTGGCAGACGGCTAGCTGCACGCACGCGTGCGCAGCACTACGCGCCCAGCGCACACCTACGTGGGCTGGGCGCGCGCATGCACGTGGGCCGCCTGCCTGCGTTGCCCGCCAGCACGCTCGGCCAGCGCACCAGGGAGCACACGCAGGCCATTGCCTGCGCGCACGCCCGGTCTACGCGCCTGTTGGCCCAGTGACCGGCCGGCAGGCAACAGCAAGCAGAAGACTGTTGAACGTTTTCCAATTTTTTTTTTAAATTTCTGCTGTGAAACTGAAATATAAACATGCAATTACATCAAATCAAATTCTCATAAAATGCATGGATATCTATAATTCCAAAAGCAAAATTAACACATATTTTCATACATTTAATCATGCTAGAAAAAACCATAAAACATGCTTTCCAAAAGCATTTTAAACATGTTGTACATGCTTTATACATTGTAACATGTAAATCCTTAAAGCCACAACACCGAACCGGGCTCTGATACCACTGAAAGAATCAGGTACGTCCCGAGAACGTAAAAATGTGAATTTAAAGCATAATTTAAATCATGTTCAAGAAGTTCCCGGGCATTCAGTGTATGTCAAAGCATAAACAAAAGAGTAGAAGAATGTTGGACATGTGGCTAAAAGGATATGAATAAAAATACATGAAAACGTAAAGAAAATTAAACTTTGTTCGATATACGTAGAACCGGTTCTAGCATTGTTCCCTTTCCGTTTCTCCTTCGTTTACTTGAGGATCCAAATTAGAATCCCTCTAATTTTTCCACACCACACTATAGAAAGTATATCCTCTAATGTATTGCTATATAGAAGTAGAGAAAAGAAGAAGAAACACTTCCAAAACAAGACTATTGTTTAGTGCCTTTTGGAATATTTTTTAGTTCAATCCTTTCCGAAAAGGTATGAAGACAAAAAGGAGATTATTATAAGAGATTTTTGGAGAGTTTTTTCTGGAAAATTTCGTGCAAGCCAATGACATACAAGTTATGTGAATGGTTTTGTGTATGTAGAGTTGTTGAACTCAAAATTCAACTTCTATAGTTAACTTCCAAAGCAAACTACATACACTCACCACTATCTACATAACCATGCACCTTTATAACAAATAAACCACCCACCAAACTTTATAAAGGCTGGTCACATGTGCCTCACATGTGGAGGATTTTAATTCATCCTTCACTTGCTATAAAATTGTATTTTTCCATGGACTAGGACTACTAGTGTTGGACTTTTTATTTAATCTAATTAAATTAAGTCAAAAGAAAGTCCATTGGGAATTAATTAATCCAATTAATCTCAATCCAATTGAAACCCATAAGTTTAAATATACATAAGTCCGAACTCGAATTAATTGATCCAATCAATTAATTAATCCAAACTCGATAAATTAATCCAATTAATTTAAAGGTTCTAAGTCCAAAAAATAAATAATTCAATTAATTAATTCTTGGACCATCCATCAAATGGATTTCCCAATAAAGGATCCAATCATTTATTTTTCTCCTTGAATTAATTTAATCCAATTAAATTAATTCACTTCTTGTAGAATTAATTCTAAATTAATTCTACCAATTCCATAGTGATTTGTGTGTGACTCTTTAGGTTCACCCTCAGCTAGACTTGGGCTTGTGTCCAACAAAATTGGTCAATTAAATCCAGTTTGATTAACTATTTTTCAATTAACCATTAATCGGAAAATGCCTGTCACCATGGGTGGCCGTCTAGCAATGTTCCTGTTAGAATAGGTGACCATGTAGCCAATCTTGGCGGGCAAAATGTAACCTATGTCTAGACAATTTCAGTGTTTTGATAAAACTATTAATGAATAAAGAAATGAAATTCATTCTGGCATTACTTTGTTTGCGTTCACTTTACTGCTTTATCTATCTGTTCACTACGCAAACAAAGCCCACGGACTGAAAGCCCATTTCGGGGACTGGGACTACGCTTGGAGGTAGGTCCATGAAATCAGTCCCGCCGAATCAGTCTGGAAAACTTTGATGAAGTAATACGGGGCTATGACTTCATCAAGAATGAATCCGACCCTTGTGTATACAAGAAGGTCAGTGGGAGCTCTATAGTGTTCTTAGTGCTTTATGTGGATGATATTCTACTAATTGGTAATGACGTTAGAATGTTGGGAGACACAAAAGCATGGTTGTCAACCCAGTTTCCATGAAGGACTTGGGCGAAGCCTCCTACATCCTAGGCATCCAGATCGTCAGGGACAGATCTAAAAGGATGTTAGGGCTCACCCGAAACTCGTATATGGAGAAAGTCCTAAAGAGATATCGAATGGACAACTCCAAACGAGGATTCCTTCCCATGAGGCATGGGATCAAGTTGTCCAAGAAACAGTCCCCGCAGACTGATGAGGAACTTGAAAGGATGAAAGTCATCCCCTATGCTTCTGCCGTAGGAAGCATCCAATATGCGGTCCACTGCACCAAGCCTGACATTGCTTACGCTTTGAGCGTAACAAGCAGATATCAGTCATGTGCAGGAGAGGCACATTGGAATGCTGTTAAGGGCATCCTTAAGTACCTAAGGAGGACTAAGGAAATGTTCTTAGTCTATGGCAATGGAGAACTAATTCTGGAAGGCTTTAGCGACGCTAGCTTCCAGTCTGATGACGATGATGCCAAGTCTCAATCGGGTTACATATTCAAACTCAATGGAGGAGTAGTGGTTTGGAAAAGTTCCAAGCAAACAACCACTGCTGACTCCACCACAGAGGCTGAATACATAGCAGCTTTAGAAGCTGCCAAGGAAACGATTTGGATGAGAAACTACATCCAAGAGTTGGGTGTGGTGCCTAGCATCGCCGAGCCCGTTGTCATCTTCTGCGATAACAACGGTGCAATAGTGCAAGCACAGGAACCGAGATCTCATCACCGTTCTAAACACATTCTTAGACGCTATCATCTTCTAAGAGAAATGGTAGGAAGAGGTGACGTTCGGATGGACCGAGTCAACTCAGCAGACAACACAACAGATCCGCTGACAAAGCCTATGTCGCAGAGCGCTCATACACAACATCTTAAGAAGATGGGATTAGACATATGGGCGAATGGCTTTAAAGGTCAAGTGGGAGATTGTTAGAATAGGTGACCATTGAGCCAATCTTGGCTGGCAAAATGTAACCTATGTCTAGACAATTTCAGTGTTTTGATAAAACTATTAATGAATAAAGAAGTAAAATTCATTCTGGCATTACTTTGTTTGCGTTCACTTTACTGCTTTATCTATCTGTTCACTACGCAAACAAAGCCCACGGACTGAAAGCCCATTTCGGGGACTGGGACTACGCTTGGAGGTAGGTCCATGAAATCAGTCCCGCCGAATCAGTCCGGAAAACTCCAAGTCAATGAATCTCAAAAATGGGTACCGGGATTCCTTTTGAGACTTGCACTAAACATCTGCTATCGTATTTCATCGACGGGTGACGAAGGTCGTCTAAGCAGTGTTAGTGGGTTAGCCTGATGGGGAGTAGCTGACTGAGGTAACTCGCGGGAATCATCTTACGAAGGACCTTGAGTAGGGTCAGCAAGGTATGACGTGTATTCCCGGTTCCAACGGTACAGGCCAAGTCCTTTGACTTGAGGAACTGCTGAGTTTACTTGTGTATCAGGTCTGTATCTTAGATATGGTGAGGGATTGCCAAGAAGCACTTGAGTAGTCATAAGCCATGTCTAGTGCAGCTCTGGTGTACAAAGTGACAGTAGTTTCCAAGAAAGGATCTGTCTCTTGTCAAAAGGCATTGATAGTTGAGTCTCACGTATGCTCTGTGTTTTGTCCCTAAAATCTGTGGCCACAGTAACTGAACAGAAGGGAAGGCTTCCCTTGCGGCGTTTAGTAAGGACAAACCGACACTTAGGTCCAAAATGGGTACCTACATTTTCCGTGCCCTAGACCCTAAGTGGTGAGACCGTAGACAGAAGGACAAGTGTACGGTTAGAGTTTAAATGTTCATCCCTGATATTTCACCTAGTCTCTAGTGCCATGGACCGTTGCTAGATGGCCACCCATGGTAGCGGACGGATTCTAGAAAATCCGACCAAGTCTAGCTGAAAGGTGAACCTAAAGAGTCACACACAATCCAGGCACATCAAGTATTTAATTTAGAATTAAATATTGGAGAAAAGGAATGATTAAATTGGATTTAATCGGGTCCTCCATTTTCTTGGAGAATTAATTCCTTCTATTTGATAAAAGGAATTAATCTAATAAATTAGATTTATTAGAGGATTAATTTAATAGTTCTAGAATAAATATTTATAATTTATTATATTTATTTATTTGGTCTTTGGAATATTTAGTAGGATTTAAATATTCCATTAAATTAAATTAATGGTTGAGATTGAAAGAGAGAGATGGATGGCTAGGATTAATTTGACTAGGTCAAATACTATTTTAACTAGGACTTTGACTAGGTCAAAATCCTAGTCAAAATAGACCTCCTTAGAGTTAGAGTTTAAAGAGGATTAAAACTCCTCCTCTATATATAGTCCTAGCCTCTCACTATTTGAAAGTGATGAAATTCCAACACAGACACAACACACACAAACTCGGCTCCCTCTCTCCCTTCTCTCGTCCGCCCCCTCTCTCTTATTCTCAAGAAAATACTTCTTGATTCTTTTGTTCTTGGAACATTAGATCAAAAGGAGAATTAATACCGTTAATTAATAACGTGTTATTAATTCATCCTCTCCAATATTATACTTGTTCGTTCGCTAGCACGACGTGCAAGATACATGGGTGTATTGCGTGTTACTATTTGGAGAGTCTCAAGAATGAGACTTGGAGCAAATCGGGGAATAATGCGAGTAGCAGTTAGAAGACAAAAACGACAATCGGTAGGTTCCGATTTAATTTTGCGTCCCTTTTATTTTTTTTTCCTATGGCCTCCATGATTTATTTATGTTCTTTAATATCATGAGATACACCGAACACCCGTGAAAGTTCAAGGGCACACCCCTTGAACGTGTTTATTTATTTTATCTAGGCATACTTTAATTTTTGTATTCAATTTTATACCGCACTTCTGCATTCGCGTTATTTCCTGGGACAATTCACAATCCTTTTCAGTTCCATGGAACTAGAGACTAGGTGAATGGAGGCATGAACATTTAGGCTCCCGAGTACCATATGAGTACGTTGTTTCATCATCCGTGTCCTGATCTAAGTTTAGGTCATAGAATTGGACGTCAGTTCCCATCCTGGACTAGACAACTATGCTCAATAACTCGAGACATGTTTGCTCTGTTGATCGATGTAGGAACCCATTCCCTACTCGATCAATCGTTGTGCCCACAGACTTAAAGAGCTTAAACCATCTTAGAGCGCATACGAGACTCGACTGTCATATATTGACAGGTGATGGATCCCATCTTGGAATACACCGTCCTCAATATATATTCCGACTGCATTGGATACGAAAGCCTTGGGTAGGCGTGTGGATCGTCCCAGAAGTAGTGCGAATGTGGAAGCGCGGTATAATTTAAATTACAAAAAATTTAAACATGCATAACATATATTAAAAATAAAATCGTTCAAGGAGTGTGCCCTTGAAACTCCCGGGTGTACGGTGTATCTCATGAATAATAAACATACATCAAGAATCATGGAGGCCATAGGATTCTAAAATAAAAGAGGACGAAAAAGCGTAAACGGAAACCTACCGATTCGTCGTTTTTCTCTTCTAACTGGTACTCGCGTTGTTCCCTGATTTGCTCCAAGATCTCGTATAGGAGACCCTCTAATTCGTGACACGTAATCCGCCCACATATCTTGAACTTCGTGCTAGCGAAAGAACAAGTATTTTTGGAGAGGACGGATCGATCAAACGTTATTAATCTAACGAGATCAACCTTCCTATGTTCAATTGTTGAAGAACAAAAGAACAAGAAAATAATTTTCTTGGAGAGAAAAAGAGAGGCGGCCGAGAGGAGGGAGAGAGGTACACGAGTGTGTGTGTGTGTATTTCAAGATTCATCATCTTCTTCAATGTGTGTGCTAAGGAGTATTTATAGAAGAAGAATCCCTTTCTTCTTCAATCTCCTGCACTTTGAAGACTCCTCTACAACTAGGATTTGACCAAGTCAAATCCTAGTCAAAATCAAGCTTCTTTGGTCAAACCAATAATAGCCGTTGATCTCTCCCTTTTAATCTCAAATATTAATTTAATTTGATGGAATATTAAAATTCTATTTTAATATTCCAAGGGCAATAAATAAATATATTAAATATAAATATTTATTCTAAGCCCATTAAATTAATTTTCTAATAAATCTAATTTATTCGATAAATCCCTTTTATCTAATAAAAGGAATTAATTCTTCCCAAGAAAATAAGGACCCGATTAAATCCAATTTAATTGCTCCATTTCTCCAAAATATTAAATTCTAAATCAAATACTTTTATGTGTGCGGATTGTATGTGACTCTTTAGGTTCACCTTCAGCTAGACTTAGTCGGATTCCTAGAATCCGCCCGTTACCATGGGTGGCCATCTAGCAACGGTCCATGGCACTAGAGACTAGGTGAATATACGGGGATGAACATTTAGGCTCTACAATACATCTATCCTTCCGTCTACGGTCTCACCACTTAGGGTCTAGGGCACGGAAAATGCAGATACCTATTCTGGACCTAAGTGTCGGTCTGTCCTTTACTAAACGCCGCAAGGGAAACCTTCCCTTCTGTTCAGTTACTGTGGCCACAGATTTTAGGGACAAGACACAGAGCATTTGTGAGACACAACTGTCAACATCTTCACAGGAGACAGATCCTTTCTTGAAAACCACTGTCACTCTGCACACCGGAGTTGCACTAGATATGGCTTATGACTACTCAAGCACATCTTGGCAATCTCTCACCATATCTAAGATACAACCCTGATGTATAGGTAAACTCAACAGTTCCTCAAGTTAAAGGACTTGACCTGTACCGTTGGAACCAGGAACACACGTAATATCTAGTCGACCCTACTTCAAGGTCCTCCATAAGATGGTTCCCGCGAGTCACCTCAGTCAGCTGCTCCCTCGCAGGCTAACCCACTAACACTGCTTAGACGACCCTCGTCACCCGTCGATGAAATACGACAGCAGATGCTTAGTGCAAGTCTAAAGGGAAATCTCGGTACCCACTTTCGAGATTCCTCGACTTGGAGATTTCCGAACTGATTTGGTGGAACTGATTTCATGGACCTACCTCCAAGCGTAGTCCTAGTCCCCGAAATGTGTTTTCAGTCCGTGGGTTTTGTTTGCATAGTGAACAGATATATATAAAGCAGATAAAGTGAACACAAACAAAGTAAATGCCATAAGAATTTCACTTCTTATTCATTAATGATTTATTAAAACCTCGAAATTGTTCAAACATAGGTTACAATTCGCCTACCAAGATTGGCTACATGGGCACCTATACTAACAATCTCCCACTTGACCTTTAAAGCCAATTGCCCATATGCCTAATCCCCATCTTCTCAAGATGTTGCGTATGAGCGCTCTGCGACATAGGCTTTGTCAGCGGATCTGCTGTGTTGTCTGCTGAGTTGACTCGGTCCATCCGAACGTCACCTCTTCCTACCATTTCTCTTAGAAGATGGTAGTGTCTAAGAATGTGTTTGGAACGGTGATGAGATCACGGTTCCTGTGCTTGCACTATTGCACCGTTGTTATCGCAGAAGATGACAACGGGCTCGGCGATGCTAGGCCCCAAAAGGACAAGGGCAATTTGGTAAAACTCACCATGGATCGAACCATGTCTAACAAGGTTCGATTCCTCCTTTTAGAGACACCATTCAACTATGGTGTCTCGGGAGCTGTCCATTCAGATATTATACCATTTTGTCTAAGATAATCAAGGAACTCAGTACTAAGGTACTCTCCTCCTCGGTCTAACTGTAGGCCTTTAATTTTGCAGCCGGTTTGGTTCTCAACTTCAAATCTGAATTCTTTAAACCTCTCAAGAGCTTCAGACTTGTACCTCATCAGGTATACATAACCATACTGTGAATGATCATCGGTGAAGGTTATGAAGTAGGAGAATCCATCTCGGGCCTGCGTCCTTAGTGGACCACATACGTCTGTAATGGACCAGGTCCAACAAACCTGTGGCAAGCCTGCTTTGTCCTACAAAGGGCTTCTTGGTCATTTTCCCTCTTAGACAGGATTCACAAGTTGGTAGCTCACTCAAGTACCCTACCTCTAGGTTCTTTGAGTCTACCAATTTCTTCATCCTGTCTTGGAATATGTGACCTAGCCTAGCGTGCCACAGTTGTGCGTTCCCGTTGTTATCTATTTTACGTTTGTGTTGAGCGTTTAGAACGAAGTTCGTTTGTTGTAAGATATAGAGCCTATTATTAAGTGTACCAAGCAGATGAGCAATTCCACACCTCATCAAATAAAAGCAATTTTTTGTTGATCATAAACTCATATCCACTATTGTCTAACAACGGAATGGAAATGATGTTTTTAATCATACTAGGTACATAATAAACTAGCTGTAACTCTATACTAATACGATCACTAACTACTAGAGTGGCGGATCCTACTGCTTCTGCCGAGATGGCCTTGCCATTCCCAAGCTTCAAGATCATATCCCCGCTACCAAGTTTTCTGCTTCTTTTCAGCACCTCCAAATCATTGCAAATGTGAGCTCCACAGCCGGTATCTAATACCCAAGAGGCAGAGTTAGTAACCATATTAACCTTAATCACAAAGATACCTTGGTTGGAGAGGAGTTTGGGGCACTCCCTCTTCGAATTCCCTTTCTCACGGCAATTGATACATATGTCATATGCCCTCGACTGTTGCTTGGAGACAACCTTCCCCTTTCCTTTGCCTTTCCCCTCTTTGGCAATGGGAACACTCTTAGTGTTTATAGTTGCTTTGATGGCTTTTCCCTTTCCCTTCTTCCTTTTCCAACGTCCGGCACCCTTGCCTTTTGCCTTGGAAGTTGAAGCACCTCCAAACAATACCGATGGCGTGTACTTTTTGGTCGCTGCCTCGTATTACACCAACATATTGATTAACTCATGAATACCCTTCTCAAGTTTATTCGTGTTATAGTTGATAATAAATTGGTCGAAGGAGGGTGGGAGAGACTGAAGGATCACATCTATGTACGTCTCATTATCGAGGCCTGCCTTTAGGTCCTTGAGCTTTTCCACCAGGGTAAGCATTTTAACCCCGTGGTCTTGTACAGAGGATCCTTCGGTCATTTTTAGTTCCAAAGAACGCCTTCGTCGTGACATACCTAGTATGCCGGTCTGGGACTGCATAGCAATCCTTCAGGTGAGCTATAATGGAAGGGACATCGTCTAGCCTTTCATACTGCTTCTGAATCTCATTCGTCATAGAAGCAAGTATGATGAAACGGATCTTCCAGTTATCCTTATGCCAAGTCTCGAACGTCTCACGTTCTTCTGGCGTGGATCCTTCCGGTAAGGTCCTAGGGAGAGGCTCGTCCATGACGTAGCCTTGGTTCTTGTAATCTAGGACTATCCTCAGATTGTGCAATCAGTCGTTGTAATTTGTTCCATTGAACTTGTTGGTCTCAAGTATGGTTGATAATGAGTTCTTAGACATTTTAAATCTACATTTTAAAAAATAGAACTCGCGATCAACAGAATTTAAAAGACGGAGGTTTTTTATAAATAATTAAACGCTTGGTCTTTAGTCATTTAATGGTCCCACTATTTATACGAAAACACGATACTCTCAAACGTTATTTTCGGGAAACTTTTTCCTAGTGGGCTTGGGATCCACAGCGAATTTTCCCATACCCCGCTTTTACGATTCGCATGGGAAGAATCCTGTGGGAGGTATGCCATACCATTCTCGTTCCACGAGATTCCCAAGATAATTACCTCACCCTTTCACATGATCCCGAGGAATCCAAGCGCATCATGCTAATCGGCATTAGACCCGACCCAATCAACCAAATTATAGACCCCCTGCTACCTCCACGACTCGTGAGACAGGTAACAGTGGTCTACTTTTCGTTCATGACACAGTGCAGCTTCTTTTAAGTACGATAGACGTGCCACGACTCGTGAGACCACGCTATCGACCTAAATCAGCTTCCTCACTATGCCATGGATTGGAAGGCATGGACTAACTCCTAGAGTCCATGTCCACTTTGTCTAGGGTCTAATGTTTGGACATTGGTCCAACCAATGTGAGAGTTGTAAATGACCGAGATCTCATATATAAATATAAACACATTCATCCACAATGCGTAAATAAATAAATTTGCATCCCATAGCAGTTATACGATAAATAAAAACCATTCATTCATCATAATAGCCACATGCAAAATGAAAGCTAGCATGCCCTGTTAGATGATCACGAGCCCGAATCCTATGCGACCCACTGAGCCCGCAGTGGATCTATGGTCAATCTAGGGTTGGTCCTACACTATTACATTAATAGTAACCCGATCATCATTTCTGATGGGCCTTGGTCTCTTTTCTCTTTCACCTCTTCATGGAAACGCCTTGGATCCTCCATTATGGGCTCTCCATGTGGACCTTCCTTCTTCTCCACCAAATACATAAAAATAAAATCCTCACTCCTATTCTACTTTCATTACATATGTAAAAAGAAACCCCAGCGAAAACCCGGGGGGAGTACATAAAGAGGGAGAAAGAATGTCTTATTATTCCAAGGAAACTAGAAGGGGAGAAGGAGAAAGCAGAAAGAGGCACACAGGCCCAACATAAAATTAAACCATACATTCAGTCTAGGGCTCGCGATCATCCATTTCCATTAAACGCACATAATCAGATGATCCACTCACATAAATACATGCAAATATTCCATGATTACCAATCACATCAATTCATGATAAATAAATGCGCTACGTATGAAAAAATATGGTACAAAGCGTTGGCAAAAATTTTTTGTTTAGGAAGACCCTTCCTCATTATTGTAGGTAAGTTATTCCCGTGATTCCAAATCCAATAAACTCAACCTCCCAAATAATGTTCTTAAAGAAAATATGCAAAAATTAAATAAAATGAATTTTCAGAATAATTCAAAAAAATTAAAACAGTGAGAAAACGATGACGTCAGCCGGCGCACGTGGGTCAGCAGGCCCAGCCTGCTGCCCCTGCGCGTGTGCAGGCCCCTGGTGGCCTGCGCGCGCGCCTGGTCGGCAGCACTGCGCACGCCCGCGCGCGCTCGCAGGCTGCCGCACGCGCGCCAGCCTGCCGGCCGCCTGCATTCGGTGGCCTAGATCTGTGCGCGCCATGCGCGCTTGGCGACGGCAGCCGCGCGCAGGCTCCTCTGCCTGCGCGCGCCTGCCTCGCCTGAACGCACAGCGCGCGCAGTCAGCCACCGGCTGGCTGCATGCTGCGTTTTATCCGTTTCATTCAATTTTTCCCCCGTTTCCCAAGAAAAACAGAAAATACCAACAACACAAAAGTCATACGTAATTGAAAGCAAGAAAACGACATGCTTTACGATAAAATTATCAAGAAATAAATTA
Source organism: Sesamum alatum (assembly GCA_034509735.1). Lineage (NCBI taxonomy): Eukaryota > Viridiplantae > Streptophyta > Magnoliopsida > Lamiales > Pedaliaceae > Sesamum > Sesamum alatum. The sequence continues at coordinate 11,828,219 of JACGWO010000003.1, forward strand.
AAACATGCCAAACATGTTTTCATGCTTAAAACACATACAAAACCCTAGGCCTATTACACCGAACTGGGCTCTGATACCACTTAAAGCCTTGGGTAGGCGTGTGAATCGTCCCGGGAGTAGCGCGAATGCGAAAGTGCGGTATAATTTAAATTACAGAAAATTTAAACATGCATAACATATATTAAAAATAAACTCGTTCAATGGGTGTGCCCTTGAAACTTCCGGGTGTTCTGTGTATCTCATGAATAATAAACATACATCAAGAATCATGGGGGCCATAGGATTCTAAAATAAAAGCGGACGAAAAAACGTAAACGGAAACCTACCGATTCGTCGTTTTTCTCTTCTAACCGGTACTCGCGTTGTTCCCCGATTTGCTCCAAGATCTCGTATAGGAGACCCTCTAATTCGTGACACGCAATCCACCCACGTATCTTGAACTTCGTGCTAGCGAAAGAACAAGTATTTTTGGAGAGGACGGATCGATCAGACGTTATTAATCTAACGAGATCAACCCTCCTATGTTCAATTGTTGAAGAACAAAAGAACAAGAAAATAATTTTCTTGGAGAGAAAAGAGAGGCGGCCGAGAGGAGGGAGAGAGGTACACGAGTGTGTGTGTGTGTGTTTCAAGATTCATCATCTTCTTCAATGTGTGTGCTAAGGAGTATTTATAGAAGAAGAATCCCTTTCTTCTTCAATCTCCTACATTTTGAAGACTCCTCTACAACTAGGATTTGACCAAGTCAAATCCTAGTCAAAATCAAGCTTCTTTGGTCAAACCAATAATAGTCATTGATCTCTCCCTTTTAATCTCAACCATTAATTAATTTGATGGAATATTAAAATCCTATTTAAATATTCCAAGGGCAATAGATAAATATATTAAATATAAATATTTATTCTAAGTCCATTAAATTAATTTTCTAATAAATCTAATTTATTAGATAAATCCCTTTTATCTAATAAAAGGAATTAGTTCTTCCCAAGAAAATAAGGACTCGATTAAATCCAATTTAATCGCTCCATTTCTCCAAAATATTTAATTCTAAATCAAATACTTTTATGTGTGCGGATTGTGTGTGACTCTTTAGGTTCACCTTCAGCTAGACTTGGTCGGATTCCTAGAACAGCCCGTTACCATGGGTGGCCATCTAGCAACGGTCCATGGCACTAGGGACTAGGTGAATATACGGGGATGAACATTTAGGCTCTACAGTACATCTATCCTTCCATCTACGGTCTCACCACTTAGAGTCTAGGGCATGGAAAATACGGGTACCCATTCTGGACCTAAGTGTCGGTCTGTCTTTTACTAAACGCCGCAACGGAAACCTTCCCTTCTGTTCAGTTACTGTCGCCACAGATTTTAGGGACAAGACACAAAAGCATTTGTGAGACACAACTGTCAACATCTTGACAGGAGACAGATCCTTTCTTGGAAACCACTATCACTCTGCACACCGAAGTTGCACTAGATATGGCTTATGACTACTCAAGCACATCTTGGCAATCTCTCACCATATCTAAGATACAACCCTGATGTACAGGTAAACTCAGCAGTTCCTCAAGTCAAAGGACTTGACCTGTACCGTTGGAACCGGGAACACACATCATACCTAACCGATCCTACTCAAGGTCGTCCGTAAGACGGTTCCCGCGAGTCACCTCAATCAGCTGCTCCGTAGCAGGCTAACACACTAACACTTCTTAGACGACCCTCGTCACCCGTCGATGAAATACGACAACAGATGCTTAGTGCAAGTCTCAAGGGGAATCTCGGTACCCACTTTCGAGATTCCTGGACTTGGAGATTTCCGGACTGATTCGACGGAACTGATTTCATGGACCTACCTCCAAGCATAGTCCCAGTCCCCAAAATGTGTTTTCAGTCAGTGGGCTTTGTTTCCGTCATGAACAGATATATATAAAGCAGATAAAGTGAACACAAACAAAGTAAATGCCAAATGAATTTCACTTCTTATTCATTAATGATTTATTAAAACCTCGAAATTATTCAGACATAGGTTACAATTCGCCTACCAAGATTGGCTTCATGGTCACCTATTCTAATAGGATAAGGCTTATAATGAACATATCCCAAATACGGACATCTCTTGTCATATCCTAGATACAACCATCATATGCATCATGGTACCTCAAGTTCGAGGACTAATCTCGTACTATCGGAGTCGGGAATTCTAGTCATACCGACCAAGCCTCCAAGGCTTCCATACGACGATTCCCGCGAGTCAGTTCAGTCAGCTGACACCCTTGTCAACTAACCCACTAATATTGCGTAGACGTCCAACGTTTGTCGCTGATGAAACACGACACTCATCCAATGAATGAAATCCTTAGTGCAAGTCTCTATACGACCCTCGATGCCCTATCTCGAGGTCCTCGACCTGGATCGTTTCAGACCAACCCTCAGAACTTGGTTTCATAGCTGCCATTCAATGGGCAATCCAACTATATGGGTTATCCAATTGGTCTGTGGGCATTTGTTGTGAAGTTAAAATGCCGTTTGACGTAATTAATAAGCAAAACAAACACATAGTGCCAAGGATGAATACTTATTATATTAATCAAGTCAATATTACTTTAATAAAAATTGCTAAATGTACCCAAAACCCCAATCCAATTGGCTTTCTGGTCACCTATTCTAAGAATCTCCCACTTGACCTAAAGCCAATCACCCATATCGCTCAGACTTATCTGAGCATGAGTAATCTGCGATATCCAGCTCGGTCTCACGGGTCTACCTTATTTATGCCAAGATGATGCAGTCCAACCGCACGTCACCTCTTCATACCATTGCTCCAAGCAGATGGTACTGTCTAAGAATTTTCCTGATCCGTGATGAGATCTCGGTCCTTTAGCTTGCGCTACAACCATGTTGTTATCCTCCAAGGTAACTATTGGCTTTGCCGTGCTAGGCACCACACCTAACCTTTCGATGTGGTTTTTCATCCAAACCAGTTTATAGAGAAACTTCAAACGTTGCCATACATTCAACTTTCATGGTCCGTCGTGGTATTCCGCTTGAAACCTTTCCAAGCCACCACCTTACTATTAAGCCTGAATAAATGTTCATACTGAGACTAGATATTATTCACATGATCATAGAAGCTAGTATCTATATAGCCTTGCAAAATCAACTCTCCATAGAACTTGCATCAAGAACAATTCTTTAATCCTTATTGAGGTATTAAAGACTTTTTCTCAACAACAGTCTACTGCCACTCGGTACACACCCGATTTCTGTCGTTACCCCCGAAGCATACACAACATCAGGTCCAATGCACCAAACAACATACCCATGCTGCCTACGGCAAAGACGTAGGGGATGTCAAACATCTAAACTTCCTCATCAGTCAACCCTGACTAGGTCTTGGATAGTTAACCCTATATATAGGAATCCAAGTCCTTTCATGGAGAATTGTGTGAATAACGTTCGATTTTCAGTGTTTCCTAATATCTTAACTTCATTCCAAACGAATAAGACGTTACACACTTTAAACACTAGGAACACAACCAAACTCCCACTGACCCTCAAGCTCGTTACTGATCGAGTCGTACCCCCTATGGACTCATCAAAATGAATATTCCGGTTACATGGAGTTCCAAACCTAGTTTGAATTCCACGTTGAAGCACACGGCTCCAAGCCATTGATTCGATCCAATGTCTAACATTGCTTCTCCTTATGTCTTTTAGATTATAATCCAATTGACCTGACTGACCCAGAAACCTGAACCTCTCAGGTATGTAAGATATCCTGGTAGTCCTTAGGAGGAGTGGAATATAGTCAGTGAGCAAACTTGATTTCAAATGATATTTGCTGTATCGTACTGAGGGGTCGCTCTACTTGGTTCCTTAAGGAGCTACTCCTCATACCGGTTATCCTCTGAAATCCACTTTCCCTTAGGAAAACACATGAACCTGTGCAAACCTAGTTTGCCTCCCACTAGTACCTTGACGTATGCAAGACCATCCTACATACTCAAGTACTTTGTAGGATACAGGCTTGCTATGCCATATCCAATATGGTATCTGAGCCACGATCTTTAGAAAGTGCCATGTTTTACAACTGGCTACTGTCTTAAGAACATGACCAGATGGTCCAAGGTAGTTCAGTGAAACACCTTCAAAAGATCCCAAGGACTCCAAGAGAATCATGTTACTTAGCGTCAGGCTCGACCCATTAACCAAAATTAATATCTCAACTATCACCCCCACGACTTGTAAGACAGGAAAATAAGAGCATATTCCATTCGTTCCCAACAACAGTGCAACTTTCTTCCATTCCAAACGTGCCACGACTCATGAGACCATGAATGGGTGAAAGTAGCTTCTTCACTATATCGCTATGGATGGAAGGCTTGGAATAATCAAACCATTTGATTTTAATTTCATTTTGGGCATAATATTTACTTGAACCATCCAAATGAGAGTTATAGTTTATTAAGACTGAGACCTCATCATTATTAGTCTTTGGCATGCTCACGTTTTAAACATTTAATGTAAATCGATGCATTTCAAACACACCATACATCAAAGGATTAAAAAACATAAGCACATGCAAAACAATCCTAGCACGCCCCTGTTAGGATGATCAAAAGCCCGTTCCTAAGTGATCCACTGAGCCCACAGTGGATCTATGCTCAATCTAAGGTAGGCTTACACTATTACAATTTTTACATCCCATTTTCATTCTAACGGGGCCTTGTAAATCCTTCTTTTTTCTTCTTGGGCCTTCCATCGTGGGCTCAGTCCAACGGACCTCTTTTAGGCCTTCATCTCCATGGAAACTTACATTTATTAAAATAAAACCTCACAACTAATCTAATCTCATTACAACTTAAAAAGAAACCACAATAAGATATTGGGGGAGTACATTTAAAGAGAGAAAGCATGCCTTATTATTCCAAGGCTAAAAATGATAGAAGAAATAAAAAAAAAAAAGGCACACAGGCCTCACCCAACATAAAATAAACCATACATAGCTCAATGGGCTTTGTAATCATCCATATTGTTTATCCAATAAACAACAATTACTCAATTATATCAAATATAAACATGTCAAGCATATAAATACATCCCATGCATTTATAAATAAATATTCAATATCTAAAACAATAAACATAATGGAATGCAAAAAATATCATATTAATAATACAATTAAAAATATGGATATCAACTATACATCCAATGTACAAACCATTTTTTTTTATTTGGAAACCATTTCCAAAATAATCTAAAGCATCAAAAATAATTTTAGAAAAATCTAATTTGACTAGAATTAAAATATGCCAAAATTACTCACATTAAGAAAAAAACAGAAATAAGAAAATTGAAATTTTCAACGAAAAATGGTGCAAAAACGGCACAGACGTCCCAGACCGGCCGACAGCCGACCGCACGCGCGCAGCCGCGCGCAGCATTGCACGCCCAGCACGCGCCGGCCCAGCACACTCCGGCGCGTGCTGGGCACGTGCATGCGCGAAGGCCGCCTGCTTGCGCTGCCCGCCAGCCAGCGCGGGCAGGCCACTGCCTGCGCCTGCTGGCCCAATGATAGGTCGGTAGGCAGCAACAAGTAGACGGCTGCTGAACGTTTTTCAATTTTTTTTTCAATTTCTGCTGTAAAACTGATATATAAACATGCATTTACATAAAATCAAATTCTCATAAAATGCATGGATATCCATAATTTCAAAAGTAAAATTAACACATATTTTCATACATTTAATCATGCAAAAAAAAAAAATGTAAAACATGCTTTCCAAAAGCGTTTTAAACACGTTCAACATGCTTTACACATTATAACATGTAAATAATTAAAGCCACAACACAGAACTGGGCTCTGATACAACAGAAAGAATCGGGTACGGCCCAAGAGCGCAATGGAAGCGTAAAAATATGAATTTAAAGCATAATTTAAAACGGGTTGAAAGGGATGTTCCCTTTGAAGTTCTCGGATGTTAGGTGTATGTCAAAGCATGAATGAAAGAGGAGATCAATGCTGGACATGTGGCTAAAAGCATATGAACAAAAGATACATGAAAACGTAAAGAAAACCAACCTTATGTTCGTTGCACGTAGAACCGGTTCTAGCTTTGTTCCCTTTTTGTTTCGTTGTTCCATTAACTTGAGAGTCCAAGTAGAACTCCTCTAAGTATTGTCCTCACCACACTAAGGATATGTCCTCTAAACTATTGGTAGATAATAGTAGAGGAATGAAGAAGAAACAATTTCAAAAACACTATTGATTAGTGGTTTTTGGAATGTTTAAGTTCTAACTTTGAATCAATTCAATTAGAACACAAAGAGGAGAAATTTTTCAGATTTTCTAAAGGGAAAAAAAGTGGCTTGTGCTTTTCTTCAAGTGAGAGCAAGCTAGAAAAAATTGAGAGTTGTTTGTATATTCTAGTCATTCAATTTCAAATTCAAGACATGCATAAGTTATCCTAGATAACCTACACAACCTCTACACCACTAAGCCACTCACATGCACTTGTGTAGGAGTTCTTCAACTTCTCATCTTGCATTCAACTTGATGATTTTGACTTCAAATCACGAATCGATTTTGACCAATTTTGATTTAATCAAATTAAATCAAGACCAATCAAGATCTATAGGTTCCAAATTAATCCAATTAGTTTTAAACCTTATTGAAAGCCAAAAAGATTATTTGATCCAATGAAACAAACTTAAGATTAAACACTAATTAATTGATCCAATCAATTAACTAAACCTTTAAATTAATCCAATTAATTTAAAGGTGCTAAGCCCAAAATTAATTAATCCAATCAATTAATTCTTGGGCCATCCATCAAATGGAATTTCCCAAATAAATGATCCAATCATTTATATTCTCCTTGAATTAATTTAATCCAATTAAATTAATTCATTTCTTCTAGAATTAATTCCAAATTAGTTCTACAAATCCCATAGTGATTTGTGTGTGACTCATTAGGTTCACCCTCAGCTAGACTTGGGCTTGTGTCCAACACAATTGGTCAATTAAATACAATTTAATTAACTATTTTCTAATTAACCATTAATCAAAAAACGCCTGTCACCATGGGTGGCCGTCTAGCAACGGTCCATGGCACTAGAGACTAGGTGAATGTTGGCGTGAACATTTAGACTCCCGAGTACCATACGAGTATGGTCCATCCATCATCCGTCTCCCGATCTAAGTCTAGGGCATGGAATTGGACGTCGGTTCCCATCCTGGACTAAACAACTATGCTCAATAACTCGAGACACGTTTGCTCTATTGATCGACGTAGGAAACCATTCCCTACTCGATCAATCCCTGTGGGCACAAACTTAAAGTGCTTAAACCATCTTAGAGTGCATAGGAGACTCGACTGTCATATACTGACAGGTGATGGATCCTATCTTAAAATCCACCATCCTCAATACAAATTTTCGATTGCACTGGATAAGGCTTATGATGAACGTATCCCAGATACGGACATCTCTTGCCACACACTAGATACAACCATCATATGCATGTGAATGTCATGGTTCCTCAAGTCTGAGGACTAATCTCGTACTATCGGAGCTGGGAATTCTAGTCATACCGACCAAGCCTCCAAGGCTTCCATATGATGATTCCCGCGAGTCAGTTCAGTCAGCTGACACCCTTGTCAACTAACCTACTAATATTGCATAGACGTCCAACGTCTGTCGCCAATGAAACACGACACTCATCCAATGAATACAATCCTTAGTGCAAGTCTCGATAGGACCCTCGAAGCCCTGTCTCGAGGTCCTCGATTTGGAACGTTTCAGACCAACCCTCAGAAGTTGGCTTCATAGCTGCCATCCAATGTGCAACCCAACTACATGGGTTATCCAATTGGTCTGTGGGCATTTGTTGTGATGTTAAAATGCTGTTTAACGTAATTAGTAAGCACAACAAACACATAGTTCCAAGGATGAATACTTACTATATTCATCAAGTTAATATTACTTAATAAAGATTGCTAAATAGTACCCAAAACCGTCAATCCAATTGACTTTCTGGTCACCTATTCTAACACACACAAACACACTAGGCCTCTCTCTCTCTCCCTCTCTTGGCTGACCCCTCTCCTCTCCTCTCCAAGAAATTATTGTAAGTTCCTTGTTTTGATACAAGAGAACTATAGGCAAATCGATCACGTTAATTCATAAGGCTAGGTCGATTTGTCCTCCTATATAAATTTCTCTTGATTTCTTGCTTGCACGGGGGATCAAGATCTGGCGGATTGGGTGGACAATTTAGAGGGTTCCTGATTTGGAATCTTTGTAGCAAAATGTGGAATAACGCACGTAGCAGTTTGAAGAAAACGACAACGGGTAGGTTTCACGCTCCCTTTGTTACAACCCTATGACCACCATGATATTGCATGTTTTATTTTGATCATGAGATACACCGAACATCCGGGAGGTTCAAGGGAACACCCCTTGAACATGTATTTACTTTCCGTTTAAGCATATTTTATTTTTCATGTTTTAATTTATCGTGCTTCCGTATTTGCGCTCCTCCCGGGATGATCCACGCATGCTTTCAACAACGACCAACAAGTCTGCGCCATCGATATCGGTAGGAGAGGCTTCGACCTCCAAGGCGAATGGCAAGAGGGCCGGATACTGGAAGTGTTAGAATAGGTGACTAGAAAGTCAATATGGTTGGTTGTTCTGAGAACTATTCACCAATATTTGAATGAAAGTAATGTTATGTTGATAAATGTAGTACATTGAATGTGGTTTCGATGTCATAACAAACGGCCACAAACCGGACATATGAATCCATGAAGTTGGACTGATCATAGGTTGGCGGTCATGGAACCAACTTATGTAGATCGGTCTGAAACACTCCAAGTTGAGGATGTCGAGATTGGGTATCGAGGGTCCTATAGAGACTTGCACTAAGATTGCATTCATTGGATGAGTATTGTGTTTCATCAGTGACAGACGTTGGACATCTATGCAATATTAGTGGGTTAGTTGATAAGGGGGTTGGTTGACCGAGGTGACTCGCGGGAATCATCATATGGAAGCTACACGGGCTTGGTCAGTATGACTAGTATTCCCGATACTGATAGTACGGGATTAGTCATCTGACTTGAGGAATCACGACAGTCGCCTACATACGAAGGTTGTATCTTGAATCTGGCAAGTGGTGATTATATCGTAAGACATGGCCATCATAAGCCTTGTTCAGTGCAATCAGAATACGTAGAGAGGATGGTGGATTCCAAGATAGGGTCTGTCCCCTGTCAAAGATTATGATAGCCACATCTCCTATGCGCTCTGAGATGGTTCAGACTCTCAAAGTCTATGTCCATAGCACTTAATTGAATGGGGAAGGATTTCCTATGTTAATCATAGAGTTAAACCTATCTCAAGTTGGAAGCATAGATGCCTAAGTCAAGGATGGGAACCGATATCCTATTCCATGCCCTAGACTAAGGCCAGGAGACAGGCGACAGTAGGACTGTACCTGTATGTAACTCGGAGCGTAAATATTCACGCCACACATTCACCTTGTCTCTAGTGCCATGGACCGTTGCTAGACGGCCACCCATGGTGACAGATGAATTCCTATCATGTGATGATTAGAAATTCGCCCAAGTCTAGCTGAGGGTGAACCTAAAGAGTCACACTCAATTCACCGGAAATGAAGGAATTAATTTAGAATTAATTTTGGGGGATCGAGCAATTTAATTAGATTAAATTGGTTCTCTTTTAGAGTGTCAAGACTTTAAATATTAATTGGATTAATTAGGCTTGGTTCATGAATTAGATTTATGAATAAGGAGAAGGGCTATTTCCGTCTTTAAGTAGAATGAAGATAGAAATATTAATTTGAGCTTAAGTATGTATTTGATATTTACTACAAGCCCATTAGGAATTGTTGGACAATTTAAATAGGATTTAAAAGTCCATTCCATAAAGCCCATCCAGAGATGGACGGACGAGATCAACTCTTGGGCTAGAAGATGAAGGGCTAGGATTAAGTTTGACTTAATCAAACCCTAGGTTGACGAGGATTTGACTAGGTCAGTCCTAGTTATGTATATTGTGCCTCTTTGGAAGAGTTTGAGTAGGATTAGGACAAACACTTCCTTATAAATACTCAAGCGCACACACACACAAATACACACTAATCTCTACAACTCTCATCTCTCTCTCTCTCTCTCTCTCTCTCACACACACACACACACACACACACACCACCGGCCGCCCTCTCTATCTCTCTCTCACCACTTCAAAAGAACTCTCATGTTCTCTTGTCTTTGATACGAGGGGACGCTTGAACAATCGATCACATTAATCAATAGGGTTTGGTTGATTGTTCCTCCTTTCCTCTTGATCTCTTGCTAGCACGAGCGAATCAAGATCTAGTGAATTGCATGGACAATTTAGAGGATTCCTACATTGGGATCTCGGTGGCAAAACGGGGAACAAAGCCAAACAAAGAAGACTACGAGGGTAATGTTCTATCTTTTACGTTTCTTGTTCCTAAATTCTATGGTCTCCATATTGTGTACTTTCTTGAACATGAGATACACCAAACGCCCGGGAGAATCAAGGGCACACCCCTTGATCCGTTATAGCATGTTTGATGTATGCTTTAATTTCGTTTATTTTATGCTTTTACGCTTTTATATTACGCACTTCCCACGCTTCCGCCGTGCCTCTCCTAGGCCGATCCACGTTACAGGAAGAGGAAGAAGAAAAAACGGAATGTTGTTGCAGTAACTGCTCACCTCCTAGCGCCCCTGTTGCCCCGGTGGGGATAGGCAAAGGGAAAGGGAAGGCCCGGGGTTCTCAGCAATCTAAGACAAATGATGTCTATATACATTGCCAAGGAAATGGGCATTGGAAAAGGGAGTTCCCACAACTCCTCTTCAATTAAGGTATGTTTATGGTTGAAATAAACATGATAACTAATTATGCTTCATGGGTATTGGATACCGAATATGGTGCTCATATCTGCAGTGATTTGCAACTGCTGCAAACAAGCAAAAGGCTAACCAAGGATGAAATGATCGTAAGGCTAGGCGTTGGCAAGGCCGATGCTGCGGAATGTTAGAATAGGTGACCAGAAAGCCAATAGGTTTGGCATTTTGTAACCTATTTGAGAACTTGATGTAATGTAATGTTATGTAATGAATAAAATGAGTGTTCATTTCATTAGTACTTCCTTTGTTGTGCTCATTTCCATATGTTAAAATGGTATTTTACATATATCACAACAAAGCCCACAGACCATGGTTAACAACTCATGCAGTTGGGCCACGCATTGGATAGTGGTCATGAAACTAACTAATTAAGAGTTGGGTTTGAAATGTTCCAAGTCGAGGACCTTGAGACAGGGCATCGAGAGTCCTCTAGAGACTTGCACCAAGAGTCGTATTCATCGGATGAGTGCCGTGTTTCATCAGCGATAGGCGTGGGACGCCTATACGATCTTGGTGGGTTGGTCGACTGGGGTCGAGCCGACTGAACTGACTCATGGGGATCATCATATGGAAGCCTCAGAGGCTTGGTCAGTATGATTGGATTCCCCGGTTCCGATAGTACAGGAGTAGTCCTCAGACTTTAGGAACCATGGCAGTCACGTACATAGGATCGCTGTATCTTGGATTTGGCGAGAGGTGATCATTCTATAAGATGATCATTATAAGTCTTGTCTAGTGCAGTCAGAATGTGTAGCGAGGACGGTGGGTTCCAAGAAGAGGATCCTTCCCCTGTCAGTATGTGGCAGAGGTATCTGCTACGCACTCAGAGACACGCTCATGCTGCTTACACCTGTGGCCACAGTGATTGATCGAGCAGGAAATGATTTCCTGTGTCAATGCTGAAAGCCTATGGTAGGCCTGTGGATCGTCCCAGGAGGAGCGCGAATGCGGAAGCAAGATATAAAATAGAATTTCAAAATTTAAAGCATGCATAAACATGAATTAAAATAACACATTCAAGGGGTATTCCTGAAGGACCAGCGGATCCGCCCGGGAGCGCGAGCGGAAGCGAGAAAGCGAGAAATTGTGCGTAAATTTAAATCAAATTCAAAATACGCGAATCCCAAGGGGTGTACCCTTGGGTGCTCAACCGGGCGTTCGATGTAGGGTGTGTAAATATTAAAACATATATTTAAGCACATAGGGCATAGATATATAAATGAAATCAATCAAAGCGTAATAAACCGTTACCTTTGATTGTTTAGCGTATGCTCCCGGCTACTTGCGTTGTTTCTTCTCCGGAATGCTGACGAAATCCAAACGTATGGATTCTCCAAAGGTGATCCACACCACACCGGAAGAAACACACGTTCTTCTTGCTAGAAAAGAATGGGTTTAGAAGGAATCGGTTTAAGAGAAGAACACTATGAATTAGCGTTCTCTTAAACTTACTTTGTTCTTTTTCTTGATTCAAAATCAAGTGAAGAACACAAGTGTGGGAGAGGGAGAGAGCACGAAATTTGAGAGAGAGGAGAGGGATTTTTGTCTTCTCTTTTTCCTAGAAAAAGATGAATAATGAATCACTTATGCTTGGTGTTGTATATACTCCTATATATATATAATTAATGTGATTATTGAAATGTGTCTAGGTTCATCCAAGGATGTCTAGATTCATTCCAATCAGTCACCATCAATTCTTCAATCAAGCCTACCAAAATTTATGGTATGATCAAATCATACCAAAAAGGAAGAGCTTGATTGGAGTTGATTTGTCTCTTTCCAAAAGAGACAAGTCAACATACCACCTAGCATGAAATATGGCTGATTTTGCTTCCTCCAAGGGAACATGTCGGCCATGTTTAATTAAGGGAAGAAGTCCAACTTCTTCCTATTCCAAATTAGGAATTATTTCTCCTCTTGGGTATAATTTAACGGACCGGGTTTTATCGTAATCCAATTACGACGAACCCAACATTAAATCCAATTTAATGTCCATTTAAATTATTCCCGTTGATCTTTTAATCCAATTAAAAGATCCAACGTCTCAATGTCTCAACTTTTCCATTTTTAATCGAAAATCCAATTTACCGATTAAATGAAAGCCCGATACAATATCGGCCCGTCCATCCAATGGACTTTCCCTTAAGTAATCCAATTACTTATTTTATCCTTCGAGATTGACTCCAAGTCGATCTCTCAACCTCCTCGGTGATTTGTGTGTGACCCTTTAGGTTCACCCTCAGCTAGACTTGGGCCCGTGTCCCACAAGGGCCCGTTACCATGGGTGGCGTCTAGCAACGGTCCATGGCACTAGAGACTAGGTGAATTGGCGTGAACATTTAGGCGCCGATTCCGTACGGGTACGATCCTTCCATCTACCGTCTCCCGGCCTTAGTCTAGGGTATGGAATTGGGCGTCGGTTCCCATCCTTGACTACGCATCTATGCTTAATACTTGAGACTACGTATGCTTCATTGCATCGACACAGGAAACCATTCCCTCTTCGACCAACCACTGTGGCCACAGCTTCAAACAGCATGTACGTGTCTTCGAGTGCATAGGAGATACCTCTGTCATATACTGACAGGGGACGGATCCTCTTCTTGGAATCCACCGTCCTCGCTACACATTCCAACTGCACTGGACAAGGCTTATAATGATCATCTTACAGAATAATCACCTCTCGCCAGATCCAAGATACAGCCGTCCTGTGCACGTGACTGCCATGATTCCTCAGGTTTGAGGATTACTCCCGTACTATGGGAACCGGGGAATCCAATCATACCGACCAAGCCTCCAAGGCTTCCATATGATGATCCCTGCGAGTCAGTCCAGTCGGCTCGACCCCAGTCGACCAACCCATGAAGACCGTGTAGGCGTCCCACGCCTGTCGCCGATGAAACACAACACTCATCCAATGAACACGACTCTTCATGCAAGTCTCAATAGGACTCTCGATGCCCTGTCTCGAGGTCCTCGACTTGGAACGTTTCAGACCCAACTCTTAATCAGTTGGTTTCATGACCACCATCCAATGCGTGGCCTAACTGCACGAGTTGTTATCCATGGTCTGTGGGCTTTGTTGCGATATAAGTTAAACACCGTTTTAACAAATGTAAGATGAGCGCAACAAAGAAGGTACCATTGGTGACGAATACTCATCTCATTCATGACATAATAATATTATATTTACATCAAGTTGTCAGATAGGTTACAAATCGGCAAACCTATTGGCTTTCTGGTCACCTATTCTAACAATCTCCCACTTGACCTAAAGCTAATCACCCATTGGCCTCAAACCTCTTATTCAGATGGTGAGTATGGGCAACTTGCGACATGGGCTTAGCAAGTGGATCTGCTATGTTTTCTGCGGAGCTGACTCGGTCCAACCCAACGTCACTCCTGCTATCCATCTCTCTAAGTAGATGGTAGCGTCTAAGAATATGCTTGGATCGTGATGAGATCTCGGTTCCTTTGCTAGTGCTATCGCCCCGTTGTTATCAACAAAGATTACAGGCTTAGCAATGCTAGGTACTACATCCAACCCTTGGATGTAGCTCATCAACCAAACCACTCCTTAGCAGCTTCCAAAGCCGCTATGTATTCAAAACTCTATGGTGGAGTCCGCCGTGGTAGCTTGCTTGGAACTCTTCCAAGCGACCACGCCACCATTAAGTTTGAATACATAACCAGACTGAGACTTGGCATCATCGTCATCCGACTGGAAGCTAGCGTCGCTATAGCCTTCTAGTATCAACTCTCCACCGCCATAGATCAAGAACATGTCCTTAATCCTTTTCAGGTACTTTAGGATAGTCTTGACTGCACTCCAGTGTGCCTCCCCGGCACACGACTGATATCGGCTAGTTACGCTCAAAGCGAAAGCCACATCAGGTCTAGTGCACTGAACGGCATACTGTATGCTGCCTACGGCGAAGCATAGGGGATGTTCAATATCCTTTTAAGCTCCTCATCAGTCTTAGGAGAGTTCTTCTTGGATAACTTAATTCCATGTCTCATAGGAAGGAATCCTCGTTTTGAGTTCTCCATCTTGAATCTCTTCAAGACTTTCTCAATATACGAGGACTGGGCCATTCCTAACATCCTTCTAGATCTATCCCTGTAGATCTTGATGCCAAGGATGTAGGATGCCTCGCCCATATCCTTCATGGAGAATTGCGTTGACAACCAAGCTTTAGTGGTACCCAACATCTTAGCATCATTCCCAATGAGCAAGATGCCATCCACGTAAAGCACCAAAAACGCAACTGAGCTCCCACTGATCTTCTTGCATACACAAGGATCGGACTCGTTATTGATGAAATCATATCCCCGTATGACTTCATCAAAATGTATGTTCCAGCTTCGGGAAGCTTGTTTGAGGCCATAGATGGACCTTTGGAGACGGCAGACCTTCTGCTCTTCTCCAACAGTTGTGAAACCTTCCGGCTGATCCATATAGATCTCTTCCTCTATGAAACCGTTGAGGAAAGCCGTTTTCACGTCCATCTGCCATATTTCATAGTCATACCATGCTGCTATGGCAAGCAGTATCCGGATGGACTTGGCCATTGCTACGGGCGAGTAGGTTTTCTCAAAATCGACCCCGGGTCGTTGAGTGCAACCTTTCGCCACAAGCCTGGCTTTGAAGGTTGTAACCTCCCCGTCAGCTCCAAGCTTACGTTTGTAGACCCATTTATACCCTACGGGTTTAACCCCTTTGGGTGGATCTACTAGGGTTCAAACCTTGTTTGTACCCATCGAGTCCATCTCGGATTTCATGGCCTCAAGCCACTTGTCCGAATCGATGTCCGACATCGCTTCTCCGTACGTCTTTGGATCATTATCCAACTGACCGGTCAGGCCCAGAAATCCATACCTATCAGGTGCATGGGATACTCTGGCCGACCTACGGAGGACTGGAACAATATCAGTGGGAACTTCTGGCTCAGATGTCAGTGCCGCCTCTTGGGGTGCCTCACTTGATTCCTCAAGGAGCACCTCATCGCGTCGACTATCCGATGGAAAACCTTTTTCCAAGAACACTGCGTTTCGCGAGACAAAAATCTTTTGCTCGGAGGGATCATAGAAATAATACCCCGCAGTTTCTTTCGGATAGCCGATAAACCTGCATAAACTAGACCTCGAGTCCAGTTTATCTCCCACTAATCTCTTGACATATGCGGGGCAACCCCACACTTTCAAGTATTTGTAGGAGGCAGGCTTGCCGTGCCATATCTCATATGGCATCTGGGATACCTTTTTAGATGGCGCCAAGTTCAAAACTTTGGCCGCCGTTTCAAGAGCGTATCCCCAGGAGAAAAGGGGGAGTTCGGTAAAACTCATCATGGACCGGACCATGTCCAACAAGGTCCGATTCCTCCTTTCAGACACACCATTTAGCTGTGGTGTTCCAGGAGGGGTCCACTGAGAGAGAATCCCATTCTCTTTTAGATAATCAGTAAACTCACCACTCAAATACTCTCTACCTCGGTCCGACTGAAGGGCTTTGATCTATCGACCGGTTTGGTTCTCTACTTCAAGTCTGTATTCCTTAAACCTTCCAAAGGCTTTAGACTTGTACCTTATCAGGTAAACATAACCATACCGTGAGTGATCATCGGTAAAGGTTATGAAGTACGAGTACCCACCTCTAGCCTGAGTATTTAGTGGGCCACAGACATCCGTATGGATCAAATCCAACAGACCACTGGCTAGCGTGCTTTGTCCAACAAAGGGGTTTCTTGGTCATCTTTCCCTTTAGATAGGATTCGCAGGTCGGTAGGTTGTCCAAATCGTCTATTTCTAGACTCTTTGAGTCCACCAACCTTCTTATCCTATCTTTAGAGATATGACCTAACCTTGCATGCCATATCTGTACGTTATTATGATCATCACGTTTTCATTTTTGTTCTGCAGTCATAATCCAATTAGACTGTTGAAGTATGTACAGACCGTTGACCAATGTACCAAGCAAATGAGAAATACCATCTTTGATAATGAAAAAACCATTTTATTGATGGTAAATTCATATCCCTCCTTATCAAGGACCAGGATGGAAACAATGTTTTTAATCATGCTAGGTACATAGAAACAGTCGTTCAGTACAATCCTAACATGACTACTAATGGCTAACTCTAGTGACCCTACGGCTTCCGCAGCAACGGCCTTGCCATCGCCTAACCTCAGGATCATCTCATCCTTGGTTAGCCTTCTGCTTCTTTGCAGTGCCTGCAAATCATTGCAGATGTGAGCACCACACCCAGTATCCAATACCCATGAAGCAGAATTAGTAATCATATTCACTTCAACCACAAACATACCTGGGTTGGAGAGGAGTTGTGGGCACTCCCTCTTCCAATGCCCTTTCCCTTGGCAATGCATGCAAACATCATTTGCCTTGGACCGCTGAGAACCACAGGCCTTCCCTTTCCCTTTGCTCGGTCCATCCGAAGCAACAGGGACGCCCGGAGCGCGAGCAGGGGCCGCAACTGTCTTCCCTTTGCCCTTCTTCCTCTTCCAGCGTCCGGCCCTCTTGCCATTCGCCTTGGAGGTCGAAGCCTCTCCTATCAATACCGTCGGTGCTGACTTGTGGGTCGTTGCCTCGTATTGGACCAGCATGTTGATCAACTCATGAATAGACTTCTCAAGTTCGTTCATGTTGTAGTTTAGAACAAACGGGTCATAGGATGGAGGAAGCGACTGGAGGATCACGTCAATGTACGTGTCATTGTTAAGCCCAACTTTAAGGTCCTCGAGTTTCTCCATTAGGGAGAGCATCTTGACCCCATGACTCTGTAAAGACGCTCCTTCAGTGAGCTTGGTGCCAAAGAATGCTTTTGTGGCGGCATATCTAATATGCCTATCCGAAAACCGCATAAACCTCGTCCATGCAGAGCATGGCGGAGACGTCGTTCAGCCTCTCATACTGCTTCTGGATGTCGTTAGACATCGAAGCCAGTATGATACTGCGTACTTTCCGATTGTCCTCATGCCATTTCTCGAACGTCAAACGTTCTTCAGGTGTGGACCCTCCGGTAAGTCGCTCGGTGGCGGCTCGTCCAAGACGTAACCTTGGTTCTCGAAACCGAGGACAATCCTCAAGTTTCTCAGCCAGTCCGAGTAGTTCGTTCCGTTGAATTTGTTAGTCTCAAGAATCATGGTTAATGGGTTCTTAGACATATCTACATTAATGAAAATGTAAAGCAGAAATTAGCAGATGATGGTAATATTATTGTTCAAGTTGAAGACTTGGTCTTTTAGTCTTTAACCCTCCCACTATTTATACGAAAGTCCGCCACTCTCAAGCGGAGTTTCGGGAAACCATTTCCTAGTGGGCTTGGGATCCACAAGCATAATCTCCATGCCCCGCTTTTACGATTCACATGAAGAAGACCTCGTGGGAGATATCTAATATCATTCTCATCCAATGAGATTCCCAAGATATTTTGCCTCACCTATTCGCATGGTTCCGAGGACTCCAAGCGAACCATGTTACTCAGTGTTAGGCCCGACCCATCAACCAAATCATACCGCAAACTGTCGCCCCCCACGACTCGTGAGACAGGGAAACAGCGAGCGCAGTCTTTTTGTTCACAACAATAGTGCAGTTTTCCCTTATTCCAAGTGTGCCACGACTCGTGAGACCACACTTGGGTGGTGGTAGCTTCCTCACCATATTGCTGTGGATGGAAGGCTTGGACAAACCAAAATACCATTTCGATCCAAGTCCGTTCTGGGCCTAATATTTAATTTGGTCCAACCAAAATGAGAGTTTAAGTGTGATCGAGACCTCATCACATTATGGTGTTTTAACATGCATAAATATCCAATATTTAAAGCGATAATAAAATACGCCGCATGCAGAAAACATAGCATACCCCTGTTAGGATGATCACAAGCCCAACCTATGCGACCCACTGAGCCCGCAGTGAGTCTATGGTCTGTCTAGGGTGGTCCTAAATTATTACAATAATAATAAACCCATCTTCCAATGGGCCATGTAGTGCTTCTTGTTTCACGCCTTGATGCTCCTTCTTGGGGTCTCCAACTTCATATGCTTGTTAAAATTAAAACCTCATCAATCCTATCTACTCTCATTACAATTGAAAGTAATACACTGGAAATAATAATAACAAGCCTTAACATCATGAGGTTGAAAATACGGGAGATGATAGTCCCAAAAACAAGAGGCACGCAGGCCCCACCCAATAGAAAATAAATGATCATACATTCATCCATACATAAGGTCTAGGGCTCTTGTGATCATCCCATGTTGATTCCATCAACACACATAACATAATTATTCCAAATAATCATGCATAATTACCAATGAATATTCCAAATACCCATGTGATGTCCAACATCACAAAAGCATAAACATATAAATAATATGTAAAATTCAAATTTCAAATTTAATGGACATTTTAAACAATGCATCAAATGCATGTATTAATCCCAAATTAATTAAGCAAATTTAATTCAAGGAATAATCTAATTATTCCAAACTCAAAAATGCAAAATTAATATATTTTCAGAATATTGTGCAAAAAATACAGAAAATCGAATTTTCTGGAAAAAGTCGAAAAACGGCACAAAACGGCCAAGCCGTTGTGCTGGCCGGCCGGCCGCGCGCACAGGGCAGCACGCGCGCGCCAGCCATAGCCTGCGCGGGCGGGTGCTGCCGACTGATCCCAAATTTTTTTTGTTTTTCAAAACTATTTCAGCACAATAACAGTAATATTTTTTTTGAAAATAAGCATGCAATTTTAGATCCAACCTAACAAAATAAAGCATGCCAAAAGTCCATTAAATCCGAACAATTGAATCATCATATTATTCATATATTTATATATAATCTAACATGCCAATAAAGCCATTAAAAGCAAGTAGATCATGCCATACACATAGATCTATGCCCCTTACATCGAACCGGGCTCTGATACCACTTGAAGGACAAGCGGATCCGCCCGGTAGCGCGAGCGGAAGCGAGAAAGCGAGAAATTGTGCGTAAATTTAAATCAAATTCAAAATACGCGAATCCCAAGGGGTGTACCCTTGGGTGCTCAACCGGGCGGTCGATGTAGGATGTGTAAATATTAAAACATATATTTAAGCACATAGGGCATAGATATATAAATGAAATCAATCAAAGCGTAATAAACCGTTACCTTTGATTGTTTAGCGTATGCTCCCGGCTACTTGCGTTGTTCCTTCTCCGGAATGCTCATGAAATCCAAACGTATGGATTCTCCAAAGGTGATCCACACCACACCGGAAAAAACACACGTTCTTCTTGCTAGAAAAGAATGGGTTTAGAAGGAATCGGTTTAAGAGAAGAACACTATGAATTAGTGTTCTCTTAAACTTACTTTGTTCTTTTTTTTGATTCAAAATCAAGTGAAGAACACAAGTGTGGGAGAGGGAGAGAGCACGAAATTTGAGAGAGAGGAGAGAGATTTTTGTCTTCTCTTTTTCCTAGAAAAAGATGAATAATGAATCACTTATGCTTGGTGTTGTATATACTCCTATATATACATAATTAATGTGATTATTGAAATGTGTCTAGGTTCATCCAAGGATGTCTAGATTCATTCCAATCAGTCACCATCAATTCTTCAATCAAGCCTACCAAAATTTATGGTATGATCAAATCATACCAAAAAGGAAGAGCTTGATTGGAGTTGATTTCTCTCTTTTCCAAAAGAGACAAGTCAACATACCACCTAGCATGAAATATGGCTGATTTTGCTTCCTTCAAGGGAGCATGTCAGCCATGTTTAATTAAGGGAAGAAGTCCAACTTCTTTCTATTCCAAATTAGGAATTATTTCTCCTCTCGGGTATAATTTAACGGACCGGGTTTTTATCGTAATCCAATTACGACGAACCCAACATTAAATCCAATTTAATGTCCATTTAAATTATTCCCGTTGATCTTTTAATCCAATTAAAAGATCCAACGTCTCAACGTCTCAACTTTCCATTTTTAATCGAAAATCTAATTTACCGGTTAAATGAAATCCCGATACAATATCGGCCCGTCCATCCAATGGACTTTCCCTTAAGTAATCCAATTACTTATTTTATCCTTCGAGATTGACTCCAAGTCGATCTCTCAACCTCCTTGGTGATTTGTGTGTGACCCTTTCGGTTCACCCTCAGCTAGACTTGGGCCCGTGTCCCATAAGGGCCCGTTACCATGGGTGGTCGTCTAGCAACGGTCCATGGCACTAGAGACTAGGTGAATTGGCGTAAACATTTAGGCGCCGACTCCGTACGGGTACGATCCTTCCGTCTACAGTCTCCCGGCCTTAGTCTAGGGTATGGAATTGGGCGTCGATTCCCATCCTTGACTACGCATCTATGCTTAATACTCGAGACTACGTATGCTTCATTGCATAGACACAGGAAACCATTCCCTTTTCGACCAACCACTGTGGCCACAGCTTCAAACAGCAGTACGTGTCTCCGCGTGCATAGGAGATACCTCTGTCATATACTGACAGGGGACGGATCCTCTTCTTGGAATCCACCGTCCTCGCTACACATTCCGACTGCACTAGACAAGGCTTATAATGATCATCTTACAGAATGATCACCTCTCGCCAGATCCAAGATACAGCCGTCCTGTGCACGTGACTGCCATGATTCCTCAAGTCTGAGGATTACTCCCGTACTATCGGAACCGGGGAATCCAATCATACCGACCAAGCCTCCAAGGCTTCCATATGATGATCCCCGCGAGTTAGTCCAGTCGGCTCGACCCCAGTCGACCAACCCATGAAGACAATGTAGGCGTCCCACGCTTGTCGCCGATGAAACACGACACTCATCCAATGAACACGACTCTTGATGCAAGTCTCAATAGGACTCTCGATGCCCTGTCTCGAGGTCCTCGACTTGGAACGTTTCAGATCCAACTCTTAATCAGTTGGTTTCATGACCACCATCCAATGCGTGGCCCAACTGCTCGAGGTGTTATCCATGGTCTGTGGGCTTTGTTGCGATATAAGTTAAACACCGTTTTAACAAATGTAAGATGAGCGCAACAAAGAAGGTACCATTGGTGACGAATACTCATCTTATTCATCACATAATAATATTACATTTACATCAAGTTGTCAGATAGGTTACAAATCGCCAAACCTATTGGCTTTCTGGTCACCTATTCTAACAATTCCTTTGAATCTCCCGGGCATTCGGGTCAAATCATGGAGGCCATAGGGTCGTAAAAATTGAAATTAGCAAAATTTAGTAACCTACCCGGTTGTCGTTTTGTCTACAAACTGCTACTTGCGTTGTTCCCCGTTTTGCACCAAGATCTCGTATTGAGACCCTCTAAATCGTATACGCAATCCGCCCATGTATCTTGATTCCCGTGCTAGTGAAAAATCAAGTGTATATAATTTATAGAGGATGGATCGACAAAATGTTATGAATTAACGTGATCAATCCTCCTTAGGTTCAATTGTATGAAACAAAAGAACCAAAATAATTCTTGGGAAAACGGGGGAAAGTGGCCGAGCCTAAGGGAGAGATGAGAGAGGTGTGTGTGTGTGTGTGTGTGTTTCTTGAATTCTCATCATCCTTCTAAACTGAAATCCTAGGAGTATTTATAGAAGAGGAATCCTATTCCTCTTCAAACTCCAACTTTAGAATATTAATTTGACTAGGATTTTGACCCAGTCAATGTCCTAGTCAAACTAGGTCTTAGATTGGTCAAACCAATCCTAGCCATTCATTTGTCCCTTTAATCTCAACCATCCATTTATTTGATGGAATATTTAAATCCTATTTAAATAATCCTTGGGGCTATAAATAAAATAAATAATAATATTTATTTTAAGCCCACATAAATTAATTCCAATAAATCTAATTTATTATTTAGTTAATTTCTCTTAATCTATTTAAAGGAATTGACTTTCCAAGAAAAAGAGAACCGATTAAATCCAATTTAATTGTCCTACCTCTCCAAATCTAATTCCAAATTAAATACCTTATGTGTGCGGATTGTGTGTGACTTTTAGGTTCACCCTCAGCTAGACTTGGTCGAATTTCCAACCATTTTATGATAGGATTTCTTCCGTTACCATGGGTTGCCATCTAGCAATGGTCCATGGTACTTGAGACTAGGTGAATGTACTTGGTGTGAACATTTAGGTTGTACAATACTTTTATCCTTCCATCTTCAATTTCACCACTTAGGGTCTAGGGCATGGAAACGCAGGTGCCCATCTTAGACCTAAGCGTTGCCTCGTCCTTACTAAACGTCACTGGGGTCCTACCCTTCAGTTCAGTTACTCTGGCCACAGATTTATAAGGGACGAGTCTTTGAGTAAAGTGAGATGTCACTGTCAGCCCTCTGATAGGAGATAGATCCTCTCTCGGGATCTACTGTCACGCTGCACATCTTGACTGTCACTCAGTAACTATGACTTGGCAATCTCTCGCCATACCTAAGATACAGGCACGGTGTGCAGGTGATCTCAGTAATCCCTCAAGTCCAAGGATCAACTTGTACTGTTGGAACCGGGAAAATAGGTCATACCTGACCGACCCTACTCAAGTCTTCCATATGACGGTTCCCGCGAGTCACCTTAGTCAGCTGCCACCTAACTGGCTGACCCACTAACACTGCATGGACGAGCCTCATCACACACGTCGATGAAACACGACAGCAGATGCTTAATGCAAGTCTCAAATAGATTCTTAAGGCCCTGTCGCGAAATTCCTTGACTTGGATAATTTCAGATCGATCTGGTGAAACTGATTTCATGAACCTACCTTCCAATGTGTAGTTCCAGTTTCCCAAAATGTGGTTTCAGCCTGTGGGCTTTGTTTGTGCAGTGAACAGTTATAATAAAGCAGTAAAGTGAACATAGACAAAGTATAAGCCAAATGAATATCACTTTCTTATTCATTACAATTTATTAAAACTCTGAAATTATTCCGACATAGGTTACATTAGCCTAATCAGATTGGCTTCATGGTCACCTATTCTAACAATCTCTTACTTGACCTAAAGCCAATCGCCTATATGTCTAATCCCCATCTTCTTAAGATGCTGCGTATGAGCAGTTTGTGACATAGGCTTTGTCAGTGGATCTGCTGTGTTGTCTGCTGAGCTGACTCGGTCCATCCAGATGTCTCCTCTTCATACCATTTCCCTCAAAAGGTCGTAGCATATAAGAATATTCTTGGACAGGTGATGGGATCTGAATTCCTTTGCTTGCGATATTGCTCCGTTGTTATCACATAAGATAACCACCGGCTCGACAATGCTAGGCACCACACCCAACTCTTGGATGTAGTTTCTCATCCAAACCACTTCTTTGGCAGCTTCTGAAGCTTCTATGTATTTGGCCTCATTGGTGGAATCAGCCGTGGTTGCTTGCTTGGAACTTTTCCATGCCACCACGCCACCATTGAGCCTGAACACAT
Organism: Sesamum alatum; assembly: GCA_034509735.1. NCBI lineage: Eukaryota > Viridiplantae > Streptophyta > Magnoliopsida > Lamiales > Pedaliaceae > Sesamum > Sesamum alatum. The sequence goes on from JACGWO010000003.1 coordinate 11,852,625, forward strand.
AACTTGACTGAGACTTGGCATCGTCGTCATCCGCCTGGAAGCTAGCATCGCTAAAGCCTTTCAGGATTAACTATCCATTGCCATAGACCAAGAACATTTCCTTAGTCCTCCTCAGGTACTTAAGGATGTTCTTGACCGCATCCCAATGTGCCTCGCCCGCACAGGACTGATTTCTGCTCGTTACACTTAAGGCATAAGCGATGTCAGGTCTCGTGCAGTGGACGACATATTGAATCCCGTAGGGGATGCTCCTCATATTTTCAAGTTCCTCATCAGTCTTAGGAGACTGTTTCTTGGACAACTTGATCCCATGCCTCATGGGAAGGAAACCTCTTTGGAGTTATGCATGTGAAACCTTTTCAGGATTTTTTCCATATACGAGTTTTGGGTCAACCCTAATATTACTTTAGATCTGTCCTTGACTATCTGGATGGGTAGAATGTAGGAGGCTTCACCCAAATCCTTCATGAAAAATTGAGTGGATAACTATGCTTTTATGTTACTCAACATTCTAATGTCATTACCTATGAGTAGAATATTTTCCACATAAAGCACCAGGAACACTACGGAGCTCCCACTGACCTTCTTGTATACACAAGGGTCGGATTCGTTCTTGATGAAATCATAACCCCGTATAACTTCATCAAAGAGAATGTTCCAACTCCGGGATGCTTGTTTGAGGCCATAAATGGACTTCTGGAGACGGCAGACTTTCTGCCCTTCTCCGACAACCGTGAATTCTTTAGGTTGATCCATGTAGATCTCTTCCTAAACGAAGCCGTTGAGAAAATGTTGTTTTCACATCCATCTGCCATATGGAGATATGACCTAGCCTTTCATGCCACAGTCATGCGTTTCATTATCTACTTTACGTTTGTGTTGAGTATTCATAACGAAATTTGTTTGTTGTAAGATATAGAGACCGTTATTAAGTGTACCAAGCAGATGAGTAAATCTACCCTTCATCAAATAAAAGCAATTTTTATTGATTGAAAACTCATAACCATTATTGTCTAACAATGGAATGGAAATGATGTTTCTAATCATGTTAGGTACATAATAAACTTGCTCTAATTCTATGCTAATACAATCACTAACTACTTAGGTGGCGGATCCTATTGCTTCTGCCGAGATGGCCTTGCCATTTCCAAGCTTTAGGACTATTTCACCGCTACTCAACCTTCTGCTTCCTTTCAACACCTGCAGGTCGTTGTAAATGTGAGCTTCACAGCCTGTATCTAATACCGAAGAGGCAGAGTTAGTAACCATATTAACCTCAAATCACAAAAATACCTTGCTTGGAGAGGAGTTTGGGGCAATCCCTCTTCCAATGCCCTTTCTCACGACAATGAATGCATATGTCATTTGCCCTCGACTGTTGCTTTGAGTCAACCTTCATTTTCCCTTTGCCTTTCCCCACCTTGGCAACGGGAACACTCTTAGTGTTGGTAGCGGTTTTGACGGTCTTTCCCTTTCCCTTCTTCCTTTTCCATCGTCCAGCACCCTTGCCTTTCGCCTTGGAAGTCGAAGCCTCTCCAAACAATACAGATGGCCCAGACTTTTGATCGTTGCCTCATATTGCACCAACATATTAATTAACTCATGGATACCCTTTTCAAGGGCATTCATGTTGTAGTTAACAATGAATTGGTTGAAGGAGGATGGGAGTGACTGAAGGATCACATCAATGTACGTCTCGTTATCGAGCCCTGCTTTGAGGTTTTCGAGCTTTTCCACTAAGGTAAGCATCTTGACCCATGCTCATGTACAGAGGACCCTTCGGTCATTTTAATTCCAAAGAACGCCTTCGTTGCGACATATCTAGTATGCCGGTCCGGGTCTGCATAGCAAATCCTTCAAGCGAGCCATAATGGAAGGGACATTGTCTAGCCTCTCATACTGCTTCTGAATCTCATTCATCATAGAGGCAAGTATGATGCTACAGACTCTCCGGTTATCCTGATGCCAAGTCTCGAATGTCTCACGTTCCTCTGGCGTGGATCCTTCTTGCAAGGTCCGAGGAAATGGCTTGTCCATGACATAGCCTTGGTTCTTGTAATCAAGGGCTGCCCTCAGATTACGCAACCAATCGTTGTAATTGGTTTCATTAAACTTGTTTGTCTCAAGTATGGTTGATAATGGGTTCTTAGACATTTTAAAATCCGGTTTAAAAAATAGAACTTTAATCAGCAGAATTAAAATAAGAGGTTTTAATAAAAAAGACTTGGGTTTCAGTCATTTAATTCTCCCACTATTTCTACAAAAACACGACACTCTCAAACGTTGTTTTTGGGAAACTCCTTTCCTAGTGGGCTCGGGATCCACACCGATACCTTCCATGCCCCGCCTTTACGATTTGCATGAAAAAAAAAACTGTGGGAGGTATTCCATACCATTCTCGTTCCACGAGATTCTAAAGATAATTGCCTCACTCTTTTACGTGATCCCGAGGACTCCAAGCGAATTACGTTATTCGAGCGTTAGACCCGACCACTCAACCGATTCATAGACTCACTGCTACCCCCACGACTCGTGAGATAGGCAACAAGAGTGTACTCTTCGTTCATGACAAAGTGCAGCTTCTTTTAAGCACGATAGTCGTGCCACGACTCGTGAGACCACGCTATCGACTGAAACTAGCTTCCTCACTTTGCCATGGATGGAAGGCATGGACGAACTCCAAGAGTCCTAGTCTATTTATTAAGGGTCTAATATTCAACTTGGTCTAACCTAATGACCGAGATCTCGTACATACATACATTCATCCATAATGCATTATAACAATTTCATGCCATAGCAACAATACAATAAATAAACAATTCCTTCATCTCCACCATGGAAATAAAAACAAAGTACTACCTCACCACTATACTACCCTCATTACAAATTTCAAAAGAAACCCTAGCGAAAACCCAGGGGGAGTATAATTGGAGGGAGATAGAAAGTCTTATTATTCCAAGGCAACCAGAAAAGAGGAGGAGAAAATAAAAGAGGCACACATGCCCAACATAAAATTAAACCATACATTCGGTCTAGGGCTTGTGAATCATCCGTTCTCAATCAACGATCATTAATTCATGATATCCAATCATATAATTCATGCACATAAGCCATGATATCAAATCACATAATTAATAACAAAATTAAGAAAACAGACTGGCCGGGCGGGCACTGCTTGCCTGCGCGCGCTCTGGCCGGGCGGCCGTACAGGCTTCGTTGCCTACGTGTGCACACGCAGCCTGGCTGGCCGCGCGTCTGCCGATCACGTGCGCGCGCGCCTGGCCGCGCATCCAGCCCGCGCAGCCGGCAACGCCAGTTGCTGTCTACGCGCACGCTATGTTGCGCCTAGCCGGGCAGCCACACGCGGGCTCCCCTACCTGCGGCGCGCACCTGCCGTGCGCACTGTTAGAATAGGTGACCATGAAGCTAATCTTGTTAGGGGAATTGTAACCTATGTCTGAACAATTTCAAAGTTTTAATAGACCTTGATGAATAAGAAAGTGATATTCATCTAGCTCATACTTTGTCTGTGTTCACTTTTACTGCTTTATAACTGTTCACTACACAAACAAAGCCCATAGGCTGAGATCACATTTCGGGGACTGGGACTACGCTTAGAGGTAGGTTCATGAAATCAGTCCCGCCGAATCAGTCTGAAAATCTCCAAGTCAAAGAATCTCAGGAAATGGGTACCGAGAGTCCACTTGAGGCTTGCATTAAGCATCTACTGTCGTTTTTCATCGACGGGTGACGAGGGTCGTCTATGCAGTGTTAGTGGGTCAGCTTGCTAGGGAGCAGCTAACTGAGGTGACTCGCGGGAACCGTCTTACGGAGGACCTTGAGTAAGGTCGGATAGGTATGACATGAGTTCCCGGTTCCAACGGTACAGGTCAATCCTTTGACTTGAGGAATTGCTGAGTTTACCTGTACATCGTGTTTGTATCTTAGGTATGGTGAGAGATTGCCAAAAAATAGTTGCTGAGTAGTCATAAGCCATATCTAGTCCAGCCATGATGTGCAACATGACAGTAGTTTCCAAGAAAGGATCTGTCTCCTGTGCAACATGAGATACACCGAATGCCAGGATATTCAAGGGAACACCCCTTGAACGTCTATATTTAATTCTTGTTTATGGCATGTTTTAAATTATCGCAATTTTATTATACCGCGCTTCTGCATTCGCGTTACTCCCAGGACGATCCACACGCCTTTGCTAGGCTTTCACGCACTGCGCGCGCGGTCAGCCGTTGGTTGCCGCGTATGCCATTTCTTGTTCTATTTTTTTTATTTCTGCACCTTTTCCAAGAAACTAAGAGATACCAAGAATACCAAGAACTCATGTATAATAAACGAAATGAAAAAAACATGCTCGAAAAAAACATAAATCAAGAAACACGTAAATCATGATTTTACACGTTTTCATGCTTTAACACACACTAAACCCTAAGCCTATACACCGAACCTGGCTCTGATACCACTGAAAGCCTATGGTAGGCGTGTGCATCGTCCCAGAAAGAGTGTGAATGCAGAAGCGCGATATAAAATAGAATTGCAAAATTTAAAGCATGCATAAATATGAATTAAAATAACACGTTAAAGGGGTGTTCCCTTGAACCTCCGGGTATTCGTTGTATCTCATGACTAAAATAAAGAACATACAAATCATGGAGGCCATAGGGCTGTAGAAATCGAAAATAGCAAAACATAGTAACCTACTCGGTTGTTGTTTTCTCTTCAAACTGCTACTTGCGTTGTTCCCTGTTTTGCACCAAGATCTCGAATTGAGACCCTCTAAATCATACACACAATCCGCCCACGTATCTTGATCCCCGTGCTAGCGAAAAAATCAAGTGTATATAATTTAGGAGGATGGATCGACCAAATGTTATGAATTAACGTGATCAATCCTCCTTAAGTTCAATTGTATGAAACAAAAAGAACCAAAATAGTTCATGGGAAAAAAGGGGGAAGTGGCCGAGCCTAAGGGAGAGATGAGAGGTGTGTGTGTGTTTCTTGAATTCTCATCATCCTTCTAAAGTGAAACCCAGGAGTATATATAGAGGAGGAATCCTATTCCTCTTCAAACTCCAACTTTAGAATATTAATTTGACTAGGATTTTGACCTAGTCAAAGTCCTAGTCAAACTAGGTCTTGGATTGTTCAAACAAATCCTAGTCATTCATCTCTCCCTTTAATCTCAACCATCCATTTATTTTGATGGAATATTTAAATTCTATTTAAATAATTCATGTGGTCTATAAATAAAATAAATAATAATATTTATTTTAAGCCCACATAATTAATTCTAATAAATTTAATTTATTTATTTTAGGTAATTCCTCTTAATCTAATTAAAGGAATTCACTTTCCAAGAAAAAGAGAACCGATTAAATCCAATTTAATCGTCCTACCTCTCCAAATCTAATTCCAAATTAAAATACCTTATGTGTGCAGATTGTGTGTGACTTTTAGGTTCACCCTCAGCTAGACTTGGTCGAATTCCTAACCATCCTATGACAAGAATTCGTCTGTTACCATGGGTGGTTGTCTAGCAACGGTCCATGGCACTAGACACTAGGTGCATGTACTTGGTGTGAACATTTAGGCTCTACAATACTTTTATCCTTCCATCTTCAATCTCACCACTTAGGGTCTAGGGCATGGAAATGCAGGTGCCCATCTTAGACCTAAGCCCTGCCTCGTCCTTACTAAACCTCACCAGAGTCCTACCCTTCTATTCAGTTACTGTGGCCAGCGATTTATAAGGGACGAGTCTTTGAGTAAAGTGAGATGTCACTGTCAGCCCTCTGACAGGAGATGGATCCTCTCTCAGGATCTATTGTCACGCTGCAATCTTGACTGTACTAGATAAGGCTTATGACTACTCAGTAACTACGACTTGGCAGTCTCTTGCCATACCTAAGATACAGGCACGGTGTGCAGGTGATCTCAGTAATCCCTCAAGTCCAAGGATCAACTTGTACTATTGGAACTGGGAACACAGGTCATACCTGACTGACCCTACTCAAGGTTTTCCATATTACAGTTGCCGTGAGTCACCTCAGTCAGCTGCCACCTAGCCGTCTAACCCACTAATACTGCATGGACGAGCCTCGTCACTTGTCGATGAAACACGACAGTAGATGCTTAGTGCAACTCTCAAATAGATTCTCGATGCCCTGTCTCGAGATTCCTTGACTTGGAGAATTTCAGACCGATCCGGCGAAAAGTAATTTCATGAACCTACCATCCAATGCATAGTTCCAGTTTCCCGGCATGTGATTTCAGTCTGTGGGATCTCTTTGTGCAGTGAACAGTTATAATAAAGCAGTAAAGTGAACATAGACAAAGTATAAGCCAAATGAATATCACTTTTCTTATTCATTACAATTTATTAAAACTCTAAAAATTATTCAGACGTAAGTTACATTAGCCTAATCAGATTGGCTTCATGGTCACCTTATTCAGATGTCTGTTGGATTTGATCCATATAGACATCTGTGGACCATTTAAATACTCAAGCAAGAGGTGGGAACTCGTACTTTATAACCTTTAATGATGATCACTTATGCTATGATTATGTTTGTCTGATGAGGTACAAGTCTGAAGCCTTTGGAAGGTTGAAGGAATACAAACTTGAAGTTGAAAACCAAATCGATCGCAAGATTAAGGCCCTCTGGTCGGACTGAGGTGGAGAGTATTTAAGTAGTGAGTTCATTGATTACCCAAAAGAGAATGGAATTATCTCTCAGTGGACTCCTCCTGGAACACCACAGTTGAACGGTGTGTCTGAAAGGAGGAACCAAACCGTATTGGACATGGTTCGCTCCATGATGAGTTTTATCGAACTCTCCGTGTCCTTTTGGGGATACACTCTTGAGACGGTAGCCAAGCTTTTGAACATGACGTCATCTAAGAAGATATCCGGACGTCATATGAGATATGGCATGGCAAGCCTGCCTTCTACAAATACTTGAGAGTATGGGGTAGCCCCGCCATACGCCAAGAGTTTAGTGGGAGATAAACTCGACTCAAGGTCTAGTTTATGAAGGTTCGTCGGATATTTGAAAGAAACTACGGGGTATTATTTCTATGATCCTTATGAGCAAAAGGTTTTTGTCTTGGGGAACAAAGTGTTCTTGGAAAAGGGTTTTCCATCAGATAGCCGACGTGGTAAGTGTTAGAATAGGTGACCATGTAAGCCAATTTTGACAGGAATATGTAACCTATGTCTAGACAATTTCAGGTGTTTGATAAATCATTAATGAATAAAGAAGTGAATTTCATTTGGCATCACTTTGTTTGTGTTCACTTATATTTGTTTTCCATATCTGTTCACTACGCAAACAAAGCCCACGGACTGAGAATCAATTTCGGGGACTGGGACTACGCTTGGAGGTAGGTCCATGGAATCAGTCTTCCCGAATCAGTTCCGGAAATCTCCAAGTCAAGGAATCCCGAAAATGGGTACCGGGATTCCATTTGAGACTTGCACTAAGCACCTGCTGTCGTGTTTCATCGACGGGTGACGAGGGTCGTCTAAGCAGTGTTAGTGGGTTAGCATGCTAGGACGCAGCTGACTGAGGTGACTCGCGGGAACCGTCTTACGGAGGACCCTTGAGTATGGTCAGCAAGGTATGACGTGAATTCCCGGTTCCAACGGTACAGGCCAAGTCCTTTGACTTGAGGAATTGCTCAGTTTACCTGTACGTTAGGGCTGTATCTTAGATATGGTGAGAGATTGCCAGAATTCTCTTTGGTAGTCATAAGCCATGTCTAGTACAGTTCTGGTGTACAAAGTGACAGTAGTTTCCAAGAAAGGATCTGTCTCCTGCCAATAGGTATTGACAGTTGAGTCTCATGTATGCTCTGTGTCTTGTCCCTAAAAATCTGTGGCCACAGTAACTGAACAGAAGGGAAGGATTCCCTTGCGGCGTTTAGTGAGGACAGACCGACACTTAGGTCCAAAATGGGTACCTGCATTATCCGTGCCCTAGACTCTAAGTGATGAGACCGAAGACAGAAGGACAAGTGTACTGTTAGAGCCTAAATGTTCATCCTGAATATGTCACCTAGTCTCTAGTGCCATGGACCGTTGCTAGATGGCCACCCATGGTAACGGAAGGATTCTAGGAATCCGACCAAGTCTAGCTGAAAGGTGAACCTAAAGAGTCACACACTATCCACACACATTTAGATATTTAATTAGGAATTAAATATTGGAGTGAAGGAATGATTAAATTGGATTTAATCGGGTCCTTTATTTTTTTCTTGGAGAAATAATTCCTTCTATTAGATATAAGGAATTAAATTGATAAATTAGATTTATCAAAGGGATTTATTTAATGGGCTTAAATAATATTTATATTTATTTTAGCCTCTTGGAAATATTTAAATAGGTTTTAAATATTCCATTAAATTAAATTAAATCAACGGTGAGATGAATGGGAGAGATAGATGGCTAGGATTGTTTTGACTAGGTCAAAACACTACTTTGACTAGGACTTTGACTAGGTCAAAATCCTAGTCAAAATAGAGTTCTTGAAAGAGGAGTTTAAAGAGGATTAGACTCCTCTTCTATATAAACCCCTAGCATCCTACAAGTTGGTTAATGATGAAAAAACTCCAACACACACACTACAACACACACACACGGATTCTCTCTCCCTCTCTCTCGTCCGATTCTCTCTCCCTCTCCAAGAAATATTTTCTTGGTTCTTTTTGTTCTTGGAACATTAAGAACTTGATGAATCAATACCATTAATCAATAATGTGTTATTGATTCATCCACTCCAAAAACATAAACTTGTTCGTTGCTAGCACGACGTGCAAGATACGTGGGTTAGATCGTGTGTCACGATTTAGAGGGTCTCAAAGACGAGATCTTGGTGCAAAAACGGGGAACAACGCTTGTAGCCGTTGAAGACGAAAACGACAACGGGTAGGTCTCGTTTTAATTTTTCGTCCTCTCTTTAATTTCCAACCCTATGGCCTCCATGATTTATTTTGTGTTATTCGTTCATGAGATACACCGAACGCCCGGGAAATTTCAAAGGCACACCCTTTGAAACGTGTTTTAATTTAAAAGCATGTTTAAATTCCATATTTAATTTTAATTATACCGCGCTTTCCGCATTCGCGCTTTTCCCGGGACGATCCACAATTTCTTTCAGTGGTATCAGAGCCCGTTCGGTGTATAGGCCTAGGGTTTATGTGCGTTTTAAGCATGAAACGTGATTTAGCATGTTTTAATTGGATCTTGAATTTCTTGATTATTAAAGCATGTTATTTTATTGCTTTTAATTCGTGTGAATTTATGAATGTTGGTGTTTTTCTGTTTTTCTTGGGAAACGGGATGGGAAATTAATCTGAAAAACGAGAGAAAACGCCACAGCCGGCCAGCCGGGAAGGCTGGCCGCGCGCAGCCGAGCACTGCCGGTAGGGCGGACGCGCGCAGGCATGGGAAAGCCTGCGCGCGCGCGCACTGCCGGCCGCGCAGGGGCAGCGCGCAGCCAGGATGGCTGCGCGCATGGGCGTGCGCGCATGGAAGCAGCTCCAGGCGCGCGCGCGGGTAGACAAAGGAGTCTGCGCGCGCGCGCCCGGCAGGCACGCCCATGCGCGCGCGCACGCAAGGCTGACGGCGGGGAGCCCGCGCGCGGACGGGCACCATGCGCGCCGCCAGGCGCGCGCGCACGCAGACGGAGGCGTCTGCGCGCGCGCGCCCGGCAGGCACGCCCAAGCGCGCGCGCTCTGCGCACAGCGCAGGCACACGGCCGGCGGCCAGCAAGCCAGCGCGCGCAAGGAAGAGGAGCCTGCGCGCGCGTCGGCCTGCCGATGCGCTAGGCCGTGCAGTGCGCTGCCGGTCAGGCGCGCGCGCAAGCAGGCAGGGGCCTGCGCCTGCTTGCGCGCGCCCGGCCAGGCAGCGCCTGCGCGCGCGGCCGGCCTGCTGACTGCCGCAGGCGGCGGCGGCCGGTGGCTGTGAAGCTAGGGTTTTGAAACCCTAGTGTTATTTTATTTTAAATTAATTTTCAGTTTTAATTTTGAATTAATTCTGAAAAATCGTTTTTTGGGTTCAATTTTCCTAAGTTCCTAAGGACATTATTTTAGGAGTAAAATAAATTGGATTTGGAATCCCGGGGTTATTTTACTTAAGATAATGAGGAAAGGTTTTCCTAAAACGAGAAAAAAGATTAATATTACCAATATTTATATTTTTTTTATTTTCACACGTTGCGCACATGTTCATTTATTTTCATCTTGGATTAATATGATTGGAAATCATGTGTTGTTGGAATATTATGATTATGTGATTGGATCATGTAATTACGTGTGTTGGATGGAAATGGATGATCACGAGCCCTAGACCGAATGTATGGTTTAATTTTCTGTTGGGCCTTTGTGCCTCTTTAACTGCTTTTTCCTTCTCTCTTTCTAGTGCCTTGGAATAATAAGGCTTTCTACCTCCCTCCTTATGTACTCCCCCCGGGTTTTCGCTGGGTTTCTATTTTTAATATGTAATGAGAGTAGACTAGGAGTGAGGTTTCTTTTTTGTAATTGGTGGAGGAGAAGGAAGGACCACATGGAGAGCCCAGACCGGAGGTCCCTTGGAGTTTTCCATGAAGTGAAGAAAGAGAAAAGAGACCAAGGCCCATCAGCATGATGATTGGGTTACTATTATTGTAATAGTATAGGACCAACCCTAGATTGACCATAGATCCACTGCGGGCTCAGTGGATCGCATAGGATTCGGGCTCGTGATCATCCAACAGGGGCGTGCTAGGCTTTAATTTTGCATGTGGTTATTGTGATGGATGAATGGGTTTTTTATTTATCATATAACTGCTATGGATGGATTTTATTTATGCATTATGGATGAATGTATGCATATATATTATGAGATCTCGGTCATTCACTACTCTCACATTCGTTGGACCAATGTTGAAATATTAGACCCTAGATAAAGTGGACATGAACTCTAGGAGTTTGTCCATGCCTTCCAATCCATGGCACAGTGAGGAAGCTGTTTTAGGTCAATAGCGTGGTCTCACGAGTCGTGGCACGTTATTGTACTTAAAAGAAGCTGCACTATGTCATGAACGAAAAATGGGCTGCTGTTACCTGTCTCACGAGTCGTGGGGTACCAGTGGGTCTGTGGCTCGGTCGATTGGGTCGGGTCTAACGCCCAATTAGCATGATTCGCTTGGAGTCCTCGGGATCATGCGAAAGGGTGAGGCAATAATCTTGGGAATCTCGTGGAACGAGAATGGTATGGAATACCTCCCACAGGATCTTTTCCATGCGAATCGTAAAAGCGGGGTATGGGAAAATCGCTGTGGATCCCAAGCCCACTAGGAAAGGATTTCCCGAAAATCACGTTTGAGAGTACCGTGTTTTCGTATAAATAGTGGGAGGATTAAATGACTAAAGACCAAGCATTTAATTATTTCATCAAACCACCGTCTTTATTTTCTGCTAATCGCGCGTTGTTTTCTAAATGTAGATTTAAAATGTCTAAAAAACCCACTATCAACCATTCTTGAGACAAACAAATTCAATGGAACAAATTACAACGACTGGTTGCGCAATCTCAGGATAGTCCTAGATTACGAGAACCAAGGCTACGTCATGGACGAGCCTCTCCCTAGGACCTTGCCGGAAGGATCCACGCCAGAAGAACGTGAGACGTTCGAGACTTGGCATAAGGATAACCGGAAGGTCCGTAGCGTCATACTTGCTTCGATGACCAATGAGATTCAGAAGCAATATGAAAGGCTAGACGATGTCCCTTCCATTATGGCTCGCCTTAAGGATTGCTATGCAGTCCCGGACCGGCATACTAGGTATGTCGCGACCAAGGCGTTCTTTGGAACTAAAATGACAGAAGGATCCTCTGTACAAGAGCATGGGGTTAAAATGCTTACCCTAGTGGAAAAGCTCGAGGACCTAAAGGCAGGTCTCGATAACGAAACGTACATAGATGTGATCCTTCAGTCACTCCCACCCTCCTTCGACCAATTTATCGTCAACTATAACATGAATGCACTTGAGAAGGGCATTCATGAGTTGATCAATATGTTGGTGCAATACGAGGCAACGACTAAGAAGTCCACGCCTTCGGTATTGTTTGGAGGTGCTTCAACTTCCAAGACGAAAGGCAAGGGTGCCGGACGTTGGAAAAAGAAGAAGGGGAAGGGAAAAGCCGTCATAGCAGCTACGAACACTCAGAGTGTTCCCATTGCCAAAGAGGGGAAAGGCAAAGGAAAGGGAAAGGTTGTCTCCAAGCAACAGTCAAAGGCATATGACATATGTATCAACTGCCGTGAGAAAGGGCATTGGAAGAGAGAGTGCCCCAAACTCTTCTCAAACCAAGGTATATATGTGATTGAGGTTAATATGGTCACTAATTCTGCCTCTTGGGTATTGGATACCGGCTGTGGAGCTCACATTTGCAATGATTTGCAGGTGCTGAAAAGAAGCAGAAAACTAAGTAGCGGGGACATGATCCTGAAGCTTGGAAATGGCAAGGCCATCTCGGCAGAAGCAGTAGGATCCGCCACTTTAGTGATTAGTGATACCATTAGCATAGAATTAGAGCAGGTTTATTTTGTACCTAGTATGATTAAGAACATCATTTCCATTCCACTATTGGACAATAGTGGTTATGAGTTCAGAATCAATAAAAATTGCTTTTATTTGATGAGGCGTGGAATGACTCATCTACTTGGTACATTGCACAACGGGCTCTGTATCTTGCAACAAACGAATTTCGTTCTTAACACTCAACACAAAAGAAAATTAGATAATAACGGGAACGCACGTCTGTGGCACGCTAGGCTAGGTCACATATCCCAAGATAGGATGAAAAGGTTGGTAGACTCAAAGAACCTAGAGGTTGGGACTTGAGCGATCTACCAACTTGTGAATCTTGTCTAAAGAGGGAAAATGACCAAGAAGCCCTTTGTAGGTCAAAGCAGGCTTGCCACGGGTCTGTTGGACTTGGTCCATATAGACGTATGTGGACCACTAAGGACGCAGGCTCGATGTGGGTTCTCCTACTTCATAACCTTCACCGATGATCATTCACGGTATGGTTATGTTTACCTAATGAGGTACAAGTCTGAAGCTCTTGAGAGGTTTAAAGAATTCAGACTTGAAGTGGAGAACCAGACCAACTGCAAAATTAAAGTCCTACGGTCAGACCAAGGTGGTGAATACCTTAGTGCCGAATTCCTTGATTATCTAAAAGAACATGGTATAATATCAGAATGGACAACTCCCGGAACACCACAGTTAAACGGCATCTCTGAAAGGAGGAACCGAACCCTGTTGGACATGGTTCGGTCCATGATGAGTTTTACCAAATTGCCCTTATCGTTTTGGGGTTATGCATTAGAAACGGCAGCCAAGTTGTTGAATTTGGCGCCTACCAGTGCATTGACCCAAACGCCATATGAGATATGGCACGGCAAGCCTGCGTCCTACAACTACTTGAAAGTGTGGGGTAGCCCCGCATACGTCAAGAGGTTAGTGGGAGATAAGCTAGAATCCAGGTCTAGCCTATGCAGGTTCGTTGGATACCCTAGAGAAACTGTGGGTTATTACTTTTATGACCCTTTGGAACAAAAGGTATTTGTCTCAAGGAATGCAGTATTCTTGGAGCAAGGCTTCCGGAGGATATCCAACCTGATGAGCTAATCCTTGAGGAATCAAGTGATGGAACTCAGCCATCAGAAATAGCCGCGGAAACCTCACCAAGAGGATTTAGGATTAACGCACGGAGGGCTGACCAACCTAGAGAAGTCCAACATGCTAGGCATGAAGGACAACCTCAAGAAAAGGCCAGTCCCGGCCCCTGAACCGCCGGCTCCGATACAGTCAGCGCCCACAGTCACCACTGACGTTCCCGTCCTCCGTAGGTCCACTAGAGAATCCAGACCTCCAGTGAGATATGGGTTTCTAGGTGCGACCGATCTTCTGGATAACGATCCTAAGACATACGGGGAAGCGATGTCTGACATCGACTCCGGGAAATGGCTTGAGGCCATGAAGACCGAAATGGACTCCATGAGCGAGAACCAAGTTTGGAGACTTGTAGATCCACCGAAAGGTGTTAAGCCAGTGGGCTGTAAGTGGGTCTACAAGCGCAAACTCGGCGTTGATGGAGAACTCACAACCTTTAAGGCTAGGCTTGTAGCTAAGGGATACACTCAACGACCCGGGGTCGATTTTGAGGATACCTACTCGCCAGTAGCCATGGCTAAGTCCATTCGGATCCTGCTTGCCATAGCAGCATGGTATGACTATGAAATATGGCAGATGGACGTGAAAACGGCCTTCCTCAACGGTTTCGTTGAAGAAGAGATCTATATGGATCAGCCGGAGGGTTTCACGGTCACTGGAGAAGAACAGAAGGTCTGTCGTCTCCAGAAGTCCATCTATGGCCTCAAACAAGCATCCCGAAGTTGGAACATTCGATTTGATGAAGTAATACGGGGATATGACTTCATCAAAAACGAATCCGACCCTTGTGTATACAAGAAGGTCAGTGGGAGCTCTATAGTGTTCCTAGTGCTTTACGTGGATGACATTCTGCTCATTGGTAATGACGTCAGAATGTTAGGAAACACAAAAGCATGGTTGTCAACCAAGTTTTCCATGAAGGACTTGGGTGAAGCCTCCTACATCCTAGGCATCCAGATTGTCAAGGACAGATCTAAAAGGATGTTAGGGCTCACCCAAAACTCGTATATGGAAAAAGTCCTAAAGAGATATCGAATGGACAACTCCAAACGAGGATTCCTTCCAATGAGGCATGGGATCAAGTTGTCCAAGAAGCAGTCCCCGCAGACTGATGAGGAACTTGAAAAGATGAAAGTCATCCCCTATGCTTCTGCCGTAGGTAGCATCCAATATGCGGTCCATTGCACCAGGCCTGACATTGCATACGCTTTGAGCGTGACAAGCAGATATCAGTCCTGTGCAGGAGAGGCACATTGGAATGCCGTTAAGGGCATCCTTAAGTACCTAAGGAGGACTAAGGAAATGTTCCTAGTCTATGGCAATGGAGAACTAATTCTGGAAGGCTTTAGCGACGCTAGCTTCCAGTCTGATGACGATGATGCCAAGTCTCAATCGGGGTATGTATTCAAACTCAACGGAGGAGTAGTGGCTTGGAAAAGTTCCAAGCAAGCAACCACTGCTGACTCCACCACTGAGGCTGAATACATAGCAGCTTCAGAAGCTGCTAAGGAAGCGGTTTGGATGAGAAACTACATCCAAGAGTTGGGTGTGGTGCCTAGCATTGCCGAGCCTGTTGTCATCTTCTGTGATAACAACGGTGCAATAGCGCAAGCAAAGGAACCGAGATCTCATCACCGTTCCAAACACATTCTTAGACGCTACCATCTTCTTAGAGAAATGGTAGGAAGAGGTGACGTTCGGATGGACCGAGTCAACTCAGCAGACAACACAGCAGACCCGCTGACAAAGCCTATGTCGCAGATATGTCGCAGAGTGCTCATACGCAACATCTTGAGAAGATGGGGATTAGGCATATGGGTGATTGGCTTTAAAGGTCAAGTGGGAGATTGTTAGAATAGGTGACCATGTAAGCCAATTTTGGCAGGAATATGTAACCTATGTCTAGACAATTTCAGGTGTTTGATAAATCATTAATGAATAAAGAAGTGAATTTCATTTGGCATCACTTTGTTTGTGTTCACTTATATTTGTTTTCCATATCTGTTCACTACGCAAACAAAGCCCACGGACTGAGAATCAATTTCGGGGACTGGGACTACGCTTGGAGGTAGGTCCATGGAATCAGTCTTCCCGAATCAGTCCGGAAATCTCCAAGTCAAGGAATCCCGAAAATGGGTACTGGGATTCCATTTGAGACTTGCACTAAGCACCTGCTGTCGTGTTTCATCGACGGGTGACGAGGGTCGTCTAAGCAGTGTTAGTGGGTTAGCATGCTAGGACGCAGCTGACTGAGGTGACTCGTGGGAACCGTCTTACGGAGGACCTTGAGTATGGTCAGCAAGGTATGACGTGAATTCCCGGTTCCAACGGTACAGGCCAAGTCCTTTGACTTGAGGAATTGCTCAGTTTACCTGTACGTTAGGGCTGTATCTTAGATATTGTGAGAGATTGCCAGAATTCTCTTTGGTAGTCATAAGCCATGTCTAGTACAGTTCTGGTGTACAAAGTGACAGTAGTTTCCAAGAAAGGATCTGTCTCCTGCCAATAGGTATTGACAGTTGAGTCTCATGTATGCTCTGTGTCTTGTCCCTAAAATCTGTGGCCACAGTAACTGAACAGAAGGGAAGGATTCCCTTGTGGCGTTTAGTGAGGACAGACCGACACTTAGGTCCAAAATGGGTACCTGCATTATCCGTGCCCTAGACTCTAAGTGATGAGACCGAAGACAGAAGGACAAGTGTACTGTTAGAGCCTAAATGTTCATCCCTGAATATTTCACCTAGTCTCTAGTGCCATGGACCGTTGCTAGATGGCCACCCATGGTAACGGAAGGATTCTAGGAATCCGACCAAGTCTAGCTGAAAGGTGAACCTAAAGAGTCACACACTATCCACACACATTTAGATATTTAATTAGGAATTAAATATTGGAGTGAAGGAATGATTAAATTGGATTTAATCGGGTCCTTTATTTTTTTCTTGGAGAAATAATTCCTTCTATTAGATATAAGGAATTAAATTGATAAATTAGATTTATCAAAGGGATTTATTTAATGGGCTTAAATAATATTTATATTTATTTTAGCCTCTTGGAAATATTTAAATAGGTTTTAAATATTTCATTAAATTAAATTAAATCAACGGTGAGATGAATGGGAGAGATGGATGGCTAGGATTGTTTTGACTAGGTCAAAACACTACTTTGACTAGGACTTTGACTAGGTCAAAATCCTAGTCAAAATAGAGTTCTTGAAAGAGGAGTTTAAAGAGGATTAGACTCCTCTTCTATATAAACCCCTAGCATCCTACAAGTTGGTTAATGATGAAAAAAACTCCACCACACACACTACAACACACACACACGGATTCTCTCTCCCTCTCTCTCGTCCGATTCTCTCTCCCTCTCCAAGAAATATTTTTCTTGGTTCTTTTTGTTCTTGGAACATTAAGAACTTGATGAATCAATACCATTAATCAATAATGTGTTATTGATTCATCCACTCCAAAAACATAAACTTGTTCGTTGCTAGCACGACGTGCAAGATACGTGGGTGGATCGTGTGTCACGATTTAGAGGGTCTCAAAGACGAGATCTTGGTGGAAAACGGGGAACAACGCTTGTAGCCGTTGAAGACGAAAACGACAACGGGTAGGTCTCGTTTTAATTTTTCGTCCTCTCTTTAATTTCCAACCCTATGGCCTCCATGATTTATTTTGTGTTATTCGTTCATGAGATACACCGAACGCCCGGGAAATTTCAAAGGCACACCCTTTGAAACGTGTTTTAATTTAAAAGCATGTTTAAATTCCATATTTAATTTTAATTATACCGCGCTTCCGCATTCGCGCTTTTCCCGGGACGATCCACAATTTCTTTCAGTCAGGTGCCTCATGAGACAGCATCGACGACATCTGAGCCTGTAGTTTCCACTGATGATGTTCTAGTCCTTCATATGTGCACAGGGGTCCTGCGCGCGCGCGCACGCAGACCTGTGCGGGCGAGCGGCCAGCACCACAATGACTGGGTTGTTTTGTGCCGGTTTTCGATATTTTTCTGATTCTACACATTTTCTGATAATGAATTAGTTTTGCATTTTTGATTTTGGAATTACTGGATTTTTTCTTAGAGCAAATTCGCTTAATTAATTTGAATTTAGTACATGCATTTGATGCATTGTATATGATGTCTATTAAATTTAAAATTTGAATCTTGCACATTATTTATATATTTATACCTTGTGATGTTGGATATCACTTGGATATTTGGAATATCCATGATTGAGCATGATTATTTGGTATAATTGTGTTATGTGTGTTGATGGGATCAACATGGGATGATCACAAGAGCCCTAGACCTTATGTATGAATGAATAGTATTTATTTATATTTCTGTCGGGTGGGGCCTGCATGGCTCTTCCTTTGGGACTATCATCTCTCGGTTTCTAGCCTCATATATTAAGGCTTGTTTATTTTCTTTCCATGTATTACTTTCACATGTAATGGGAGTAGCTACATGGGGTAAGGTTTATTTTGTAATAATAACAAGCCCATGGAGTCGGAGGCCCAAGGTGTTACATCAAGGCATAAAACAAGAAGAGCTACACGGCCCATTGGAATGACAATGGGTTAATTGCTTATGTAATAGTGTAGGACCACCATAGACAGACCATAAACTCACTGTGGGCTAAGTGGGTCGCATAAGTTGGGCTTGTGATCATCCTAACAAGGGTATCCTATGTTTTATTGCATGTGGCGTATTTATTTAACGCTTTATGGGATATTTATGCATGCTAAAACAAATAATGTGATGAGGTCTCGGTCATTATGAAACTCTCATTTGGTTGGACCAAATTAAATATTACGCCTAGAATGGACTTGGATCAAAATGGTATTTTGATCTATCCAAGCCTTCCATCCACAGCAATGTGATGAGGAAGCTACCACTACTTAAGTGTGGTCTCACGAGTCGTGGCACACTTGGACTAGGGGAAAGCTGCACCATTGTTATGAACAAAGGGATTGCACTCGTTGTTTTCCTGTCTCACGAGTCGTGGGGGGTGACAGTTGAGGCATGATTTGGTTGATGGGTCGGGCCCAACAGTGAGTAATATGGTTCGCTTGGAGTCCTAGAAACCATGTGAATAGGTGAGGCAAAATATCCAGGGAATCTCATTGGATTAGAATGATATTGGATATCTCTCATGAGGTTTTCTTCATATGAATCGTAAAACCGGTGCATGGAGATCAGGCTTATGGATCCCAAGCCCACTAGGAAATGGTTTTCTGAAACTCCATTTGAGAGTGGTGGACATTCGCATAAATAGTGGGAGGGTTAAAGACTAAAAGACCATGTCTTCAACTTGAATAATAATATTACCATCATCTGCTAATTTCTGCTTTGCATTTTATAAATGTAGATATGTCTAACAATCCATTGACCATGGTACTTGAGACTAATAAGTTTAACGGAACAAACTACTCGGAATGGCATGAGGACAACCAGAAAGTACGCAGCATCATATTAGCTTCGATGTCTAACGACATCCAAAAGCAATATGCGAGGCTGGACAACGTCTCTGCCATAATGCTCCGTTTGAACGAGGTTTATGCGGTTCCGGACAGGCATATTAGATATGCCACCACAAAATCATTCTTTGGCACCAAGCTAGCTGAAGGATCGTCTGTACAAAGTCATGGGGTCAAGATGCTATCCCTAGTGGAGAAGCTCGAGGACCATAAAGCTAGGCTTAACAATGGCACGTACATTGACGTGATCCTCCAGTCGCTTCCTCCGTCCTATGACCCGTTTGTTGTAAACTACAATATGAACGGACTTGAGAAGTCTATTCATGAGTTGATCATCATGTTGGTGCTATACGGGGCAACGACCCACAAGTCTGCGCCGGCGATATTGATAGGAAAGGCTTCGACCTCCAGGCGAATGGTAAGAGGGCCGGACGCTGGAAGAGGAAGAAGGAAAAAGGGAAGACGGTTGCAGCCCCTGCTCACGCTCCTGGCCCCCCCGGTTGCCCCAGTGGGAATGGGCAAAGGGAAAGGGAAGGCCCATGGTTCTTAGCAGTCCAAGGCAAATGATGTCTGCATGCATTGCCAATGAAAAGGGCATTGGAAGAGGGAGACCCCAACTCCTCTTTAATCCAGGTATATTTTTGGTTGAAGTAAACATGCTAACAAATTATGCTTCATGGGTATCGGATACCAGGTGTAGTGCTCACATTTGCAATGATTTGCAAGCACTGCAAAGAAACAGAAGGCTAACCAAGGGTGAGATGGTCCTTAGGCTAGGCGATGGCAAGGCCGTTGCTATGGAAGCCGTAGGGTTAATGGAGTTAGCCATTAGTAGTGATGTTAGGATTGTACTAACGACTGTTTCTATGTACCTAACATGATAAAGAATATTGTATCCATACCCATCCTTGATAAGGAGGGTTATTCTTTTACCATCAATAAAAGTGGCTTTTATATTATCAATGATGGTGTATCTCATTTGCTTGGTACATTGGTGAACGGTCTGTACATACTTCAATAGTCTAATTGGATTATGATTGCAGAATACAAACGAAAACATGATAATCAAGATAATGCACATATTTGGCATGCCAGGTTAGGTCATATTTCCAAGGATAGGATAAGAAGATTGGTGGACTCAATGAGTCTAGAAATAGACAATTTGGATAACCTACCGACCTGCGAATCCAGTCTAAAGGAAAGATGACCAAGAAACCCTTTGTTGGTCAAAGCACGCTAGCCAACGGTCTGTTGGATTTGATCCATACGGACGCTTGTGGTCCATTAAATTCTCAAGCTAGAGGTGGGTATTCGTACTTTATAACCTTTACCGATGACCACTCACATATGGTTATGTTTACCTGATGAGGTACAAGTTTGAAGCCTTTGGAAGGTTTAAGGAATACAGACTTGAAGTAGAGAACTAAATTGGTCGTAAGATCAAGGCCCTTCGGTCGGACCAAGGTGGAGAGTATTTAAGTGGCGAATTCATTGAATATCTAAAAGAGAATAGAATTCTCTCTCAGTGGACTTCTCCTAGAATACCACAGTTAAATGGTGTGTCAGAAATGAGAAATCGGACCTTGTTGGACATGGTCCGATCCATGATGAGTTTTACCGAACTCCCCTAGTCCTTCTGGGGATATGCTCTTGAGACGACGGAAAAATTTTTGAACTTGGCGCCATCTAAGAAGATACCCCTGATGCCATATGAGATATGGCATCACAAGCCTACCTCCTACAAATACTTGAAAGTGTGGAATTGCCCCGCATACGTTAAGAGATTAGTGGGAGATAAACTGGACTCTAGGTCTAGTTTACGCAGGTTCATCGAATATCCGAAAGAAACTGCGGGGTATTATTTCTATGATCCCTCCGAGAAAAAAGTGTTTGTCTCGCGAAATGCAGTGTTCTGGGAAAAGGGCTTTCCCTCGGATAGTCGACGTGATGAGGTACTCCTGAAGGAATCAAGTGAGGTACCCCATGAGACAACAGTGACATCTGAGCCAGTGGTTCCCACTAATAATGTTCCAGTACTTCGTAGGTCGGCCAGAGTATCCCAACCACCTGATAGGTACGGATTTTTGGGCCTGATCGGTTAGTTGGATAATGATCCAAAGACTTACGGAGAAGCCATGTCGGACATCGATTCGGATAACTGGCTTGAGGCCATGAAATCTAAAATGGACTCGATGGGTGCAAACCAGATTTGGACCCTAGTGGACCTGCCCAAATGAGTAAAATCCGTAGGGTGTAAATGTGTCTACAAATGTAAGCTTCGAGCTGATGGGGAGGTTACAACTGCAAGATTGTGAATCGTCCCGGGAACTAGCGCGAATGCAGAAGCGCAGTATAAAATTAAATAACAAAATTTAGACATGCTTTTACGTAAAATAAAGAACACGTTCAAGGGGTGTACCCTTGAAGTTCCTGGGTGTTTGGTGTATCTCATGAATTAAAAGCATATAAACAATCATGGAGGCCATAGGATTTAAAATAAAAGAAGAGACAAAAACGTAAATGGGAATTACCGATTTGTCGTTTTCATCTTCTAACCGGTACTCGCGTTGTTCCCCGATTTGCACCAAATCTCGTATGTGAGATTCTCCAAATTGTGACACGCAATCCACCCACGTATCTTGCACATCGTGTTAGTGAATGAACAAGTATATAGGAGAGGACGGATCAATCACACGTTATTAATTAACGGGATTAATCCTCTTTTTGTTCAATTGTTAACACAAAAGAACAAACTTGGAGAGAGAGACAGAGGCGGATGAGAGAGGGAGAGCCGAGAGAGAGTGTGTGTTGTGTGTGTTGGAGTTTCATCATCATATCTTATGGTGAGGGGCTAGGACTATTTATAGAGGAGGAGTTTAATCCTCTTCAAACTCCAACTCTAGAAGACTAATTTGACTAAGATTTTGACCTAGTCAAAGTAGTAATTTGACCTAGTCAAATTAATCCTAGCCATCCATCTTCCCTTTTAATCTCGACCATTAATTTAATTTAATGGAATATTTAAAACCTATTTAAATATTTCAAAGGGCAATAAATAAATATAATAAATATAAATATTTATTCTAGGCCCATTAAATTAATTTTCTAATAAATCTAATTTATTAGATTAATCTCTTTTTATCTAATAAAAGGAATTAATTCTCTCCAAGAAAATTAAGGACCCGATTAAATCCAATTTAATCATTCCATTTCTCCAATATTTAATTCTAAATTAAATACTTAATGTGTGCGGATTGTGTGTGACTCTTTAGGTTCACCTTTCAGCTAGACTTGGTCGGATTCCTAGAATCCGCCCGTTACCATGGGTGGCCATCTAGCAACGGTCCATGGCACTAGAGACTAGGTGAATATACGGGGATGAACATTTAGGCTCTAACAGTACACTTGTCTTTCTATCTTCGGTCTCACCATTTAGGGTCTAGGGCACGGAAAATGCAGGTACCCATTTTGGATCTAAGTGTCGATCAGTCCTTACTAAACGCCGCAAGGGAAACCTTCCCTTCTATTCAGTTACTGTGGCCACAGATTTTAGGGACAGGACATAGAGCATATGTGAGACTCAACTGTCAATGCCTTTTGATAGGAGACAGATCCTTTCTTGGAAACTACTGTCACTCTGTACACTGGAGCTGCACTAGACATGGCTTATGACTACTCAAGTGCTTCTTGGCAATCTGTCACCATATCTAAGATACAGCCCTGACATACAGGTAAACTCAGCAGTTCCTCAACTCAAAGGACTTGACCTGTACTGTTGGAACCGGAAACACACGTCATACCTACCCGACCCTACTCAAGGTCCTCCGTAAGACGGTTCCCGCGAGTCACCTCAGTTAGCTGCTCCCTAGCAGGCTAACCCACTAACACTGCTTAGACGACCTTCGTCACCCGTCGATGAAATACGACAACAGATGCTTAGTGCAAGTCTCAAAGGAATCTCGGTACCCATTTTCGAGATTACTTGACTTAGAGATTTCCGGACTGATTTCATAGACCTACCTCCAAGTGTAGTCCCAGTCTCTGAAATACGTTTTCAGTCCGTGGGCTTTGTTTGCGTAGTGAATAGATACGTAATGCAAATAAAGTGAACACAAACAAAGTAATGCCAAATGAATTTCACTTCTTTATTCATTAATAATTTATCAAATCCCTGAAATTGTCTAGACATAGGTTACATTTTGCCTGCGAAGATTTGCTACATGGTCACCTATTCTAACAATCTCCCACTTGACCTTAAAGCCAATCACTCATATGTCTAATCCCCATCTTCTCAAGATGTTGCGTATGAGCGCTCTGCGACATAGGCTTTGTGAGCGGATCTGCTGTGTTGTCTGCTGAGTTGAATCGGTCAATCCGAACGTCACCTCTTCCTATCATTTCTCTTAGAAGATGGTAGTGTCTAAGAATATGTTGGACCGGTGATGAGATCTCAGTTCCTTTGCTTGCGCTATTGCTCCGTTGTTATCACAAAAGATGACAACGGGCTCGGCGATGCTAGGCACCACACCCAACTCTTGGATGTAGTTTCTCATCCAAACCGCTTCCTTGGCAGCTTCTGAAGCTGCTATGTATTCGGACTCAGTGATGGAATCAGCAGTGGTTGCTTGTTTGGAACTTTTCGAAGCCACTACTCCTCCATTGAGCTTGAATACATAACCCGATTGAGACTTGGCATCATCATCATCAGACTGGAAGCTAGCGTCGCTAAAGCCTTCCAGGATCAGTTCTCCATTGCCATAGACTAAGAACATTTCCTTAGTCCTCCTCAGGTACTTAAGGATGCCCTTAACAACATTCCAATGTGCCTCTCCTGCATAAGACTGATATCTGTTTGTTACGCTCAAAGCGTAAGCAATGTCAGGCCTGGTGCAGTGGACCGCATATTGATGCTACCTACGGTAGAAGCATAGGGGATGACTTTCATCCTTTCAAGTTCCTCATCAGTCTGCGGGGACTGTTTCTTGAATAACTTGATCCCATGCCTCATGGGAAGGAATCCTCGTTTGGAGTTGTCCATCCGATATTTCTTTAGAACTTTCTCCATATACGAGTTTTGGGTGAGCCCTAACATCCTTTTAGATCTGTCCCTGACAATCTGGATGCCTAGGATGTAGGAGGCTTCACCCAAGTCCTTCATGGAAAACTGGTTGATAATCATGTTTTTGTGTCACCCAACATTCTAACATCATTACCTATGAGTAGAATGTCATCCACATAAAGCACTAGGAACACTATAGAGCTCCCACTGACCTTTTTGTATACACAAGGGTCGGATTCGTTTTTGATGAAGTCATAGCCCCGTATCACTTCATCAAAGCGAATGTTCCAACTTCGGGATGCTTGTTTGACGCCATAGATGGACTTCTGGAGACGACAGACCTTCTGTTCTTCTCCAGTGACTGTGAAACCCTCCGGCTGATCCATATAGATCTCTTCCTCAACGAAACTATTGAGGAAGGCCGTTTCACGTCCATCTGGAATATCTCATAGTCATACCATGCTGTTGTGGCGAGCAGGATCCGAATGTCTTTAGCCATGGCTACCGGCGAGTAGGTGTCCTCAAAATTGACCCCGGGTCGTTGTGTGTACCCCTTAGCCACTAGCCTAGCCTTAAAAGTCGTGACTTCTCCATCAACGCCAAGTTTGTGCTTGTAGACCCACTTATAGCCAACTGGCTTAACACCTTTTGGTGGATCTACAAGTCTCCAGACTTGGTTCTCGCTCATGGAGTCCATTTCGGTTTTCATGGCCTCAAGCCATTTTCCGGAGTCGATGTCTGACATCGCTTCTCCGTATGTCTTAGGATCGTTATCCAGCAGACCGGTCGTATTTAGAAAGCTATATCTCACTGGAGGTCTGGACTCTCTAGTAGACCTACGGAGAACGAGAACGTCAGTGGTGACTGTGGGCGCTGACTGTATAGGAGCTGGCGGTTCAGGTACCGGGGCTAGCTGTTCCTGAGGCTGTCCTACATGCCTAGCATGCTGGACTTCTCGAGGTCGGTCAGTCCTTCGGGTATCTATCCTAAATCCTCTAAGTGAGGAATCCGCGGCTACCTCTGATGACTGGTTTGCATCACTTGATTCCTCAAGGATCAGTTCATCAGGTTGGATATCCTCTGGGAAGCCCTGTTCCAAGAATATTGCGTTCTTTGAAACAAATACCTTTAGTTCCAAGGGGTCATAAAAGTAATAACCTGCAGTTTCTTTAGGGTATCCAACGAACCTGCATAAGCTAGACCTGGATTCTAGCTTATCTCCCACTAACCTCTTGACGTATGCGGGGCTACCCCACACTTTCAAGTAGTTGTAGGATGCAGGCTTGCCGTGCCATATCACATATGGAGTTTTGGGTCAATACACTGGTGGGCGCCAAATTTAACAACTTGGCTGCTGTTTCCAATGCATAGCCTCAAAAGGACAGGGGCAATTTGGTAAAACTCATCATGGATCGAACCATGTCCAACAGGGTTCGATTCCTCTTTTCAGAGACACCATTTAATTGTGGTGTCTAGGGAGGTGTCCATTCAGATATTATATCATTTTCTTTTAGATAATTAAGGAACTCGGTACTAAGGTATTCTTCACATCAGTCTGACCGTAGGACTTTAATTTTGCAGTTGGTTTGGTTCTCCATTTCAAGTCTGAATTCTTTAAACCTCTCAAGAGCTTCAAACTTGTACCTCATCAGGTAACATAACCATACCGTGAATGATCATCGGTAAAGGTTATGAAGTAGGAGAACCCACCTCGGGCCTGCATCCTTAGTGGTCCACATACGTCTGTATGGACCAAGTCCAACAGACCTGTGGCAAGCCTGCTTTGTCCTACAAAGGGCTTCTTGGTCATTTTCCCTCTTAGACAGGATTCACTAGTTGGTAGCTCACTCAAATCCCCTACCTCTAGGTTCTTTGAGTCTACCAATCTTTTCATCCTATCTTGGGATATGTGACCTAGCCTAGCATGCCACATTCGTGCGTTCCCATTATTATCTATTTTACGTTTGTGTTGAGGGTTAAGAACGAAGTTCGTTTGTTGCAAGATATAGAGCCTATTATTAAGTGTACCAAGTAGATGAGCAATTCCACACCTCATCAAATAAAAGCAATTTTTATTGATCATAAACTCATAACCACTATTGTCTAACAATGGAATGGAAATGATGTTTTTAATCATACTAAGTACATAATAAACTTGCTCTAATCTTATGCTAATATTATCACTAACTACTAGAGTGGCGGATCCTACTGCTTCTGCCGAGATGGCCTTGCGATTCCCAAGCTTCAGGATCATATCTCCGCTACCCACTTTTCTGCTTCTTTTCAGCACCTGCAAATCATTGCAAATGAGAGCTCCACAGCCGGTATCTAATACCCAAGAGGCAGAATTAGTGACCATATAAACCTCAATCACAAATATACCTTAGTTCGAGAGGAGCTTGGGGTACTCCATCTTCCAATGCCCTTTCTCACGGCAATTGATACATATGTCATATGCCCTCGACTGTTGCTTGGAGACAACCTTTCCGGTTTCTTTGCCTTTCCCCTCTTTGGCAATGGGAATACTCTTAGTGTTCGTAGATGTTTTGACGGCTTTTCCCTTCCCCTTCTTCCTTTTTCAACGTCCGGAACCCTTGCCTTTCGTTTTAGAAGTTGAAGCACCTCCAAACAATACCGAAGGCGTGGACTTTTTGGTCGTTGCCTCGTATTGCACCAACATATTAATCAACTCATGAATTCCCTTCTCAAGTGCGTTCATGTTGTAGTTGACAACAAATTGATCGAAGGAGGGTGGGAGAGACTGAAGGATCACATCTATGTACGTCTCATTATCGAGGCCTGCCTTTAGGTCCTCGAGCTTTTCCACCAGGGTAAGCATTTTAATCCCGTGCTCTTGTACAGAGGATCCTTCTGTCATTTTAGTTTAAAAGAATGCCTTGGTCGCGACATACCTAGTATGCCGGTCCGGGACTGCATAGCAATCCTTAAGGCGAGCCATAATGGAAGGGACATCGTCTAGCCTTTCATATTGCTTCTGAATCTCATTCATCATCGAAGCAAGTATGACGCTATGGACCTTCCGGTTATCCTTATGCCAAGTCTGAGCGACATGGGTGATTAGGTTTAGGTCAAGTGGGAGATTGTTAGAATAGCTGACCAGAAAGCCAATTGGATTGGTGGTTTTGGGTACTATTTAGCAATCTTTATTAAAATAATATTGACTTGATGAATATAGTAAGTATTCATCCGTGGCACTTTGTGTTGGTTGTGCTTACTGATTATGTTAAACGGTATTTTAACGTCACAACAAATTCCCACGAACAAATTGGATAACCCATGTAGTTGGGCTGCGCATTGGATGGCAGCTATGAAACCTACTTGTGAGGGTTGGTCTGAAACGTTCCAAGTTGAGGATCTTGAGATTGGGCATCGAGGGTCCTATAGAGACTTGCACTAAGGATTGCATTCATTGGATGAGTGTCATATTTCATTGGCGACAAATGTTGGACGTCTATGTAATATTAGTGCATTAGTTGACAAGGGTGTCAGCTGACTGAACTGACTCGCGGGAATTGTCATATGGAAGCCTTGGAGGCTTGGTCGGTATGACTGAAATTCCCGACTCCGATAGTACGAGATTAGTCCTCGGACTTGAGGAATCATGGCAGTCACATACATATCATGGTTGTATCTAGGGTCTGGCAAGAGATGTTCGTATCTGGGATACATTCATCATAAGCTTTATCTAGTGCAGTCGGAATATGTATTGCGGACGGGGATTCCAAGATAGGATCCGTCACCTGTCAGTATATGACAGTCGAGTCTCCTATGCGCTCTAAGACGGTTTAAGCTCTTTAAGTGTGTGGCCACAGCGATTGATCGAGTAGGGAATGATTTCCTACGTTGATCAATAGAGCAAACATGTCTCGAGTTATTGAGCATAGTTGTCTAGTACAGGATGGGAACCGACGCCCAATTCCATACCCTAAGCTTAGTCCGAGAGATGGATGATGGAAAGACCGTACTCGTATCGTGGGAGCCTAAATGTTCACGCCAACATTCACCTAGTCTCTGGTGCCATGGACTGTTGCTAGACGGCCACCTATGGTGACGGGTGTTTTTCCGATTAATGGTTAATTGGAAAATAGTTAATTAAATTAAATTTAATTGACCAATTATGTTGAACACAAGCCCAAGTTTAGCTGAAGGTGAACCTAATGAGTCACACACAAATCACTTTGGATTTGGTGGAATTAATTATAGAATGAGCGAATAAATTTAGTTGGATTAAATTTATTCAAGAGAGAAATAAATGATTGGATCATTTATTGAGAAATACATTTGGTGAATGGTCCAAGAATTAATTTATTGGATTAATTAATTTTTTTGACTTAGAACTTTTAAATTAATTGGATTAATTTAACGGGTTTTGGCTAGAACAATTGATTGGATCAATTATTCACAATTTGGACTTATATTTATTTAATTAGGTTAAATAAATAATTGGGCTTCAAATTGGATTGAAATTAATTATATTATATTAATTAATGCCCAATGGATAAATGTTTATACTTTATTTAATTTGATTAAATACAAGTCCAAAAACATAAAGATTCAAGTCCATTTTTCATACAAGTTGAAGCTAGTTAAGACTTATGTACATGATATGCACGACCAAGAGGTCTTTTGTGGGTAGTTTTCTCTTGCTATCATGTGTAGTAGATGTGCTAGAAGTTTCTGTATGTGGAAGTTGTTTTGGAGGTTATTTATGTAGGTGGTTTTTTTAACTCTACATTCTACATACACAAAACAACTTTGCTAGACATTTACTTACTAACTTCATTTTTTTTTTGGAGATTTAAGCCATAAATACCTATGAAAATTCTCTCTAAGTGTTCTTTTCTTTTGGAAAGAAAAGAACTTAAAACATTCTAAAGATCACTAATTGATAGATTATGCCAAGCACATAGATCTATGCCCCTTACATCGAACCGGGCTCTGATACCACTTGAAGGACAAGCGGATCCGCCCGGGAACGCGAGCGGAAGCGATAAAGCGAGAATAGCGCATAAATTTAAATCTAATTTAAATAAATGAATCCCAAGGGGTGTACCCTTGGATGCTCAACCGGGCATTCAATGTAGGATGTGTAAATATTAGATATGTATATTTAAACACATAGGGCATAGATATATATAAATCAATCAAAGCGTAATAAAATCGTTACCTTTGATTGTTTAGCGTGTGCTCCCGGCTACTTGCGTTGTTCCTTCTCCGGAATGCTCATGAAATCCAAACGTATGGATTCTCCAAAGGTGATCCACACCACACCAGAAGAAATGCACGTTCTTCTTGCTAGAAAAGAACGGGTTTAAGAAGGAATCGGTTTAAGAGAAGAACACTAGGAATTAGTGCTCTCTTAAACTTACTTTGTTCTTCTTCTTGATTCAAAACCAAGTGAAGAACACAAGTGACAGAAGGAGGAGAAAACCGAGAGTTAGAAAGGGAGAGAAGATCCGATTTTTCTCTTCTTCTTTTTCCTAGAAAAAGATGAACAATGAATCACATATGCTTGGTGTTGTATATTCTAATATATATACATAATTAATATGATTATTGGAATGTGTCTAGGTTCATCCAAGGATGTCTAGATTCATTTCAATCAATCACCATTAATTCTTCAATCAAGCCTACCAAAATTTATGGTATGATCAAATCATACCAAAAGGGAAAAGCTTTATTGGAGTTGATTTGTCTCCTTCCAAAAGAGATAAGTCAACATACCACCTAGCATGAAACATGGCTGATTTTGCTTCCTCCAAGGGAGTATCTCGGTCATGTTTAATTAAGGGAAGAAGTCCAACTTCTTCCTATTCCAAAATAGGAATTATTTCTCCTCTCGGGTAAAATTTAACAGACCGGGTTTTATCGTAATCCAATTACGACGAACCTAACATTAAATCCAATTTAATGTCCATTTAAATTATTCTCGTTGATCTCTTAATCCAATTAAAAGATCCAACCTCTCAACTTTCCATATTTAATCGAAAATCCAATTTACCGATTAAATGAAGGCCCGATACAATATCAGCCCGTCCATCCAATGGACTTTCCCTTAAGTAATCCAATTACTTATTTATCCTTCGAGATCGACTCCAAGTCAATCTCTTAACCTCCTCGGTGATTTGTATGTGACCCTTTAGGTTCACCCTCAGCTAAACTTGGGCCCATGTCCCACAAGGGCCCGTTACCATGGATGGCCGTCTAGCAACGATCCATGCCACTAGAGACTAGGTGAATTGGTGTAAACATTTAGGCGCCCATTCTGTACGAATACGATCCTAACGTCTCCCGGCCTTAGTCTATGGTATGGAACTGGGCGTCGGTTCCCATCCTTGACTAGGCATCTATGCTTAATACTCGAGACCACGTATGCTTCATTGCGTCGACACAGGAAACCATTCCCTGTTCGACCAACCACTGTGGCCACAGCTTCAAACAGCATGAACGTGTCTCCAAGTGCATAGGAGATACCTCTGTCACATACTGACAGGGGACAGATCCTCTTCTTGGAATCCACCATCCTCGCTACACATTCCGACTGCACTGGACAAGGCTTATGATGATCATCTTACAGAATGATCACCTCTCGCCAGAACCAAGATACAGCCGTCCTGTGCACGCGACTGCCATGATTCCTCAAGTCTGAGGATTACTCCCGTACTATCTGAACCGGGGAAAACCAATCATACCGACCAAGCCTCCAAGGCTTCCATATGATGATCCCCGCGAGTCAGTCTAGTCGGCTCGACCCCAGTCGACCAACCCATCAAGATCGTGTAGGCGTTCCACGCCTGTCGCCGATGAAACACGGCACGCATCCAATGAACACGACTTTT
Source organism: Sesamum alatum (assembly GCA_034509735.1). Lineage (NCBI taxonomy): Eukaryota > Viridiplantae > Streptophyta > Magnoliopsida > Lamiales > Pedaliaceae > Sesamum > Sesamum alatum. The sequence continues at coordinate 11,883,770 of JACGWO010000003.1, forward strand.
GACGCAAGTCTCAATAGGACCCTCGATGCCCTGTCTCGAGGTCCTCGACTTGGAACGTTTCAGACCCAACTCTTAATCAGTTGTTTTCATGACCACCATCCAATGCGTGGCCCAACTGCACGAGTTGTTATCCATGGTCTGTGGGCTTTGTTGCGATATAAGTTAAACACGGTTTTAACAAATGTGAAATGAGTGCAACAAAGTAAGCACCAGAAGTGACGAATACTCATTTTATTCATCACATAATAATAATACATTTACATCGAGTTGTATAATAGGTTACAAATCGCCAAACCTATTGGCTTTCTGGTCACCTATTCTAACAATCTCCCACTTGACCTAAAGACAATCACCCATTGACCTCGAACCTCTTATCCACATGGTGAGTATGGGCAACTTGCGACATGGGCTTAGCAAGTGGATCTGCTATGTTTTCTGCGGAGCTGACTCGATCCAACTGAACGTCACTCCTGCTATCCATCTCTCTAAGCAGATGGTAGCGTCTAAGAATATGCTTGGATCGTGATGAGATCTCGGTTCCTTTGCTAGCGCTATCGCCCCATGGTTATCATAAAAAATAATTACAGGTTTAGCAATGCTAGGTACTACATCCAACCCTTGGATGTAGCTCATCAACCAAACCACTCTTTAACAGCTTCCAAAGCCGGTATGTATTTAAAACTCTATGGTGGAGTCCACCGTGGTAGCCTGCTTGGAACCCTTCCAAGTAACCACGCCACCATTTAGTCTAAATACAAAACTAGACTGAGACTTGGCATCATCGTCATCCGACTGGAAGCTAGTGTCGCTATAGCCTTCCAGTATCAACTCTCCACCGCCATAGATCAAGAACATGTCCTTAGTTCTTTCCAGGTACTTCAGGATTGTCTTGACTGCACTCCAATGCGCCTTTCCCACACACGACTGATATCGACTTGTTATGCTCAAAGCGAAAGCCACATCAGGTCTAGTGCACTGATTAGCATACTGTATGCTGCCTACGGCTAAAGCATAGGGGATGTCCAACATCCGTTTAAGCTCTTCATCAGTCTTAGGAGACTGCTTCTTGGATAACTTAATTCTATGCCTCGTAGGAAGGAATCCTCGTTTTGAGTTCTCCATCTTGAATCTCTTTCAAGACTTTCTCAATATACGAGGATTGGGCCATTCCTAACATCCTTCTAGATCTATCCCTATAGATCTTGATGCCAAGGATGTAGGATGCCTCGCCCATATCCTTCATGGAGAATTGTGTTGACAATCAAGCTTTAGTGGTACCCATCATCTTAACATCATTCCCAATGAGCAAGATGTCATCCACGTAAAGCACCAGAAACGCAACTGAGCTCCCACTGATCTTCTTGTATACACAAGGATCGGACTCGTTCTTGATGAAATCATATCCCCGTATGACTTCATCAAAACGTATGTTCCAGCTTCGGGAAGCTTGTTTGAGGCCATAGATGGACCTTTGGAGACGGCAGACCTCATACTCTTCTCCAACAGTTCTGAAACCTTCCGGCTGATCCATATAGATCTCTTCCTCTACGAAACCATTGAGGAAGGCCGTTTTCACGTCCATCTGCCATATTTCATAGTCATACCATGCTGCTATGGCAAGCAGTATCCTAATGGACTTGGCCATTGCTACGGGCGAGTAGGTTTCCTCAAAATCAACCCCGAGTCGTTGAGTGTAACCTTTCGCCACAAGCCTGGCTTTGAAGGTTGTAACCTCCCCGTCAGCTCCAAGCTTCCATTTGCAGACCCATTTACACCCTGCGGGTTTTACCCCTTTGGGTGAGTCTACTAGGGTCCAAACCTTGTTTGTACCCATCGAGTCCATCTCAGAATTTATGGCCTCAAGCCACTTGTCCGAATCGATGTCCGACATCGCTTCTCCATACGTCTTTGGATCATTATCCAACTGATCGGTCAGGCCCAGAAATCCATACCTATCAGGTGCATAGGATACTTTGGCTGACCTACGGAGGACTGGAACAATATCAGTGGGAACCACTGGCTCAGATGTCACTGCCGCCTCATAGGGTGTTTCACTTGATTCCTCAAGGAGTACCTCATCGCATCGACTATCCGATGGAAAACCCTTTTCCAAGAACACTGCGTTTCACGAGACAAAAACCTTTTGCTCGGAGGGATCATAGAAATAATACCCCGCAGTTTCTTTCGGATAGCCAATGAACCTGCATAAACTAGACCTTGAGTCCAGTTTATCTCCTACTAATCTCTTGACATATGCGGGGCAACCCCACACTTTCAAGTATTTGTAGAAGGCAGGCTTGCCATGCCATATCTCATATGGCATCTGGGATACCTTCTTAAAGTTCAAAACTTTGGCCGTCGTCTCAAGAGCGTATCCCCAGAAGGAAAGGGGGAGTTCGGTAAAACTCATCATGGATCGGACCATGTCCAACAAGGTCCGATTCCTCCTTTCAAACACACCATTAAGCTGTGGTGTTCCAGGAGGGGTCCATTGAGAGAGAATCCCATTCTCTTTTAGATAATTAGTAAACTCTCCACTTAAATACTCTCTACCTCGGTCCGACCGAAGGGCTTTGATCTTTCGATCGTTTTGGTTCTCTACTTCAAGTCTGTATTCCTTAAACCTTCCAAAGGCTTCAGACTTGTACCTCATCAGGTAAACATAACCATACCGTGAGTGATCATCGGTAAAGGTTATGAAGTACGAGTATCCACCTTTAGCCTGAGTATTTAGTGGGCCACAGACATCCGTATGGATCAAATCCAACAGACCACTGGCTAGCGTACTTTGTCCAACAAAGGGTTTTTTGGTCATCTTTCCCTTCAAACAGGATTCGCAGGTCGGTAAGTTGTCCAAATCGCCTATTTCTAGACTCTTTGAGTCCACCAACCTTCTTATCCTATCTTTAGAGATATGACCTAACCTCGCATGCCAAATCTGTGCGTTATTTGTGATCATCACGTTTTCGTTTGTGTTTCGCGGTCATAATCCAATTATACCGTTGAACACAAACATACCTAGATTGGAGAGGAGTTGTGGGCACTTCCTCTTCCAATGTCCCTTTCCTTGGCGATTCATGCAGACATCATTTGCCTTGGACCGCTGAGAACCACGGGCCTTCCCTTTCCCTTTGCTCGGTCCCACCGGAGCAACAGGGACGCCCGGAGCGCAAGCAGGGCAGCAACTGTCTTTCCTTTTCCCTTCTTCCTCTTCCAGCATCCGGCCTTCTTGCCATTCGCCTTGGAGGTCGAAGCCTCTCCTATTAATACCGCCGGCGCCAACTCGTGGGTCTTTGCCTTGTATTGGACCAACATGTAAATCAACTCATGAATAGACTTTTCAAATCCGTTCATGTTGTAGTTTACAACAAACGGGTCATAGGATGGAGGCAGCGACTGGAGGATCACGTCAATGTACGTGTCATTGTTAAGCCTAGCTTTAAAGTACTCGAGTTTCTCCACTAGGGAGAGCATCTTGACCCCATGACTTTGTACAAACGCTCCTTCAGCAAGCTTGGTGCCAAAGAATGCTTTTGTGGCGGCATATCTAATATGCCTATCCGGAACCGCATAAACCTCGTTCATGCGGAGCATTATGACGGAGACGTTGTCCAGCCTCTCATACTGCTTCTGGATGTCGTTAGACATTGAAGCCAGTATAATACTGTGTACTTTCCGATTGTCCTCATGCCATTTCTCGAACATCAAACGTTCTTCAGGCGTGGACCCCTCCGGTAAGTCGCTCGGTGGCGGCTCCTCCAAGACTTAGCCTTGGTTCTCGAAACCGAGGACAATCCTCAGGTTTCTCAGCTAGTCCTTAGTCTCGAGAATCATGGTTAATGGGTTCTTAGACATATCTACATTAATGAAAATGTAAAGTAGAAATTAGCATATGATGGTAATATTATTGTTCAAGTTGAAGACTTGGTCTTTTAGTCTTTAACCCTCCCACTATTTATACAAAAGTCCGCCACTCTCAAGCGGAGTTTCGGGAAACCATTTCCTTGTGGGCTTGGGATCCACAAGCGTAATCTCCATGCCCCGCTTTTATGATTCACATGAAGAAGACCTTGTGGGAGATATCCAATATCATTCTCATCCAATGAGATTCCCAAGAGATTTTGCCTCACCTATTCACATGGTTCCGAGGACTCCAAGCGAACCATGTTACTCAGTGTTGGGCCCGACCCATCAACCAAATCATGCCTCGAACTGTCGCCCCCCACAACTCGTGAGACAGGAAAACAGTGAGCGCAACCTTTTTGTTCACAACAATGGTGCAGCTTTACCCTAGTCCAAGTGTGCCACGACTCGTGAGACCACACTTGGGTAGTGGTAGCTTCCTCACCACATTGTTGTGGATGGAAGGCTCGGACAGATCAAAAAACTATTTTGATCCAAGTCCGTTCTGGGCCCAATATTTAATTTGGTCCAACCAAATGAGAGTTTGTGTATGATTGAGACCTCATCACATTATGGTGTTTTAGCATGCATAAATATCCAATATTTAAAGCGATAAATAAATACGCCGCATGCAGAAAAACATAGCATACCCCTGTTAGGATGATCACAAGCCCAACCGATGCGACCCACTGAGCCCGCAGTGAGTCTATGGTCTGTCTAGGGTGGTCCTAAATTATTACAATAATAATGTACCCATTGTTATTCCAATGGGCCTTGTAATGCTTCTTGTTTCACGCCTTGATGCTCCTCCTTGGGGTCTCCGACTCCAAATGCTTGTTAAAATTAAAACTGTATCAATCCTATCTACTCTCATTACAACTGAAAGTAATACATTGATAATAATAAAAACAAGCCTTAACATCATGAGGCTGAAAATATGGGAGATGATAGTCCCAAAAAACAAGAGGCACGCAGGCCCCACCCAACAGAAAATAAATGATCATACATTCATCCATACATAGGTCTAGGGCTCTTGTGATCATCCCATGTTGATTCCATCAACTCACATAATACAATTATTCCAAATAATCATGCATTAAACCAATGGATATTCAAAATACCCAAGTGTTGTCCAACATCACAAAAGCATAAAAATACAAATAATATGCAAAATTCAAATTTCAAATTTAATGGACATTTTTAAACAATGGATATTCCAAATACCCAAGTGATGTTGACTTGTCCCTTTTGGTAAGGGATAAATCAATTCCAATCCTGCCTCTCTCATTTGGTATGATTAAATCATACATTATGAGATGGTAGGCTTGATGTATGAATTACTGGGATTGATTGGGATTTATCTAGATATCCTTGGATGAACCTAGACACATTTCAATAATCACATTAATTTTGTATATATATGAGTATATACAATCATCAAAGCAAGAGAATTCATTATCATCTTTTTCTACGAAAAAGAAGAAAAACACACCTCACTTTCTCCTCTCATTTTCGGCCACTCTCCAACATATCCCCTTTGATTCTTCATTTGATCTTGGATCATTTGGAAAATAAATTTAGTTCAAGAAAAGACACTAATATAATAATGTTCTTGTTTCTTGAAAAGTATCCTCTAGATCCATTTCCTTCTAGCAAGGAAAACGTGCATCTCTTCCGATGTGGTGTGGACTACTCTAGAGAGTTCATATATTTGAACTTGGTGAACATTTCCAGAGAGGAACAACGCTCGTAGCCATGCAAGCAAATCAAACTACAAAGGTAATTTTGATTTTACGCTTATGTAGTTCTTTTTCATATTTATGCTCTATGTGAAATATACGTTTATAATATTGTCACCTCTTACATCGAACGCCTGGTTGAGCACCCAAAGGTACACCCCTTGGGATTTTGTGATCATTGCTTTCATTTATGCAATTTTAATCATTTCACGCTTCCTCTCGCGCTCCCCAGCGGATCCGCTTGTCCCTTCAAGGAACCGTAGGATCAGTAGAGTTAGCCATTAGTCATCATGTTAGGGTCGTACTTAATGATTGTTTCTATGTACCCAGCATGATTAAAAATAGTGTTTCAATCTGCGTCTTTGACAAGGAGGGGTACTCATTTACCATCAATAAAAATGGTTTTTATATTGTTAATAATAGTATTTCTCATATGATTGGTACACTGGTAAACGGTCTGTACATACTTCAACTGTCTAATTAGATTATGATTGTCGAACACAAACGCAAACATGATAATCTAGATGAAACACACATATGGCATGCAAGGTTAGGTCATATCTCGAAAGATAGGATAAGGAGGTTGATGGACTTAAGAAGTCTAGAAGTAGATGATTTAGAAACTTGTGAGTCCTGTCTGAAGGCAAAGATGACCAAGAAATCCTTTGTTGGACAATGCACACTAGCCAATAGTCTGTTGGATTTGATCCATATAGACATCTGTGGACCATTAAATACTCTAGTAAGAGGTGGGTACTCGTACTTTATAACCTTTATCGATGATCACTTAAGCTATGGTTATGTTTACCTGATGAGGTACAAGTCTAAAGTCTTTGAAAGGTTTAAGGAATACAGACTTGAAGCTGAAAACCAAATCGGTCGCAAGATTAAGGCCCTTTGGTCGGGCCGAGGTGGAGAGTATTTAAGTAGTGAGTTCATTGATTACCCGAAAGAGAATGGAATTCTCTCTCAGTGGACTCTTCCTAGAACACCGCAGTTGAATGGTGTGTCTGAAAGGAGGAACCAGATCGTATTGGACATAGTCCGGTCCATGATGAGTTTTACCAAACTCCCCTTGTCCTTTTAGGGATACGCTCTTGAAACGGTAGCCAAGCTTTTGAACATGACGCCATCTAAGAAGATATCCCAGATGTCATATGAGATATGGCATGGCAAGCCTGACTTCTAGAAATACTTGAGACTGTGGGGTAGCCCCGCATATGCCAAGAGGTTAGTGGGAGATAAACTGGACTCAAGGTCTAGCTTATGCAGGTTCGTCAGCTATCTGAAAGAAACTGCGGGTATTATTTCTATGATCCCTCTGAGCAGAAGGTTTTTGTCTCGGGGAACACAGTGTTCTTGGAAAAAGGTTTTCCATCAAATAGTCGACGTGATAAGATACTCCTTGAGGAATCAAGTGAGGTGCCTCATGAGACAGCATCGACGACATCTGAGCCTGTAGCTTCCACTGATGATGTTCCAGTCCTTCGTAGGTCGGCCAGAGTATCCCAACCACCTGATATGTCAGATATAAACTCGGATAAGTGGCTTGATGCCATGAAATTCAAAATGGACTCAATGTGCAAACCAGTTGTAGACTCTAGTGGACCCACCCAAAGGAGTAAAATTCGTATGGTGTAAATGGTCATCAAACATAAGCTTGGAGTGATTGGGAGGTTACAACCTTCAAGGCCAGGCTTGTGGCGAAAGGTTACACTGAATGACCCGGGGTCGACTTTGAGAAAACCTACTCGCCTGTAGCAATGGCTAAGTCCACTCGGATATTGCTTGCCATAACAACATGATATAACTATGAGATATGGCAGATGAATGTGAAAACCGCCTTCCTCAACAGTTTCGTAGAGGAAGAGATCTATATGAATCAACCGGAGGGATTCACATCTGTTAGGGAAGAGGAGAAGGTCTGTCGTCTCCAAAGGTCCATCTATGGCCTCAAACAAGCTTCTCGAAGTTTGAACATATATTTTGATGAAGTCATACGGGGATATCATTTCGTCAAGAATGAGTCTGATCCTTGTATATACAAGAAGATCAATGGGAGCTTAGTTGCGTACCTTGTGCTTTACGTGGACAATATCTTGCTCATTGGGAATGATGCTAACATGTTGGGTACCACTAAAGCTTGGTTGTCTACTCAATTTTTCATGAAGGATATGGGTGAAGCATCCTACATCCTTGGCATCAAGATCTACAGGGATAGATCTAGAAGGATGTTAGGAATAGCCCAGTCCTTGTATATTGACAAGGTCTTGAAGAGATTCAAGATGAAAAACTCAAAATGAGGATTCCTTCCTATGAGGCATGGAATTAAGCTAGAAGTCTCCTAAGACTGATGAGGAGCTCAAACGGATGTCGGACATCTCCTATGCCTCAGCCGTAGGCAGCATTCAATACCATTTCCATCGCACTAGACCTAACGTGGCTTTCCCTTTAATCGTAACAAAGCGATATCAGGCGTGTGCTGAAGAGACACACTAGAGTGCAGTGAAGACCATTCTTAAGTACCTGAAAAGGACTAAAGATATGTTCTTGATCTACGGTGGTGGAGAATTGATACTAGAAGACTATAGCGACGCTAGCTTCCAGTCGGATGACGACGATGCCAAGTTGGGGTCTGGTTTCGTATTCAGAGTTAATGGTGGTGTGGTTACTTGGAAGAGTTCCAAGCAGGCTACCATGGTGGATTCCACCACAAAGTCTGAATACATAGCGGCTACGAAAGCTACTAAGCAGGCGGTTTGGATGAAGAACTACATCCAAGAGTTAGGTGTAGTACCTAGCATTGTTGAGCCTGTGGTTTTCTTCTGCGATAAGAATAGGGCAATAGGGCAATAGCACAAGAAAGGGAACCGAGATCACATTACTAATCCAACCACATTCTTATACGCTACCATCTGCTTAGAGAGATGGTTAGCAGAGGTGGCATTTGGATGGACCGAGTCAGTTGGTAGAAAACATAGTAGATCCACTTACTAAGCCGGTGTCGCAAATTGCCCGTACTCAGCATCTGGATAAGATGGGTTTGAGATCAATGGGTGATTGGCTTTAGGTCAAGTGGAAGATTGTTAGAATAAGTGACCAGAAAGCTAATTACAGTGGCCTTTATGTAATCTGTTTGAAAACTCGATGCATGTAATATTAAGTAATGAATAAAATGAATATTGGTTACCATTGGTATTATCTTTGTTTTTCTCATTCTTGTATGTTAATGTCTATTCACATATATCACAACAAAGCCCACAGACCACGTTTACCACTCATGCAGTTAGGCCAAGCATTGGATGGTGGTTATGGAACCAACTGATAAAGGGTTGCGTCTGAAACATTTCAAGTCAAGGACCTCGAGACAGGCGTCGAGAGTCCTATTGAGATTGCACTAAGAGACATACTCATTGGATGAGTTTCGTATTTGATCGGCGATAGACATGGGACGTCTATACGATCTTAGTGGGTTGGTCGACTGGGATCGAGCTGACTCGCAGAGATCATCATATGGAACCCTTGGAGGCTTGGTCGGTATAAGTGGAGTTCCCCGGTTCTGATAGTACGGGAGTAGTGCTCGAACTTGAGGAACCATGACAGTCACGTGCACACGATGGTTGTATTTAGGATCTGGCGAGAGGTGATCATATCACAGACATGTTCATTATAAGCCTTGTCCAGTGCAATCAGAATGTGTAGTGAGGACGGTGGGTTCCAGCAAGAGGATTTGTCCCCTATCAGTATGTGACAAAGGTATCTCCTATGCACTCGGAGACACGTTTATGCTGCTTGAAGTTGTGACCACAGTGGTTGATCGGGCAGGGAATGGTTCACTGCATCGATGCAATGAGGCATGCGTAGTCTCGAGTATTAGCATAGCTGCCTAGTCAAGGATGGGAATCGACGCCCAATTCCATACCCTATACTAGGGCTAGGAGATGGTAGACGGAAGGACCGTACCCGTACGAAATCAGTTCCTAATTGTTCACGCCAACATTAACCTAGTTTCTAGTGACATGGATTGTTGCTAGACAGCCACCAATGGTAACGGGCTTCTGTTGGACATGAGCCCAATCTAGTTGAGGGTGAACCTAAAGGGTCACACACAAATCACTGAGGAGGTGAAGGAATTGACTTGGAGTCAACTTCGGAATATGATAAATAATTGGATTATCTATGGGATAGTCCATTGGATGGAACGAGCCGATATTTTATTGTTATCGATTAAGTAGAGATTAAGGGTTTGGGCCTTGTAATTGGATCAAAAGATCCATGGGTATTATTTAATTGGATCTTGAATTGAATTAGATTTAATTCTTGAGTTACTTTTTGTAATTGAATTACAATATGACCCGGTTCATTAAATTTTTGCCCAAAAGAGATATAAATTCCACTTTTGGAATTAGGAGAAGTCCAACTTCTCCTAAATGTGGATGGCCGATTTTAGCTTCTTTTAGAAGCATAAAATTGGCCTTGTAGGCCTTGTTGAAGAGGTTGACTTGTTCCTTTCGGAAAGGAACAAATCAACCCAATCAAGCCTCCTTTACTTTGTATAATTTAATCATACCTTGTAAAGTGCTAGGCTTGATTGAAGATTAACGGGGATTGATTGGAATATATTTAGACATCCTTGGATGAACTTAGACACATTCCAGAAATTACATTAATGATGTATATATATGAGTATATAAAATCATCAACAGAGGATTATCATTATTCTTTTTTTTTAGGAAAAAGAAGAAGAACTTTCATCTCTCTCTCTCTCTCTCTCTCTCTCTCTCTCTCTCTCTTTCGGCCGCCCCTTGCTCTCTCTCGTTCTCACTTTGTTGCTTCATTGATCTAGGATCAATTGAAGAACAAAGTTAGATCGAGAATGATACACTAATTCGATAGTGCAATCCTTTTCTTGATCTGATCTTCTTAGGTCTATTTTCTCTAGCAAGAAAAACGTGACTTCTCCCGGTGTGGTCTAGATTACATTAGAGGATTCATACGTTTGAATCTTGGTGAACATTTGCCATCCATTTGAAAGGGAACAACGCTAGTAACGGTTCACGGAAGATAACTACAAGGGTTACGGTCGTTTATTCATATGTAGTTCTCTATATGATTGTCTATGTACCCTATATGATATACTTGCTTTATGTTGTCATATTCTACATCGAACGCCCGGTAGAGCACTCAAGGGTACACCCCTTGGGACATTTTATTATGATATGCATTTTAAATATCATTAATTCCGCATCTCTCGCTCCCGCTCGTTCTCCCAGGCAGATCCGCTTGTTCTTCACAACACTTATAGGTTAACAATAATTGTATTCTGTTTGTTATTTTCTTCCAAAACATTGCCTAGTTGTTGATATACATAAAAAATCCTTTTTTATCACTTGAATTTTGATTAATTTATTTTACATTGTAATTTTTAAGAATCGTGTTTATTTGATCCCTTTTCCTCTATCAACAGTATGCCTGAGTTTTTTGTTAGTAAATTAATTTTTTTAATTTTTTTTGGTAATTGGTGTTATGAATATTCTGTTGTTAGTAAGAATGTTCATGCATATTTTTTTTATTTTTTTTTTGAATCAAAAGTAGTAATATATATTTGCTACAGAATTTTGTGGCTGAACGGCTATGAAACATAACATTATCCATGTCTAATAAGCGCTGAAGGAAAATGGGGCACTCTTCAAAAAAGCCACTCGTTTTTTTCCCTGCCGCTAATATCATTTATAGTGTTAGTCTTAGTTATGAGATTGTGTATATGTGTACATCCATATCTAAAAATAATTGTCTTATAGATTATGAAAATTGTAGAATCCACAACCCATTGTATTGCGAACCATTAATGCCACCATTAGAGGCTTTTTGCTTTGTGGCAAAAATTTGTTATAGGACCATTAGTGTTTGTACTGCACTAATAAAATGGACCATGATTGGAACACTCGTAACTCACCTACTCGATCGAGCGTGAACAATAGACTATATCAATTCTCAGCAAATAGCTCGAGCAATGCTAGTGTGGTCCCTACATGTATGTGTGGCCTAAGGTAGTTCACGTACATTGTGGACTAAGAGAGAAATCCAACCTTGTTCGATTAAGAGAAAAATCAAACCTTGTTGAATGTATTCTATTGCTTGAGCGATAGAATATATCTTTTTAGAGGGCCATATTTGAACAATCTCTGATAAGAGAGAAATTAAATTTTGTTGGATATGGTTCGGTCGGGTTTTACTGAATTACCTTAATCCACCTAGATATGGACTTGAAAGGTTGTCAAGTTGTGAAACATGGCGCTATCTTAAAGTCGTGATCTAGTTTCCATATTTGATATGGTTTGACAAACTTGTGTCCTACACAGTTCTTGAGCATGTGGGATGGTCCAGCATACGTCAAGGAACTAGTGGGAGATAAACTAAACTTATGGTCTGGTTTGTGCAGGTGAACTGCAGGATAATGCAAACATAATTCTTAATTAGATTTTCCCCACTGACTATATTCCAGTCCACCGATGGACGACCAATAATACCTTAGTCACCTGAGAGGTACAGGTTGGTGTATTTGTCAATTCAATTGGATTATGATCTAAAAGACATAAGGAGAGCAATGTTGGACATCAGGATCAGATTAACGGCCTGGAGCCATGGGATATCCATCATGGAATTCAAACTGGATTTGAGGTTTCATGTAACTGGAATATTCGTTCTGACAAGCTCATACGGAGTATAACTTGGTCAGTGAGAGTGTAACATCTTATTCATTTGGAATGAATATAAGATGTTAGGAATACACTAAAACACGAGCGTTGTTTACACAATTCTCCATTAAGGGAATTGGATTCCAACATAGAGGGTTAAGTTGTTGAAAATTCAATCACGATAGACTGATGAGAAATGTTAGATGTTTGACATCCCCTACATCTTTGCCATAGACAACATTGGAATGTTGTTTGGTGCATCAGGCCTGATGTTGTTTATGCTTCGGGCATGACAACAAATATCAAATGTGTACTGAGGAAGCAGTAGACAGCAGTCTTCAGTACCTGAATAAGGATTAAAGAGTTGTTCTTAATGCACACTAATTGAGAGTTGATTCTGGAAGGCTATAGCCATACTAGCTTCCAGAATCATGTGAATAATGTGGTAGCTTGGAAAGATTTCAAGAAGGATAATATGTCATAAAAGTTGAATGTATCGCGACTTTGAAAGTCATTTTGTAAAGTGATTTGGACGAAAACTGCATCCATTGGATGGATGTGGTCCCTACCACGACCGAGCCACTAGTTGCCTAGGTTGACAACTAGGCTATGGTAAAGCTTGAGGGCCCGAGATATAATCACAAGATCCATGAAAAAATTTTAGACAACCACCATCTGCAGGTAGCGAAGGTAGGAAGAGGTGACATACGGTTGGACCATGTTGCTTCGGTAGAAAAATATAGTAGACCCACAAGATGGAGCTGGTATCGTAGATTACTCCTACTCAGGTCCTCGACTTGGAACGCTTCAGACTCAACCTTTTATCAGTTGGTTCTGTAACCACCATCTAATGTGTGGTCCAACTGCATAGGTCGTCTATGTGGGCTATGGGCTATGTTGTGATGTTTTGATAACCGTATAAACATAGTGGAATTAGCGAAACAAAGGTAATGCCAAATAACAAATACTCATTTTATTCATTACACACAATATTATATTACAATGAGCTTGTCCTTACATAAAGGTCAATCTTTGACTTTCTGGTCACCTGTTCTAACACATCATCCACTTGACTGGTCAGGCCAAAAAACCAATACCCTCATGTGGTTGGGACACTCTGGCCGACCTACAGAGGATTGGAACAATACCAGTGGGAACTGCAGGTGCAAACGACGTTGTTATTGTCTCATGAGGTACCTCACTTGATTCCTCAAGGAGTATCTCATCGCGTCGCCTATGTAATGGAAAACCTTTTTCCAATGATACTGTGTTTCTCAAGAAAAAGACCTTTTGCTCGAAGGGATCACAGAAATAATATCGTGCAGTTTTTTTTAGATATCGCACAAACTTGCATAAACTAGATCTCAAGTCCAGTTTATCTCCCACTAGCCTCTTGACATATGCGGCATTACCCCATACTCTCAAGTACTTGTAAGAGGCAGGCTTGCCATGCTGTATCTCATATAGCGTCTGGGACACTTTCTTAGATGTGGCCGTGGTAAGTAGTTTAGCCGCCGTCTCAAGAGCATATCCCCAAAAGAACAAGGTAGTTCGGTAAAACTCATCATGGATTGAACCATGTCCAATGAGGTCTGATTCCTCCTTTCAGACATATCATTCAACTGTAGTGTTCCAAGGAGAGTCCACTGAGAGAGAACTCCATTCTCTTCTAAGTAATCAAGGAATTCAGCATTTAAATACTCGTCGCCTCGGTCAAATTAAAGGGCCTTTATATTACAACCGATATGTTTCTCAACTTCAATTTCATATTCCGTAAACCTTCCAAAGATTTCAGACTTGTACCTTATTAGGTAAACATAATCATACCGTGAGTGATCATCGATAAAAGTTATGAAGTACAAGTACATCCTTTGGCCTGTGCATTTAGTGGTCCACAATTATCTGTATGGATCAAATCCAGTAGACTGCTGGCTACCGCACTTTGTCCAACAAAGGGTTTCTTGGTCATCTTCCCTTTCAAACATGACTAGCAAGTTTTCAGATTTTCTAAATCGTCTATTTCTAGACTTTTTGAGTCCACCAACTTCCTAATCCTATCTGTAGAGATATGACCTAGCCTTGCATGCCAAGTTTGTACTTATTGTGATTATCAAACTTTTGTCTGTGTTGGGCATTCATAATCCGATTAGGTGAATGTTGGCGAGAACATTCAAGCTCCCAATTTTGCACGGGTACGGTCATTCCATCTACCATCTTCCGACCTTAGTCTAGGTCATGTGTAGCATCCACTATTTTATGTATAATATTATGGAACAAAATGGTAATTATTACGGAAATCCAAATTTATAAATAAATAAATCATATGTTGAAATTTAAATATATTAGAACTTTGAAGGAATAAATTAGAAGTTTACAAAGTCTCTGGAACTAAATTATAAAATTCAAGAAGTTAAAGATTAAAGTGTCAATTCCTGCAAAATAAAAAAAGAAAAAGAAAAAGAAAGAAAGAAAAGAGAATGAGTTGGAGTGGCAGCAGCACGTGGCTGCCACGAATATGGCAAAGAGGGGAACAAATGGTACAACCTCAAAGCTTGTTAAAACATTTATCATTTCTCACCGCCTTACTGCTCTAATATGCATCCGAATTTCATATCACCTCTCCAAAATGTTGATGTTTGAAAACACATACACACGAAAAAAATGTTCAACTTTCATTGATTTTGATTAAATTTGCTTTGCTTCAACCATTTTGAAATAGTTAATGATTTAATACTTTAAATTATTAATTAACAAGTATAGTTATATTATTTGATTAGTTAGTTTATTAAATGTAATTTGTACTATACGATGTAACATTTAATTAGAAAACTTAATAAATTTGATTATTTATAAATTAGTGGAGGGATAAATATTATATTTGGATTGAGGATGGTATAACTAATTAATATTTTATTTAATTTAAGAGATTTAGTCATTACTTTATTTATTTTGTTCCTTTGATTGTTTTATTTATTTGCTGGTTAGTAACTAAACAGTAATTAAATCAAAAGAGTTCTTCTTTTAATTGTTAGGTTAATCAAATTGGTTCACTTGTTTACTAATTAATCATTGCTAGCTAGCTATTCAATTAAGAATTATATTATGGTTTATTGATTGGGATTCCCGATTTAACTTTGATTAATTAAGGATGATATAGTTAATTAATTGTATTAACTTGTCCAACCAAGGTTTGCTGAACAGGTTTGATTTTGAAAAGAATAATATTTAATTGGTAATAATATTGGTTGATAAAATTTGGTAACTAGTTCTATTAAATCATTTGATTTATGTATATACTATATATCCCAATTAATATCATCCTTGTAACCAATTAATTGATATAATAATGAGAGATTTATAATAAATTACTAGGAATATAAAATTTAATATTTATTAAAAAAGAAATATGCCATTTATAAGAGAAGTTAATTCAGGGATGTTATTAATAATAGTAGCTATAAACATATGAAGGATTTGATGAAATAAATTCTAGTGAGTTAATTGATAAATTAGATATGTATCTGGAAAGTCTAGAATATTGTCTAATTATTTAAAACAAAATGGAATGAAAATTTGAGTTTCGTTATAAATGACATTATTAACAGATTGGTGAAAAATGTACAAGTATTATTTAGTATTTTAGTCAGAATTTACGATATTTTTGATATATTAATTATACCTATCTATTATACGACGCGAAGATAAAGTAGAGAGTTGATCATCTTTTTTTATTAACGTAATCGTTTGAGATTTGAGGTAAGTATAGTTAATTGGATTTATATATATATATATATATATTCTTGTGTTGTATACGTCATCGTGAATTGTTGGCTCTTTGTCTGGATTACCTTGTTATTCTGTGAAGTTGTCATTATATGATTATATGTGGTTATGATGCAAGAAAGACGAATGAATGATTGTGTGTTGTCATACTATTGTACGGTGGATTAAAATTGAATGATGATATTATTGATGAGAATATTGTGAATTGAGATGAAGAGATGGCTTACCTGACCTGGGGCATATTCAATGGTTTAAGATGATGTGATTGATGATGAGTTGTGTGTTGTCATGACGATGTGATCAATGATGTGACATGTGATATGAGAAAAATGAATTTACAACTAGGTACCATGGCACGATGGGTACTGGGGTATTTCGGGTAGCGGGAAATATCCTGTGCTGATGGCTACACACTGGGGTGGTGTCGGGGTGCCATGTTCGATGTGATATCCTGTGCTTATATTGCTAAACACTTGGCCAGTGTGGGGATATCACATGCGATGGGTACCCTGTGCCTGCGATTATATAATATTGATTGAGGTGGCGAGAGCCGGCAAAACCATTGAATATATTCCAACTAGGATAAGTAGGGCCCTAATAAAATAAACTATAATGATGTGTGTATTATATTATAGTGGAGACATGATTTCGGAGTTGGTTTTGCATGATTATCAGTACTAGTTACTTCGTGAGTTTTTTTGGTAATTGTGTAACAAATATTAGTTGGTTGATTTCACTGCATGAAATTTATCTTACTGGGTATGTATATATATATTATAGGCTAGCTATCCTTATTAAGTAGGCAGCTCATGTCTTGCCACATATTTTTCAGGATATAATCACAGTGACTAGCTAATTAGATCATATGTCGTGCTGCCAGTCTTATTAGATGGGTCAGTAGTGATACCTTGAGTTGGGATTTTAACTATATACCTACAGAGATTTTGATTGAATTTGCATTTCACGATTTATTGGGTCTAGTATGAATTTCTTGTAAAATGGGTTTAATTATGGAGGATGTATTATAATTAGTGGTATTAAAGCATAGTCATGTAGGGAGTGCTACATCATGCAATTGGGCATCGGTCCCATTCTGGACTAGACATCTATGTTTAATACTCGAGACTACGTTCAATTCATTGCATCGACGCAGGAAACCTTTTCCTACTCATCCAACTACTGTGGCCACAGTTTCAAGAAGCATGAGCATATCTTCGAGGGCATAGGAGATAACTCTGTCACGTACTGACAGAGGATGGATCCTCTTTTTGAAACTCACCATCCTCGCTACACATTCTGACTACATTAGACAAGGCTTATAATGAACATGTCCGTGACATGATCACTCTCACCAGATCCAAGATATAGCCATTGTGTACACATGACTGTCATGGTTCCTCAAGCTCGAGGAGTACTCTTGTACTATCGGAGCTGGGGAACTCTAGTCATATCGACCAAGCCTCTAGGGCTTCCATATAACGATTCCCCGCTAGTCAGTTCAGTAGCTTGACCCCCAGTCGATCAACCCACTAAGATCGTATAGACGTCCCACGTCTGTTGCCGATGAATTACGGCACTCATCTAATGGATACGATACAAGCAAAAGTCTCAATCGGACGCTTGATGTCCTGTCTCGAGGTCCTCGACTTGGAACGTTTCAGACTCAACCCTTTATCAGTTGGTTTCATAACCACCATCTAATACATGGACCAATTGCATGAGCCGTCTATGTGGTATGTGGACTTTGTTGTGAAATATGTGAACAAATATAAACATAATGGAATGATCACAACAAAGATAATGCCCATTTTATTCATTACATAATATTGCATTACTTTGAGCTGTCATCGGATTACATAAAGGGCAATCTAATTAGCTTTCTAGTCACCTATTATAACATACATTGTGACATCGAGATCTCCTATGCGCTTTGAGATGGTTTAGACTCTGAAATTCTACGGCCATAGCGATTGATTGCGTAGGAAGGGATTTCTTGCATCGATCAATACAATAAACCTATGTCGAGTAAGAAGCATAGATGCCTACTCAATGATGGGAAGCGACGCCCAATTCAATACTCTAGACTAAGACCGAGAGATGGTTGACAGTAAGACCGTACCCGTATGGAATTCGCAACCTGAATGTTCACGCCACTATTCACCTAGTCTCTAGTGCCATGGACTGTTGCTAAACGACTTTTCATGGTAACGGGCTATTTTTGATTATAGGTTAATCCAAAATAATTAATTGAATTTGATTTAATTAATTATGTTGGACCACTTTAAAGAACTTCTATGTTGAAGTGTCAAGTGAACAAAAGCCGGAGAGGAGATTTACCACCGATAGATTGAAGGAGAAACGAGAAAAGGTAATTCTTTTTAATATTATGTTTTCTTTTGTTTTTATAATTCATATGCCTTGCATTTAAATACACTAAACGCCCAGAAAAAAATTAAAGGTACACCCCTTGAACCTGATTTAAATGGCCTTATTGTTTTGAAATTTCATTTTTTTTTCACAATTTCGCCGCGTTCTCGAGCCGATTCGCAATATTTTACACCTTAAAATACAAGAACTATGTTGATTGGAAGACTATAAAACTTCGGGAATTTAGAGTGTGGACATTAGAAGAACAAGTTGGTTCCATTCAACAGACAACAGATCACAGTTAAAGTGAGATTAAATCCGTTCATAAATATTAGATTTATTTAATGTATGAGAAACATGAAATGAAAAGACTGATTTGTAATTTTAGTCATACGTTATAATTTGCCTACATAATCAATGATACAGATTTGTATGTTTCGACCATGACTTATCTACTGAATAAAGACTAATTAATACACACAACACTAAACTCAATACAAATTCAAAAATCAAATTTTTATAACTATAAAAAGCAATCGCCCGCTTCAACCGAGTTCGAGGATATTAATATATATACCACCTGGATTTAGCTAATGGCGACAAGAATGGCGACGAAAACGGCAAAAGTGCTTACGAATTTTTAATGACAATCAAAAGTCTGCATTATCTTCAATAATAAAATTCTTTCTCTCTCCTCCTCCTACTCCCTCTCTCTCCTCCCTCTGCGCTTATATTCTCCTCCATAAATTTGTCGACTGGCAGCTGCTCTTTTGTAACAAGGAAGAAATTTAGGAGTCACCTTCTCCGATCCACTACCACCACAACCCCATGGCGGAGAACCGTCTCAAAATCCGTATCTGCCGCATTTTCCGATCACCCCTCGGCTCATGCAAATCCAAAGATCAAATCTCCGACGTCATTGAGACCCATCACAACCGCCAACACTACCAGTTGGTCGAGCTTTTCTCCCCGCAACCTCGTAGCCCATTCAGCTTCCCACCATTAATGGCGGAGAAAAGCTATTTCTTGAGACGCAACCTCCATTTTCTTTCCTCTGATTTGGATGGTCGGAAATGCCCGCCTGCTTCCCCGATCATCTCACCTCTCAACACTCTGTATGGAATCCCAAATGAGAAGAAAAAACACAGAAAGCCCATAAACAAGAAGAAGGGCCGCTCCATAGCGTACAAGAAGAAGTATTCAGGATTTACGGAGTTCCCAGAATGCAAGTACAATGTCTTGTTTAGCAGCGATGAAGAAAAGGAGGAGGATGACAGGGCAAGTTTTCTTCCCTCGACCGGGGAACGGCGGAGGACGGCGGCTGAGCCAGTGGTGCAAGACAGCTTGGCGGTGGTGAAGCGCTCGAGTGATCCCTACGGTGATTTCAGGACATCCATGGTGGAAATGATTGTGGAAAAACAGATGTTTGAAGCAAAGGATTTGGAGAATTTGTTGCACTGTTTTTTGTCTCTCAACTCTAATCATCATCATAAGGTTATCATTCAAGTCTTTTCTGAAATTTGGGAAGCTCTTCTTCTGTAATTTGATTTAATTTCCTTTTCAAATGATCAACAGACAATTCACTTCATTTATTAATATTCAAATATCTGCTTTTCGTTCACATATTTTTTCGGTTTCCGATAGTGCTGAAAAGCATTATAAAAGCATCTTTTTGTTTATGGAAAGACTTTGTTTGGATCGTTGATTGCAGATCAGATTTTCTATTTCGGTGAGCGGTTTTGGTCTGTGCTTGATATTCTCGACACAAAAATTAATGATAGAACTCGAGAATATAATATGGAAAAATCCATTGCAACTGTCCAAATTACTCCTAAAAAATAAAATAATAATTTATTTTTTTTATTTTTTAAAATAAATCAATTTTTCTCTCAGTGATTTCTAAAACAGAGCAATTTACCTCCCTAGATAAGAAGATAAATTGCTTTATTTTAAATAACACAAGGAGGTAAATTACTATTTATTTTTCATATGAGGTTCTCTTTCACACTCCATAGCTCTAACTTTAAGACGAGGATTTGGTTTTAACTCGAAGAGGTGCTTAATTTGCTTATTTACAATATCACATGAATGTAAATTGTATTAAACTCAAATATAATAGTATGGGTAGCCAAAAAAATGCAACTTAAACTTAGTCGAGGTCTGATTCAGAATCATTATTAATAGAGATATTGCATGTCGCTATTAACCCTAATATATATTGATCATTGCAGTTCGTAGATCATCTTATATATCAAGGGTATACGTGAAATTGTGCAATTAAACCGACAATTAAAAATATTGGTTCACCAGAGTCATGTACAATTTTGCCTACGAGAAAAAAAAAATTAGTACACTAATTTGGCTCTCGTTCAATTTTAGTACACTAACTTTGGTAATTATCACATTTTATACATTATGTTGCAATTTTACTTTAATTAAGTCCAATTGACCCGAATTTGCTGACGTGGCCAATTTTTGCTTACGTGTCCGGCGAAATTAACCACGTCAGCACATGAGTGGCCGGCGACTAACGTGGCGGGATGACTTGGATGTATTTTCTTCCATAAGGATGAATTTTAATACACTAACTTTAGCATGGTTTAATTTTAGTCCAATAACTTTGAATGAGGTGAAATTTAAGTCCCCTGGCATTGTGTTTAGGGGGTGTCACAGTCCATTATATTTATATTATAAAAAAAAAATGTAAGTATACCATTGAAAAATGGTATACTTATATATTTATGATTGATCGCTAATTGCGAGCTGCACTCACGACCAGCCCTCAAATTCTTTTAAATTGTTAATTCTTTATAATTATTAGTTAAAATTAAAATAATTATTATTAATACTTAATTAGATATAATTAATTAATAATTATTTGATAGTTGTTAATATAGCTATTAAATTAATTAATTAGAGAATAATAAATTTAATAATATAGTTGTTAATATTAATTACTTTGATATATATATTAATTATTAAAAAATTTATAATATAGTTGTTAATCATAATTTAAAAAAATAGATAATATATATTTTATAATTATTAATAATTTGATAATATATTTGCTAATTATTTATATTATTAATAGAGTTGATATTATAGCCGAGATCTTGTCCTTTTCACACTTATCAGTTCAGTTGGATCATCTATTTTTTAAACTATGATTAACAACTATATTATCAAATTTTTAACAATTAATTTATATCAAATTAATTAATATTAAAAATTATATTATCAAATTAATTAAAATTATCTTAATAAAATTACATTATGTACGAAAAAAATAAAAATATTATATCATTATTATAATCATTATAATTATAATAATGATCCCGAGTCCTATACGTATGGCGTTGGCATTGTTGTCGATGTCTTTTTCTTTTCTCACTTATCAGTTCAGTTGGATCACCTATTTTTTAAACTATGATTAACAACTATATTATTAAATTTTTAACAATTAATCTATATTAAATTAATTAATATTAACAACTATATTATCAAATTAATTAAACTTATTTTAGTAATATTACATTATATACGGAAAAAATTAAAAATATTATATCAATTTTATAATTATAATTTATAATGATGATCATGAGTCCTATAAGTATGACGTGGGCATTGTTGTCGGGGTTTTTTCCTTTTCTCACTTATCAGTTCAATTGGATCATCTATTTTTTAAATTATAATTAACAACTATATTATCAAATTTTTAATAATTAATATATATCAAATTAATTAATATTAACAACTATATTATTAAATTAATTAATATCTCATTAATTAATTATATTAATAGCTACATTAAGAACTATCAAATTAATATTAATTAATTCTATCTGACTAAGTATTAATTATTATTATTTTAACTTTAACTAATAATTATAAATTATTAACAAATACAAAAAAACTAAATTTTGAGGGCTGGTCGCGAACGCTAGCCCAAAAGAATGTTGGCCGCGAGTTGGGCGACTGTTAAAAAAATTTGAAAATTTGATGGGTCACTAGTTCAACTAGCGACCAATCATAAAAATATAAGTGTAACATTTTCAGTGGTACACTTATATTTAATTTTTTTATAATATAAATATAAATGGGCCTCACGACAAGGATGCAAAAATTGATCCTATCCCTGCTGCAAGCAGCCAGGTCAGCCATATAAATGGTCAAAGTTAGTGGACTTAAATTTAACCTCATTCAAAGTTATTGGACTAAAATTAAACCATGCTAAAGTTAGTTTACTAAATTAATCCTTATGGAAGAAAATACATCAAAGTCATCCCACCACGTCAGCCGCCTGCCACGTCATGCACTGACGTGGTTAATTTTGCCGACATAAGCAAAAATTAGCCACGTCAGCAAATTCCGATCAATTGACCAGAAAATTGGAACAAAAACCCTCAATTGGACTTAATTAAAGCAAAATTGCAACATAATATATAAAAATGTGATAATTACCAAAATTAATGTACTAAAATTGAACGAGAGTCAAGTTAGTGTACTAAATAAAGTTCTTTCCCTTTTGCCTACCCATGCTATTCTATTCTCTTTGATAACTTACTCTAATGGCGAGCTTAAGTTGGAGGTTATTGCGCAGAACACCCCCGGCTTGATCTTGCCTCTTCGTTTCTTTTGCAGGCTTCACCTTGTTCTCGAGAGAATATAAACAAAAATTCCTCACTAAAATATCTATAAATATATGTTTTTTTTTTTAACAAAAAAAATTATATTTGATCTTCTTTTTCAACTTTGAATGAATACATATGCTCTACGTTTACAAGAATTATATTATTTATTTTATTAAAAAATTATACATATTAAGAGTTCATTTTGATTCAAGTGAAAGGAAAGGTGAAATAAATTGAGGGAGAGAAATGAAAAGAAAAATAGAAAAAGAATAATATTTTTTTCAAATTATTTGATATAATTAAAAGAGAATAAATCTTAAATACATCTACTTTTCACTCAACAAAACAAACTCAAAATGAAACAAAATATACAATCGTTACTTCTGATATTCTTGACACTTTAATAAAGTGCGATGATCATCTGTTGACATTAATTTCTTTTTAATATCTTTATTTGTATTGATGTCACTTTTACTTTTCAATTGCCTGTTGCAATCCTATGCGAACTTTAAAGTGTTTAAAAAATGTCTTAAGCTGCAATTTCTCACCAATATATACTGTTTGGCTCATTTTAGTTTAATTTAAGAGAAATATCAAAAAGAGTTATATTTTCAAATAAAATTATTTAACTTAATTTAAATTATAATTTAAAAAAACATTTGATTTAAATTTTTACAAACAACCTTAATCTCACACGTTCAAATCAGTTCATTTTGGTTGAAAAGAATGGCTACAGTTGTTTCCATCTCAAATTATAAAATACTTGATCAACAAAATATTAAATTTAAATATACTTTAAACAGTTTGACCATTTGTGTATATATTATTAATTATGTTTAACATATTAATAAAATATTATTTTTTCGAAGAAAACCAAAATATTTCATTGCTGCAACTAGAAGTTAGTACAGGAAGTGCTACATCTAACGTAAGTCACTACAAGAAAATAGAAGATTAGCAACAAAAAAATTAAATGACAATTTTAATATTGTCACTAATTATATATATATATATATATATATATAGTGACAAGAATATTTATTTTGTCACAATAATGAATTTTATGATTTTAATAATTATTATTATTTTGTAAAAATTGTTATTAGTGACAAAAAAATGTGCAAAAAGTTGTCACTAAATATAATTAGTGACTCATGTATAGTGACAACCTAGTAACAATAAATAATTGTTATCACTATATTGTGTTGTCACTATAGATGTATCATTAATTGTATTTAGTAATAATTTTATAAACAATTTTTGTCATTAATAATTATATAGTGACAAGATGAAAACTATTGGCACTTAATACATTTTTTTAGTGACAACTTTTAAATTGTCATTTGATACTTCGTCACTAATGTTATATTTTCTTGTAGTGAGTTAGATGAAGATCATCGTTTATAACAACAAAAATGAATGGTGTCTAATTAGTTTAGTAGTTAAGATTGGAGCTTTATGAACAAGTTTGAGGTTATGGTTCAAGTGCCACTGAATATGTGAGTATTTGTTCTATTTTATGTAAGTCCTTGAAATTTTTTTAGTATTTTTAGTTATATTGATGAATAATTAGTTGAATTACTTAATTTATTTGAGATATTGATATAATTATATATATATATATATAATACTTCTCTTAAAAAGATAAGAAAAAAAGAGAGGAGAGACGGGGGGGGGGGGGGGGGGGCAACAAGGAGAGAAACTAGAGGGGAGAGTGAAACACGACAAAAGCGTATTCTTGAACGAAGAAGGTCGAAAAGACAAAAAGTCTTTGGGCCATGATCTAAAGGGTAATAGTTTTGGCGAAAAAGACATTTTAAATTGTGATCGATGATTGACAATGATCTGATCACTATCATTATAGGACATTATAATTGAATAAATTATAATTGAAAAATTACATTTTTGATCCCATAGGATATGAATCGTTGTATTTTTGGTCTCATTATTTATGGGTTCAGTACTTTTGGTTCTATAGGAATCGAAAGTGTTGCACTTTTGGTCCCAACTCCGTTAAAGGTGTTAAATAATGGATGGTAAACACCTTTGACCATTCAAAGGTGGTTTTGATGGCTTAAAATTAGGAAAAATTGCAAACTTAGTCCCATAGGTTAGGCCCATTTTAAATTTGACCCCACGCTTTTCGAAATTTTAATATTAGTCCCATGTTTCGTTAAAAATAGCAAAAATAGTCCCAAATTTTGCAGAATACACCCTCCCCACTAACGCCGTTAAATAACTAATGAGGCTTCTGCACGTTAGGGAAATTGCAGGAGAAATGAGATCAAAAAAATGGATTTTTTCTCTATTTTTCACTTGTATTTCATTTTTTCGCTATTTTATTTTTTCGCTTTGTGTTTACAGTATTATGATTAGGCTGGAAGCCATATATTTTTATCTACTTTCGAGAATAGGTTTAATTGCTTCTTTGATGAATTGTTTAAGTGTTTTTGATGGTACAGGAACAATGCCATTACTTTTGTCGTTTGTGACTTGGCAAAACAATTGATGAAATATTTTATGGCTACTTCAACAATAGCGAAAAAATGAAATATAAGTGAAAAATGTGAAAATTAGGTGAAAAATAGAAATCAATAGCGAAAAAATGAAATATAAGTGAAAAATAGCGAAAAAAAATCCCGTTTTTTTGATCTCATTTCTCCTGAAATTTCCCTAATGTGCCGAAGCCCCGTTAATTATTTAACGACGTTAGTGGGAAGGGTGTATTCTGCAAAGTTTGGGGCTATTTTTACTATTTTTAACGAAACATGGGACTAATATTAAAATTTCGAAAAGTGTGGGGTCAAATTTAAAATGGGCCTAATCTATAGGACTAAGTTTACAATTTTGCCCTTGAAATTACTATTCGTTTTTTGAGGAAATTGGTGAAGGACAAGCGGATCCGCCCGGGAGCGCGAGCGGAAGCGAGAAAGTGTGTAAAGTGCGTAAATTTAAATCAAATTCAAAATACACGAATCCCAAGGGGTGTACCCTTGGGTGCTCAACCGGGCGTTCGATGTAGGATGTGTAAATATTAAAACATATATTTAAACACATAGGGCATAGATATATAAATGAAATCAATCAAAGCGTAATAAACCGTTACCTTTGATTGTTTAGCGTATGCTCCCGGCTACTAGCGTTGTTCCTTCTCCGGAATGCTCACGAAATCCAAACGTATGGATTCTCCAAAGGTGATCCACACCACACTGGAAGAAACACACGTTCTTCTTGCTAGAAAAGAACGGGTTTAGGAAGGAATCGGTTTAAGAGAAGAACACTATGAATTAGTGTTCTCTTAAACTTACTTTGTTCTTCTTCTTGATTCAAAATCAAGTGAAGAACACAAGTGTAAGAGAGGAAGGGAGCACGAAAATTGAGAGAGAGGAGAGGATTTTTGTCTTCTCTTTTTCCTAAAAAAAGATGAATAATGAATCACTTATGCTTGGTGTTGTATATTCTAATATATATACATAATTAATGTGATTATTGGAATGTGTCTAGGTTCATCCAAGGATGTCTAGATTCATTCCAATCAATCACCATCAATTCTTCAATCAAGCCTACCAAAATTTATGGTATGATCAAATCATACCAAAAAGGAAAGAGCTTGATTGGAGTTGATTTGTCTCTTTCCAAAAGAGATAAGTCAACATACCACCTAGCATGAAACATGGCTGATTTTGCTTCCTCCAAGGGAGCATGTCGGCCATGTTTAATTAAGGGAAGAAGTCCAACTTCCTCCTATTCCAAATTAGGAATTATTTCTCCTCTCGGGTATAATTTAACGAACCGGGTTTTATCGTAATCCAATTACAACGAACCCAATATTAAATCCAATTTAATGTCCACTTAAATTATTCCCGTTGATCTTTTAATCCAATTAAAAGATCCAACGTCTCAACATTTCAACTTTTCATATTTAATCGAAAATCCAATTTACCGATTAAATGAAAGCCCGATACAATATCGGCCCGTCCATCCAATGGACATTCCCTTAAGTAATCCAATTACTTATTTTATCCTTCGAGATTGACTCCAAGTCGATCTCTCAACCTCCTCGGTGATTTGTGTGTGACCCTTTAGGTTCACCCTCAGCTAGACTTGGGCCCGTGTCCCACAAGGGCCCGTTACCATGGGTGGCCGCCTAGCAACAGTCCATGGCACTAGAGACTAGGTGAATTGGCGTGAACATTTAGGCGCTGATTCCGTACGGGTACAATCCTTCCGTCTACCGTCTCCCGGCCTTAATCTAGGGTATGGAATTGGGCGTCGGTTCCCATCCTTGACTAGGCATTTATGCTTAATACTCGAGACCACGTATGCTTCATTGCGTCGACACAGGAAACCATTCCCTATTCGACCAACCACTGTGGCCATAGCTTCAAACAGCATGAACGTGTCTCCGAGTGTATAGGAGATACCTCTGTCACATACTGACAGGGGACGGATCCTCTTCTTGGAATCCACCGTCCTCGCTACACATTCCGACTGCACTGGACAAGGCTTATGATAATCATCTTACAGAATGATTACCTCTCGCCAGATCCAAGATACAGCCGTCCTGTGCACGCGACTGTCATGATCCCTCAAATCTGAGGATTACTCCCGTACTATCGGAACCGGGGAAAACCAATCATACTGACCAAGCCTCCAAGGCTTCCATATGATGATCCACGCGAGTCAGTCCAGTCGGCTCGACCCCAGTCGACCAACCCATCAAGATCGTGTAGGCGTCCCACGCCTGTCGCCGATGAAACACGGCACTCATCCAATGAACACGACTCTTGATGCAAGTCTCAATAGGACTCTCGATGCCCTGTCTCGAGGTCCTAGACTTGGAACGTTTCAGACCCAACTCTTAATCAGTTGGTTTCATGACCACCATCCAATGCGTGGCCCAACTGCACGAGTTGTTATCCATGGTCTGTGGGCTTTGTTGCGATATAAGTTAAACACCATTTTAACGAATGTAAGATGAGCGCAACAAAGAAGGTACCATTGGTGTCGAATACTCATCTTATTCATCACATAATAATATTACATTTACATCAAGTTGTCAGATAGGTTACAAATCGCCAAACCTATTGGCTTTCTGGTCACCTATTCTAACAATTGGATCATATTTTTCAGCCATTTTGGAGGGAATTTTCTGTAGGAATTATTGTAGCACTCTTTTTGTTGGTTGTACGTATTTTAATAGTTTGATTTAGCTAAATTTTATGTATTTTTTAATCTATTATTTTGTAATGATATAATTAGAATGAAATATTAAATTCTATAATTGTAAAATTAAAATAAAATCACCGCAATTAAAAGTAAAAAATAGTGACTGCATTGAAAGAAAAATATCCACTGTTTGCAATATACAATTTAGCCACATTTTTTTCCTACCAACTATTCATGGATATGGAATTTACATCAAAAAAATTGTCAATGTTTGTAAAAATATCACAGATTTGCCCAAAAATTCAATTACATAAAAAAAGGTGGCAGTTTGCAATACTAACTACAAAACCGAAAAGTTCATATGGATGTAATCCATTTTTTGGGCAAAGTTGTATTTTTTTTTTTTTTTAATTTTGGCAAACATTGGCATTTTTTTTTTTATGTAAATTGCATATATGTGAATAGTTGGCAAGAAAAAAAAATATGGCTAAATTGTATATTGCAAACAATGGATATTTGCTTTCAATGTAGTCAGTCGTTTTTTGTTTTTAATTACAGTGATTTTATTTTAATTTTGCAATCACAGAATTTAATATTTCATTCTAATTATATCATTACAGAATTGCTGATAAGAAATTACATAAATTTAGCTAAATCAAGCTATTAAAATGCATACAACCACCAAAAGAAGTGCAATAATAATCCCTACAGCAAATTCCCTCGAAAATGATAGAAAAATCTTATTTAATTTCCTCCAAAGATGAATGGTGGTTTTAAGCCATCAAAATCACCTTTGAATGGTCAAATGTGGTTTTCCATCCATCAATTAACACCTTTAATGGAGTTGGGATCAAAAGTGCAACAGTTTTTGTTCTTGTGGGACCAAAAGTGTTGAGCCCGTAAACAATAGGATCAAAAGTGCAACAACCTATGTCCTGTGGGACCAAAAGTACAATTTTCCCATTATGGTCCTTTGCATATATCATATAAATAATCACAAATTGTCATGATATGTTGTATTAATGCAAATATTCATTTTTACTGCGACAAAATTATATATATTAGTGATAAAATAGCATATTGATAAAAAAAAAAAAATATTGTTTTATAAAGATTGTTGAATAATTCCAAAAATCATCAATTTAATTGGCTTTCTGATCATCTATTCTAACAGACACAATTTTTGCCACGCAACCCAGTGTACCCTCTGTTCCCCTATATTGTGCCACCAAAAATCAGTCATGTATGACTTTTAACCCTACACCAACGAATTTGGAAGTTGAAAGCAGCACATCGTATACGTAGGTAGAGATTAAAGAAGAGCCTTGATGAGTACCCATTTTCTTGCCTACGATAGTAATTTCACATTCCAGTCCACATGTTCCCACACTCGATCCTTTGTACTCCGAAACAGTGCCCCTCTCGATCTTTGATGGGTGTCGAAACCACAAAAAATAAGTCCTACGATTACTTTCTTGCGAAAGCGGCAAGTAGGGTCGAATCCGCAGGGATCGGCGATAAGTTGATTTCTAAAAGAAATAAAAGAAAAATGGGGGGTTTGGATTTTGAATATTTAAAAGAAAATAACGAAGTATAATTTAAAGGGGAAAATTAATAGATAAGAAAGCTTTTCGGTTAAAGTGAGTTCATGCTTGATTCTTTCCATTGATCATCGATGCAAATATAACAGTTATTAAAATACATAGATCAGTTATGGTCGTTCATACGACCTAACAACCTCACCCTTCCTTACCTTTTCGTCAGCCAAGGAACGTCCGTCGGCAAGATCTCTAATCAATGAACAACCCCGGGAACGTTCACAAGATTTAATTCATCAATAGCATTAAGGATTAGAAGGGCCTGATCCTAACCAACAAAGTCCTACGAGAAATTATTTAGATAAGATCATGCATTCACCATAACAAAACTAACCACTTTGACA
Source organism: Sesamum alatum (assembly GCA_034509735.1). NCBI lineage: Eukaryota > Viridiplantae > Streptophyta > Magnoliopsida > Lamiales > Pedaliaceae > Sesamum > Sesamum alatum. The sequence goes on from JACGWO010000003.1 coordinate 11,914,002, forward strand.
CGATTAATCAGGCTATGTTGCTACCAATTATTGAACTAAACAAACAATTATGGATTTGTAAGTTCAAATAGCTAAACAAACTTTCTTGATAATGAACAACTGATCACATTATTCAAAAATCAGACGTTTGTAAAAAGAGCGCAGAGAATAACATGAATACGGATTTTAATAAAAGAATTAAACACTTATTAGATCTCACAACGTTTTAGGAATCAAGCATTCACCGTATTTTAACCGAAAAATTAAGAACTTAGCCTATCATGCTAATAGAAGAACACACTAAAAAGTGAAATTCCATTAGCAATTGGGCAACGTAACAAAAATAAAAGGAGATAGAAGAAGTAGAATAATAGATTAAACTCTAGAATTCAATGTAAAACAAGAGATAGCTTTTAAGTTGTGAGGTGCCTCCAATTTATACTATTAGCACCTCATGAACCTAGACAAGAAAAAGGATAGATACATGATTGGTAATAAACAGGTTAACAACTTAATTCCTAGTAATCTAAAGGACAAATTTCGGATTCTTCAAAAGGTTTTTCAGCATTCATTCCTTCTTCTTTCAACAAAATCCGCAGCTTTCCTTTTTCTCTTAAGTTGACTGCAGCGTTACGCTTAGTGAAAATTTTGAATCTGCCATTCTTTTTCACTTGTTCCGTCAAATGTCTCTAAATGCCATTCTTAGCTTCAATTCACCATCCTTTACTCCTTACAATATGTATTTCCTGAAAATATAATAAATCAACATGATTAGGAGTAATTAGTCCTTAAGATAAGGCATTTACAAGCATCAAATCATGGCAGATTACACACTTATCAATCTTCCTCCCACCACCGTGAGTCCCAAGTATCTATCATGGCTATGGACTACCGGAACCCTGTAAGAGTCCCCAGAAAGTGCTTCGCCGCATCCGGCACTCCCCACTGATGGCCATGCTCGATTTATACAAGTTGATCTCTTGTCTTGACGCCCGTGCATACACGCTCAAAATCCGATGAACCTTCTCAATTACTTCATCATGACATCACAAAACACCAATGTATTATCTCCAAACAACAAATATATATGTGGTCAGCTCTCTTTATTGCAAAGGTATTTAACATCAACATAGTGGAATCATGGGAATTAGGCTACAAATGGGTGATTTGAGCTAAAGTCATGGGAAGGAAGTTGTCCGTTGGATTAAAGGGATTAAAAAGGATCAAGAGAATTTACACCTTCGACACCTCATGAATGTTTTATTTCTAGCAAAACCGGAAAAGATGAAGAACAATATTGTAATAAGTCACGAATTACCTTGTATAGATCGATAGTATAAATAGTACCTCCTCCCATTCTTTCATTTGGAAGGTAAGTAAGAAATGAAAAAGTAGCATCGAAAGTTTATTCAGTTACGGTGGAAAGATTTCTCAATTATAAAGGTAAGTTTGTCGCGTATCAATGATTGTAATTCGTTTCTACATGAATAAAATATTTTATCCTATCTAATTCAATTATTGCGCGAATTTATTTTTGTGCAATATTACCATATTTATAGAATGTGTTTGTAGCACCTTTGTTTGTTATCTTTTGAGTTTTAATGTATTTTTGATATAAAACTACTAATGTATTTAATTATTTCTAATATCTTGGTATATTACTAATATAATTGACTGCTTCTATCAAAAGATTTTAAACATTTATTAGGGAAATCATCAAATCTAAAATTGCATAATGGATTAACATATGCTAGAAAGCATAATACTGAAAAGTTTTATTATCGTGTTAAAAAGAAATATGATATTTTATCATAATCAATTACCATATTCAATAATGAAAATTTACAACAAATTATAATTAACCACAATCGAGCAACGATATTAGCTTTTATTTCTCTGTTGAGGGCAAAACATTTCTCATAGCCAAAAAATATGGCAAATGTTGTGGTCACAACCACAACTATGAAAAATGTTGATTAAACATTGTCAAAAATATTTATATATTAATTTGGCTTAACTATGATAGATAATATTATTCATTTATTATGATTTGAAGTCGTAGTTATAAACAAAGTCGGGAATAATTTATTTTTTTCTTTAGCGGCAGATTCCTTTGATCATCATAAATAAAAAGCTTTGTTTTACTTCAATAGAAAAATGTTCTTTTTTTTTTAGATGTAGGTTCACCAAATGAATAATAACTGGATTGATGCCTGATGACAAACTATGTCAGCAATATATATTTGTCTGTATGTGCCATATATTCCAACGAGCCAAATATGTTATTATGCGTTAGGTTTATCCATTTTGTATTGCTTTTATTATTAGCAAACCCAATAAATTAACACCCCATATTCCTTTTGTTTAAAATTGCAATGAAATGAGACAAGTTATGAGCAAAATACAAATGGACTTCACTTTATATGTTTTACTAGTGCGCATGACACGCCGTCCCTGCGTGGATATAATAAATAATATTTTATACTTTAAAATATATTATAACACACTTAAAAAAAAGAAGAGAAAAAAAAAAAAGAAAGAAAAGAAACTAACTCTGGGGCATTATTGACATAATAAAATATTGGTGTTACGGTGTAAGTAACCACCTTTTGTGAGTGAAAACGATGTTTTCGTTATATATTAGTATAGATAATCTATTTAAACTGTCCATAATAAACTTTTATTTGAATGTAATGTACTTATACTATTTGTATAAATTCATTATAATATAATTTACATCACTTTTTCCATATAAATATAAATTAACTGGGATTTTACTCAGTAATGCACATATAATATTATGCCCCCAAAATTTCAAGAAAGAAAAATTGCACCTTTCGACAATAATAAAAATTGAGAATATGTAATAGTTAATCAGAAAAATTCATATGCTAATTTTTTGGATGGGTGAAAATCAGCCCAAGATACACACGCATATAATTTACATATAATAGTGAAATCAATTAAAACCAATTCAAAATAAACACATTGGTGAAGGGAGATAAAGGTTGCGGCAATAAAAAATGTTTGATGTGGATCTCCAATAAAAAAAACAACTATACGACTTAATTGTAGAAATATTAAGCTTCCTCTACAGTTTGAATAATATAATTAGATAAACACCAACTAAATGAAAATATTGCGTCGGCAATAGCTATAAAACTTATACTCTTATAAATAAAAAAAATTGACATTGAAGTATTTAGAAAAGCCGATTTATTTGAAAACAATTTAGAATCAAATACAAAACCAATAAAATTTTCTAAAATCCGTAGAATTAAGATATTCATAAGCCAAAGGGAGTTGAAGGGTATTTTTGGTATTATAATAATTTGGTGTAGTGGTATAAAAACTACCACTTTGTGTCTATAAGACCCCTTCTCTTTATAATAGTATAGATATTACAAACGGATCTACTTCAGTATATTTCAAATAATAGACAACTTTAACCTCTGTTTTGAATTCAACAATAGATCATTGGGAAAAAATATAAGCAATCTCCTATGGCATTGCAAATGTGTAAATTAACCCTTTATAAAAAATAAAATAGCAATTTATTTTCCTGTGTTTTTTAAAATGAATCAATTTACCTCTCCGTCTTTTAGCGGGATAAATTGCTTCATTTTAAAGAACACAAGGAGGTAAATTGCTATTTTTTCATTGGGGGGTAATTTGCCTATTTGCAATATCACAGGGAGGTAAATTGCATTAAACCCATAGATCATTTGTCCTTCATGAGTACGCAATTAGTGTTTTTTTCAACACTCGGACTCTAAACTCTCGGAGTTTTTTAATGATTCTTCTCAAGATAGTTGATAGTATTTCAAGGTGTATTTTGAATGTATGATCTCTTGTGTTTTCTATTTGATTTGGACATTGTGTCAAGTGTTGTCTCATTTGAGTTTGTGGGTTCCGTATTTATTTGGAGTCACAGAAACTTGTAACATACTTCAAACTCTCAGTTTGACTCTATTATCTTATCAACTGAACGATGAATAAACTTAGTCATGTCCATTTTATCAATTCATGATAAGATGAACTGAATTGCATAATTATTTGTAATTGTGGATAAACAATAAATAATATTGATTTTAAAAACCATCAAATTCTTAAAAGCATAGTATTCATCATATTTTATTACAAATTAACTAATTATTATAATTCAGAAAAAATAAATAAATATGCCTACTGCAAAGGATTCCTTAATTTTGGCTAATTTATATAAATATTATTAAAAAAAATTACAAATTACCCCAATTTGTATATAGTTGCAAAAATAGCCAGAGACTATTTTTCATTTTTTTAAAAATATGCATGAGTCGTTAGCTGCATGTTTTTTTAATTTTTTTGATTCCAGTCTTCTGCTGGACAAACGACTCATGTTATATATATATATATATATATATATATATATTTATTTTTTATATTAATCATTACATTATAACAACTAATTAATACTTTAATTTTACTAATTATAATATTTAATTAATAATTTAATTTAGTAACTCTAATAATTAATTCATAATTATTGTTTTGAATTATAAGATAATAAAATTTTCATTCAATATTTTTATAATTAAAGAATGTTAAGAAATAAAAAATTTTAAATATATAATTAATTTGTAACATCTAATAAACGCAAAAATTTATATTGAAAAAATAAAATAAAGAATTAGCTTCGTCATTTTCCCATCTACGATCTTGTCTTGGCACATTAGTTTGATGCGAAGGAGCTTGATTTTCTTGAGATTGGATACGGATTTGCTGCCTTGTACGTGCTTTTGGCTAATTCGTCTCATTAGGAATGCGAGTAGTCTATCATCGATCTAGATGAGTAGAGACACGAATAGTAGTATCGTGGGCTATCTAAAATTTTGGGACATCGTAATACTCTTCCGCCATTAAAAATTAAAAAAAATTATAATATGTCATTCTATAAGCCATTAAATTATAATATTATTTAATCATCGATACAACGTTATCGTATAGTGATTCTATAAATTCGCCAAAAGGTTGGAGAGATTCCTTTATTTATTATGATTCACATATTTTTGCGACTAAATCCCAATTTGAGGAATAGTTGTTTTGTTTGTGTGTGTATAATATTTATAAATTAGCCACTTAATTTTTTATGTGAGGTAATATGTCGAATTCAAAAGTATTAGTCAAAGAATTTATAAGACGACATGCATGGAAATAGGTGTCAGATAATAAACGTAATGAACAGAAAGTGAAATGGAACAAAAGATTAGGGATTCCAAAGTCTGAACCACTTTTTGTTAAATAGAAAGTAATGATGGTGACAGGTTATCTACTTTCCTTTCTCTCGCATCCATTATTTCTATCTTTTATGGCAAATTATTTCCAAATAAAATCTTTTTTTAGGTAATAATTTTTATAAGTACATTCGGATTAACTACATAACTCTCAACTGTCATTTTTAAAAAAGATCTTTTTTATTTTTATTTTTTTAGAAATAGTGTTTGCACTCATTATTCAAGTATCCTATGAACACGAAAGTCCAAATATAATATAGGCAAAATTGTAAATTAGTCTTGTATTGATGTGGGAGAAATCGAAAATAATAAATTCTTCTCTTAAGAAATAGGAAACAGAGGATCATCTCCCCCACACAAGCGGCCTTTGTCCCCGGTAAACTAATCACTAATAATGTACTTCTTGCCTATGAGGTGAATCATTTCCTCCATAATAAGAAAAAAAGGGCATAGAGGTCATATGGGCATCAAACTGAATATTAGTAAAGCTTATGATAAAATTGAATGGTCGTTTTTGGAGAGGGTTCTTCTTAAACTGGGGTTTTCGAATAAAATTGTTCGTCTCATCTTATTATGTATTACCACGGTATCCTACTCTTTTATCCTATCTGGTAATCAATTTGGTCATGTTGTGCCACAACGAGGTCCCCGTCAAGGAGATCCTCAACCTTTTTTCTTATATAGATAGGCTATTTGCCTTACGAAGTACTCTAGCTCTTACCGATTCTTCATGTCACCTTATCTGTTTTTACTTTGCACAGAGGCGTTCAGTTCACTTATCCAACTAGCCGAGGCTGAGGGTAGACTTAATGGGGTGGCTATAATCCCGTACCGCTCCGCCCATCTCCCATCTTCTGTTTGCTGATGATACATTACTGTGTTGTCAAGCCACTTGGGGTGCAGTTGATTGTATTAATGAGATCCTTGACATCTACGGTACGGCCTCGGGGCAAGAAGTCAATTTACACAAATCCACAACCGTCTTCCACCGTAATGTTGATCTGGATATCAAAGCCGGTCTCTCGAATTCTCTTGGTATCTGAATCGAAGAGAGGCATGATAAATACCTTGGTTTACCCTCCATTGTAGGTAAATCCCGCAGAGCAATGTTTAATTGTATCCGTGATAGAGTATGGGCTTGAATTCAAGGATGGAATGACAAACTCTTATCTCAAGCTGGACGCTCCGTCCTTATTAAATCTGTCCTTCAGGCCATTCCTACTTGTGCCATGGGATGTTTTTGACTTCCTATTTCTCTTATTAATGAAATTCAATCCATGATTGCAAATTTCTTGTGGCACAATAGGGACGGAAGAAAGATTCACTGGTTATCTTGGAGTAAACTCTGCAAACAAAAGAGACGAGAAGGTTTGGGTTTTCGGGATTTAGGAGCCTTCAATCTAGCAATGCTGGCCAAACAGTTTTGGAGGATTTGAACATAATCGGACAAACTTCTTAGTTGTTGTTTGAAGGCCCGATATTTCCCGAACTCTTGCATACTGGAGGCTAAAATTGGTTATCGCCCATCATTTACTTGGCAGAGCATCCTTGCCTCTAAGGAAATCATCAAAGCTGGAGCACGTTGGCAAGTGGGGACTGGGGAAAATATTAATATGTGGACAGACCCATGGATTCCGAGGCCCTTTACTTTCAAGGTAATCTCTCCACCACCGTTGCACTCTCAACTAACCACTGTGGATTCCCTTATCGATCCAGATACCTAGATACCTAGCATTGGAACCGAGAGCTCATGTTGGAAACTTTCTGGCCCGTTGATTCTCATGCGATCCTCGACATTCCACTTAGCTCTCTCGGACAAGGAGATCGAATCATATGGAACCACACCACCAATGGATTGTTCTTGGTGAAAAGTGCTTACTTCTTGGCTTTGGATATCGTAGCTTGGTTCTCGTCCAGGGACTTCATCCACCGAGCCCGCGCTAAGGTGCCGAGTAAAATTCAATTCTTTGCATAGAAGGCCTGTCTTAATGCAATCCGTACGGCGATTAATCTAGAAAAACGACTGGACCCCTCTTTCATCGGATGCCCAATCTATGAGAAAGATTCGGAGGATACCCTCATGCTTTACTTCATTGCGTGTTTGCACGCCTCTGTTGGTGTATCTCGAACTTGCCATGGGGTATTATCTCATCTTGGCCTGGAAGTACGGTTGAATGGATGCACTCAATTTCTAAGAAGTTGGGGTCACAAGATTGCTTTTAGTTCGCACCTCTCTCTTAGCAACCATAGCCGTCTTGTCCCTAAGGTGAATTATGGTAGTTTTTTTGCTTTAAGGAGGAAGCCACACTAACCCATACAATATCTTCTACAGGTTCCTCTTAAGGTTTCTATGGTTGTTTACAATAATCCTTGTCCATCAATGACTATAAGTATAATAGGGGGCAACGGACGGAAACTAAGGTTTCACCGTTTGAGAATAACACCCAGAGGCCGACCCAGGAGTGATAACCTAGGGAAGCGGATAGGGGCTTTAACTATCTTTATTAATGATAGCAATAGACTATTGCTCACCATCTGCTGGACGCTTTGGTGGAACAGAAATCGGAAAGCAGCAAGGGAACATCAACTTTTAGCGGAGCAAGTGATCGTCACGTCAAAATCATACCTTGAGGAATATCTGTTGCACTCTAGTCGGGTGGAGATGTCTCTACAAGTCAAAAGCCCAACGAAATGGTCTGTCGGAAACTGGTGTTGTGAAGCTCAACTACGACGGGGCTCTTTTTGAAGAATCCTCGGAGATTGGTATTGGAGTCATTGCTCGAGATTCCTCCGGATCATGTATTGGGTGGATAGCCAAGCGATTGAGACGTCAAACCACGCCTAAAGTTGTGGAAACGATTGCAGCACGGGAGGCGATTCAGTTGGGACTCTGATGGGGTTGGACAAAAATTATTTTGGAAGGGGATTGTGCAAATTTGTTCTTTAAGTTGAAGAAGAGAGCGCTCGACCTCTCTGCTACAAGACCGATTATTTCAAATGTTTTTCACTATGCCTCCTTTATTGAGTTTTGTGATTTTTCTCTGTCGAACAACAAACACAGTTGCGCACTCACTTCCACGTACAACTTTAGATTCAATTGAGGGTGATGTTAATCTCCCCTCACATGTATCCTCTTTCCTTCAGTTTGACATGATTTCATGTTATGAATAAAATGACGCCTCCCTTCCAAAAAAAAAAAAAAGAAAAAAGGAAACAGAGGAAAGTTCAGGAAAATCTCGAATGGAGAGCATACGAGGAAAATCCAAGGAAATCTAAGAAAGGTTACGAAGCTATCTTTAATGGATTTGGGAAATCTCGAATCTCCTCTTATCATTATTACAGAAGATTTCTACAAAGTGTTTTTCACTGGGACCGAAGCAACAACTTGGTTAAGAAAGGAGTCATCGAACAAAAAAGGATACGAGGGAATCCGAGAAGATATGGGGATCTCCTCCAAATCTCTCTCTCATCATTATACCAGATTTCTATGAGAAACCTCTACTAAGCCATGAGGCGGAACAATACGATGACTCTACTAAGGACAATGGCATCAAATAAAAAGTGTACAAGGGAGCAGGACCTGTAGGAAATCTAATTCCTATCCGTTGGGGAAAGGCCTATTAACACTTCGAAATCAAGAAGTACGAAGAGGCTCGAATGGACATAAACCGCCCCACATAATGTATGAGCAAATCCTCAAAAGATACGGAGAGATCTTTCCACCTCCCCAACTCGTCAGAAGTGATCCTGCGATGCTCAAACATTATTGGAAATTCACCTATAAATAGTCCTAAACAATCAGCAAGCATGACATCTCATCTCATCTATTTTTACTTCAGTTAAACCAATTCATCCCACATCATGTATATATAGGAAGTTGACAAACTTAGTCCCCTAAGTATGGGACTAGCAATTTTAGTTTCGTATGTTTTAATTTTGTAGTAATTTTGATCCTTACGACCAAAATTGGTCTGAAATTGAAAAATAAAATTGGGACTTTGGGTTCCGGCTGCCAATTAGATATGACTAAAATATGTAGTGTCCTATATGGATGGTGAGTCGGCCAACTAGACGAAAACGAGTCACATGTAAATCACGTGACATTCTTAATATATCTTCAGCCTAATTACCGTCTTCTTACAAATCCCAAATCCCCTCTTTAGCTCGACGTCAAGGAAGTCAAGTTTGGAATAAAACCTATGCACCCATTTCACATGTTAAGCGTATCTGGTGTATTCGGCGGCTCCCTATGCAGTGATTATGCATGGTTCCTTTGTAACATCTAGTTTGATCAAGGCTTTTCTCACTTTCCATGGATCGCGGGTAGAGGCTCAGTGGAGCTTGAAAAAAGGCTCTTATACCATGTCAAAATTTGAGAGGCAGAGAGTGCATGAAAGTATAAAATCATGTATTAGCAGTTCGAATATATATATATATATATATACAAGGCTACTTGCAGTATGCTCTTGTGTATACATATGGAAAGATACAATTCTTAAAGGGTTTAATGCAATTTACCCCCTGTGATATTGCAAATGAGCAAATTACCCCCTTATAAAAAAATAGTAAATTACTCCCGTATGTTTTTAAAAATGAAGCAATTTACCCACCTAGGCGGGGAGGTAAATTGCTTTATTTTGAAAAATACAGGGGGATAAATTGCTATTTATTTTTTCATAGGGAGGTAATTTGTTTATTTATAATATCACATGGAGGTTTCTAGCATTTTTTTTCAATTCTTAAATGTAGAGATACAAACAGAATAATAGAATAATGTAATAGTCAATAGAAGACATGTTGCCATATCATCCTTTAGGTGGCACCTTCCCTTCTTTCCGAACCTCGCCATGCCCAGTCGCCACTCTTTTCTTCTTTTCCTCGACCCCTTAGAGCACCAGCATTTCTTCTGCATCGAACCCATTTCAATGGATTTTCACCCATTTCAATGGATTTTCACATGAGGTTGAGGGCTGAAACTGATAGCGGATTGAAGAGAAAGAAAGGCCAATCATCATAATGTCCTTACACGATGCTGAGTTTAATGATTTTTCTCCCCCTCAAATAAGCACCAAGTCAGCAGACCGGCATTTCTTCTTTCGTAGGTCTGTGTCTCATGATCTTCCCTTTTTTTTTTTTTTTTTCGATTCATCTTTCCTTTTGCTTTTCTCATCTGCAAAAATTTACTGCTTGTTCTTTTTATGGAAAGTTGGTCAGAAAGAGACTTTCTTATGTGTTAAAACTGTTATCCTTTTGCTTGCCCTGCTTACTGTTTGATTCTTTTTATTTATTTGCCTTTTCATGTAGAATCAGAAAACGGGTTTTTTCCTAGTGCTATTACTATAGTTAATTACGTTCCACCGGAAAACTAAGCACTTTCACTATGTTTTTTGCATTTAAAATATTTTTCATTTGTTGCCCTTTTGTTCTGGTTGATTGGATTCAGTTGTTCTGTGGTTCTCCTGTAGAATTAAATGTGCTATTTCAAAATTTAGTTGACCAGCATCAACTTTGAAGAAGAGAAAAAAGAAAAATAAAACATTTCCAGTTATTTAACAATGTGAGGAGGAGGAGGACGACGACGACGAAGTGGTGGGAAATGGGTCTTCATTTTCTGCCTGAGCCACGTAGGACGCCACATATTTTAGTCATGTTCAATTGGCAGCCAGAACCGTAAGCCCCCATTTTATTTTTTAATTTCAGGTTAATTTTGATCGGAAGGCCCAAAATTGCTACAAAATTAAAACATGCTAAAATTGCCAGTCTCATACTTACGGAACTAATTTTGCCACCCCCTATATATACATGACTCATTTTGTAATTTTGCCCATAATATGATAGGTGTTTGGATAACTTCTACTTCTGTTGTGGAAATAACTTGTAAGTTAAGCAATAGTAAAAGTTGAGAGCGTTTGAAAATAAAAGTTCAGAGTGAAAAGAGGTTGAAGTTTTAAGTTTTTGGAAAACCAACTTAGTATTAATAATTACTCGTAATGGTGACACGCAGTTCCCATGTATATAATTTTATCAAATGCAGTGCAAGAATTATCTATCTTTTTTAAATTAATCAGAAAAATCAATAGACATTGAGAACAATTTCTATAAAATAGTCGTTCTTAAAAAAAAAAAAAAAAATTCATAAGAATGCAAGACAGTTGAAATGAACTAAACTAAAGTGAAAATTTTCATAAATAAAATATTTATTTCACGAATTGATTCAATTTTAGTTGCACTTGCTTCCTGTTGGATTGATCACTTTGCACCTACATAAATAAAAAAAATAGAAATATAATACATAATAGTATTTTATATATATGTAAAAGTTATTGAGTAATACCTTGAGTTATGAGCGAAAGAAGATATAGTTTTGAAAAAAAAATCATTGAACACCACATTCTTTTTGTATATACCTTCACAACCAAACGTGGAATATTCTCTAAGCAAGACTGCTGTTGTTCTTTTGGAAACACCATCGGCCATGACACGCAATTCCTCTGTGCATATATTTTTATTTAACATTAAATATACAAAATCTAAAGATAATTATTTGAACTGCGTGGTTGTCATACTTATTTAAATTACTTAATTTAACATTGTTGATGTAGAAGTAGGTAACAAAAAATTTCAGTGGTGACAATAACTAAATTTCAGTCGTGTCATAGCTCTCAAGTTTTGACATAAAAATTTCATTCTTAATAAATTGATTGGCATTTAACATGTGGACTTGTTAAATAATTAAAACAGTGGTGACAATAACTATTTTTTTTTTTATTCGACAATAAATCTTATAATCTCTACCCCCATACGATTGTACAAATGAATATATTAGGATTTTGATATTATTTGATTTTGAATTAACAACGATAAAATATCAATACTTCGTGGTTCAACTATCATCCATTACATTACATTATATGTGTCCACAACTTGAAGACAATTTGCAGTGAATATTGAGTTCAACAATTACAAAAAGATTTCAAAAAAATTAAATTCAATATATTTTCAGCCAATTCAACTTTTCTCCACCCATTAAATGAATCATTTTTCTCAACCTAATTTCCCTTTTTTCCAACTTTCAAACCATTGTTTTTAGAATACTTCATCACTTTTGTAGACACTTAAATAAAAACAAAAAACAAAAAAATAAAACAACAATACACAAATAAAATAGAAAATTACCTTATGTAAAAGCCTTTCATTCTGTCATTTAGAATTCCTTCAAATTCCATGTTATAATCCCTAATCCCAATTGTCAAATCCTCCTTAAATTTCAGACCACTATCTTATCCTCGTATATCTCTACTTCCACGACTCCAACACCTGAAAATTCTAACAATAGAACAAAAAAATATTGAGAAAGACTAAGATACTGAGAGAGTCTTGAAATATCACTAAACAATGAAATAATCCTCCATATAAATTTGAGAAATCCGGAAAGACAATTGAGATAGAACAAAGGTCCCTATTTGTCAAATTCTAAAAATGAGGATCCAATTAAGTAAAAGAAACAAAATGCAAAAAGTAATGCACGCTGGATGAAATCTAAATCCTTGTCCCAGATGGAAAAGTTAAGAGTCTGAGAAATTCATTCTCAAGTGTGAGAAAATCAAACATAGTTTTATGGAAAATAGAAGAGAAAAAATGTGAAAAAAGGGTCCCATAAACAAAGAAAAAAGTGAGAACATGGAGAAAGAAGTGAGAATGGTTTTTTAAAGAGGAAAAACCATTAAAAACCATCCTCACTTCCAGAATGGTTTTTAAAAAAAAGTGAGAGGAAAATTATTTTAAATTTTAAATCCTTTACATTTATTTTTGAATGATATCAAACTTAGGGGTAAAGTAGGAATTACTATTTTTGGTGTAAGTGGTATCAAAACTAGCTTTTTGTATTTATACAACCCCTTTTGTTTATAACTAGTAAATGTGGCACACTCAAATGTGTGTGCACAATTAATTTAAATTTTTATAAAATATATATTTTTTAAAAAACTAAATTAATTAGATTCTAAATATTAAAAATATAAAAAAAATAAGAAATTAATGAAAGAAAATGAGAGAAGAAAAAGGGATGTGGAAGTTGATAAGAGAGAAAATGGGAAGTTGAGAAGTGAGAGAAAAATAAGAAGTTGATAAAAGAGAAAAATAATAGTAAAATATTAAAATATTAAATAAATTAATAATTAAACAATAAATTGGCAAACCAAATTTGGGAGAGACACCAAAGAGGTGCTCTCCCTTAATATAATAGTATAGATAGTACTAGTTTTTGTGGCACGCCATTCCAGCGTGCATATAATAATATTCTTTCGAGTGTTAAAATGTATTATTATAAAATAAGAGCAAAATATAAGTCAATATATCACATTAGAAAAGAAAAAAGAAAGAGAGAAATAAACTATTATATCAATTAATAAATTTTGGAAGTTAAATAAAGTAGATATTTTATCAGATGAATGACATTTTTGGTTTCACAAAAAAATGGTGTAACAGTATCATTAACCCCCCTTTATGAGTGTGGAGAACCTTTCCTTTTTATATTACTATAGATAGATACCGAGTTCATTGCAAAGTTAGTCCCACACTATAGGTCCCTTTGTAACTTTAGTTCCATGCTTTTGAAAATAACCAAACTTAATCCCACACTTTAACATTTGTTGGCAAAAGCTAGTCCAGCCATTAAAAATATGACGGAAATGTCAAATGCTTAGCACATGGTTGCTAGTGTTATAGTCTTATGGGAGAGAACTGGTTGTGACTTTAGTTAGTTTTTATTTTTTTTATTTTTGATATTTTGTGGAGATTACTAAAGAAAAGTGTATCTATTTTTATATTTTTGGGAGTTGATATTTTCATGTTTTGAGATGTGAATTTTTGTTGCTCAATTTGTAGCTTTTTGTGTTGTCCCTTATGCTTTTGAGATAACACAAAATAAATAAATAAATTCACAGCTAAAGTGCTGTCCCTTATGCTTTTCTTCAGTATTTTTCAGCAAAATTCACAAAATGATATCCAAAAAAAACTAAAGTCTTTTACATACTGTAATCTAAAGTAGGGTATTCAATTAACTCATGACGGCGAAGCATTTTCTCTCGCTAACAATCTCGCCTTCACTCCTATTGTCGTGCCGATCAACATTAATTTCCTCTTTAGTCGCCTTCGGATTTAATTTCAATTGGGAAATGGGATTAGGTTTTGTTTTGGAAAGAAATGAAGTGATTTTTTCTCTCCTCTCGATTTTGACAGAGTCGGGTAAATGTGTAATTGTTTTTAGCTAATTAATTCCCCCCAACCTAAAACTGCTAGTTCCCTCCCTTTAAAACGGTAACATAATGGCCATGTGTGTGCCTTTCCATCACATTTTTATCAGCAAGATTAGTTCTGCCAAAAAATATTCAAGTGTGGACTAAATTTGGCTATTTTAAAAGTATGAGACCAAAAATTGCAAAGGGGCCTATAATATGTGACTAATTTTGCAATTAACTCGATAGATGCACAAGAAAAAAATCCTATTAGTTACATTTTTAATGACTAGGGCTAAAAATCGTGGTAAATAACTATTATTAACTACGGTTAAATAAAAATCGATGCAAAAACTAGATTTTCCATCATGAAAAACTTATATGCCATGGTAAAAACATTCGCCATGGGTTTTAGCCATGACAAATATTTTAGCCACCCTCACAAAAACCACGACCGACAATCATTGTATGATCGTAGTCAATGATTATTTACTACGACTATTTAGTATTAATCATGACAATTAACTATTATTAAATATTATATTTCTTGTAGTGTTACCAATAACCTGCAAAAGTTGGCAACAGATTACTTTTGACTTTTGAATAACAACTTAATTTAAGCAGTCTTAAAGTCGAATAGTAAAACAAAAATACTCTTTCGAACTTATTTTTTAGCATAAACTGATAAACTCTTATTTTAAATCATTGCAATTTTGCAAATACTCTGCTGCTGTCGTCCATTTTAATTTAAAAACAAAAAGAATAGAAAAAGTAAGTTTATGAATTAATGATTTAAATCTGTTTCTACAAGATTCAACCCTCCTCATATCGTAAAAGTGAAAAAATGCAATTATTCCATTGTGATATGCAAAATGTGTAAAATATTTCTTGTGAAAAAATAAAGAACAATTTATCCCCTGTATTTTAAAAAATAGAGCAAAAAATTCCCTAAAAAATGAGCAAAAAAACTCCTGTGAGAGGGGTTGTTTGCTGTATTTTAAATAACATAAAAGAGTAAATTGCTAGTAATTTTTTCACAAAAGTAATTGCTCTTTTTAGTTAATAAGGAGGGACAAATTGCATATAACCCTATCGTAAAAGGAGGAAAGATTCCTACAGCTTCATAAAATATTCATGATGCAAATTGATAGTGATAACAGAACAGTACAGTCTGTGTATACTAATTAAGAACCATTACTCTTCTGTTAAACTCCGGAATTATAGCTCACAAACATCTCCTCCACAATCAAAGGCTATAAAATATAGCCATTTATATTCTCTATAATTCTTTCTAGGAAATTGTTTTCCTTTAAACTTTTTAGCATTTCTGACAAGTGAACTGACAAATTATTAGCAAACCATTTGTGTGGCCACGGAAAAGGTGTTTGACTAAACTTATTTGAAACATTTTATAACCTTTTATATCTTATAAAATATTTTAAAAACTTAAATATGTCACAGTTTATTTTAAAAATAAAATTTTAAAATATTTGAATAAATAATATTTCATAACTTTAAGATATTAGAATATTTGATAATAACTCTTTATTCTATAATAATGACTGAAAAATCCATTAAATAATTATAACTAAAAACCTTTATAAATAAATACTTTTACTTTGGAGAAAAACGTCTATTATACAAAGAGTAAGAGTGAGTAAAGTTTAAGATTAAAGAGCTAAAAAGATCTCATTAAATATTTTTAAGAAAATAAGTTGAGCTTAATCTTTTTCAAAAAAACTTATTATATTCTAAATATTTTATTTGAAAAGAATGCAAGCAGTCCTCATTTGATGTTACAAATGAGCAAATTACTCTCTATGAAATAAAATAAAAATTTACCTCCTTATATTTTTTTAAAATGAATTAATTTATCTCCTCGTATTTTTTTAAATGAAACAATTTACCAGCTCCCTGTTTAGGGGTAAATTGCTCTATTTTAAAGAACACATGGATGTAATTACTATTTTTTTCATAAAGAATAATTTGCTCATTTGCAATATCACAGGGAAGTAAATTGCATTATACCCTATTTTGTTAGGGATAAACGCAATTTATCCCCCTGTAATATAAGAAATGAGCAAAAAACCTCATGTGAAAAATTAATTAGCAAATTACCTCTTTGTGTTTTGAAGAAATGAAGCAAATTACCCCTCAATCAAGGAAAAACACAGGGATTAATTTGCTTTATTTTAAGATCAAATGGTAATAATTTGTTAATTATTTTTTCACAAGAGGCATTTTGCTCATTTTTTATATTACAAGGGGGTAAATTGCATTTATCCCTGTTTTATTATATTATTTTAAACATTTTATTAAATGTTTTAAAAAATTTATAACATCAGCGAAACACCCTCTTACATGAGTGTCAATTCAAAGTAACTGGACTCTTTCTGAGAATTGTCCAATCCCTCTCTGTTCTCTGAGTTCTGATGGCTTCAGAACGATATCTTTTTATGCAGTGTTGGATACTGAGAAAAAATTCCATAACAAACGACCATTTTGAAATTAATGATAGTTTCATGTGTACGCAAATGGTAAGACTTGCGACAATTAAAGAATGAATGGTTCAATCCAGAGACAGCCTCATGTTTGGACTCGTCATTCTTATCCTTTGTCCTTTTCCTTAGTTGACAGATCACATGCATATTACATAAATACACATCTCGGTCTTAGATGTCCATTTGGAATGAATTGTCGCTACTTTACTTTTGAAACGAGAATAGGGGAACTTATTGTTTAATCCCATTTTATAAGGAGTAATTTGGTCTCGAGTGATTATATATAACTAGAATTTTTATGTAAACATTTTATTTGGTATAGTTGAAATTAAGAAAAAAAAATTGACAATTGATTCGTTAAAAGGAAAAATAGGAAAAATGCTACAATGGAAAAATGCAAATTTGAAATTTTCAATTCACTACAAGAGTGCTGGCTAGAGATGGAAAAATTTCACCTTTGAAACAGAAATATTTTCGTGTTAAAATATAAATATAAATCTACAATACAGAGATAGAGTTTTTGATGGATAGGAATTTAAAAATAAATTAAAAATTAAATTATGAAAAAAATTTCGTCTTTGATTCCGTCTTTGATTTAGATTAAGATTAAAATATTTACGACGAAAATTTTCGGTCTCAGAATTCCAATTTATGAGACGGATCAAAGACGAATTTTGAAAATATTCTTTTTTATTTTGAATTTAAATTTTTTATATATCCGTCTTTGTTTCCGTCATAGAATAAATATTCTGGGATGAAAACAAAGGCAAAATTTTTAAATATTTTTTCTTTTTCTATATATATATACATATATTATCAAATTCATCTTTAGACTAATCTCTGTTCTGAACTCTATTTTTCTTTTTTTAAACTCTGTTTTAGTTACCAAAATTTTAAAACAAAACTAATCACAACCAAAGCAAAAAAGCCCTCCTCCCAGCACAAGATCTTGCGTTTCTCTTCCCTTCACCTAACCGCACACTGTTAGAATAGGTGATCAGAAAGTCAATAGGTTTGATTTGTAACCTATTATACAACTCGATGTAAATGTAATATTATTATGTGATGAATAAAATGAGTATTGATCACTTTTGGTGCTTACTTTGTTGCGCTTATTTCACATTTGTTAAAATGGTGTTTTACTTATATCGCAACAAAGCCCACATACCACGGTTAACAACTCGTGCAGTTGGGCCACGCATTGGATGGTGGTCATGAAACCAACTGATTGAGAGTTGGGTCTGAAACGTTCCAAGTCAAGGACCTCGAGACAGAGCATCAAGAGTCCTATTGAGACTTGCATCAAGAGTCGTGTTCATTGGATGAGTGCCGTGTTTCATCAACGACAGGCGTGGGACGCCTACACGATCTTGATGGGTTGGTCGACAGGGGTCGAGTCGACTGGACTGACTCGCGGGGATCATCATATGGAAGCCTTGGAGGCTTGATCGGTATGATTGGATTTCTCCGGTTCCGATAGTACGGGAGTAGTCCTCAAACTTGAGGAATCATGGCAGTCGCGTGCACAGGACGGCTGTATCTTCGATCTGGCAAGAGATGATCATTCTGTAAGATGATCATTATAAGCCTTGTCCAGTGCAGTCGGAATGTGTAGCGAGGACGGTGGATTCCAAGAAGAGGATCCGTCCCCTGTCAGTATGTGACAGAGGTATCTCCTATGCACTCGGAGACACGTTCATGCTGTTTAAAGCTGTGGCCACAGTAGATGGTCGAACAGGGAATGGTTTCCTATGTCGACGAAATGAAGCATACGTAGTCTCGAGTATTATGCATAGATTCCTAGTCAAGGATGGGAACCGACGCCCAATTCCATACTATAGACTAAGGCCGGGAGACGGTAGATGGAAGGACCGTACCCATACGGAATCGGCGCCTAAATGTTCACGCCAACATTCACCAAGTCTCTCGTGCCATGGACCATTGCTAGACGGCCACCCATGGTAACAGGCCCTTGTGGGACACGGGCCCAAGTCTAGCTGAGGGTGAACCTAAAGGGTCACACACAAATCACCGAGGAGGTTGAGAGATTGACTTGGAGTCAATCTTGAAGGATAAATAAGTAATTGGATTACTTAAGGTATAGTCCATCGGATGGACGGGCAGATATTGTATCGGGCCCTCGTTTAATCGGTAAATTGGATTTTCGATTAAATATGGAAAGTTGAGATGTTGGATATTTTAATTAGATTAAAAGATCAATGGGAATAATTTAAGTGGACATTAAATTGGATTTAATGTTGGGTTCAACGTAATTGGATTGCGATAAAAACTCGGTCTGTTAAATTTTGACCCGAGAGGAGAAATAATTCCTATTATTGAATAGGAAGAAGTTGGACTTCTTCCCATATTAAGCATGGCCGAAATTCTCCCTTGGAGGAAGCTAAAATCAACCATGTTTCATGCAAGGTGGTATGTTGACTTATCTCTTTTGGAAAGAGACAAATCAACTCTAATCAAGCCCTTCCCTTTTGGTATGATTTGATCATACCTTAAAAGTTGGTAGGCTTGATTGAAGAATTAATGGTGATTGATTGGAATGTATCTAGACATCCTTGGATGAACCTAGACACATTCCAATAATCACATTAATGTATATATAGGAGTATATACAACACCTTGTGTATTAGAATCATTATTCATCTTTTCAAGGAAAAAGAAGACAAAATTCGGCCCTCTCTCCTCTCTAACTCTCGGCCATCTCACTCCCTTCCCACTTGTGTTCTTCACTTGATTTTGAATCAAAACGAAGAACAAAGTAGGTTTAAGAGAACACTAATTCCTAGTGTTCTTTTCTTAAACTGATTCCTTCATAAACCCGTTTTCCTCTAGCAAGGAGAATGTGAGTTTCTTCCTGTGTGGTGTGGATCACCTTTGGAGAATCCATACATTTGGATTTTATGAGCATTCCAGAAAAAAGAACAACGCAAGTAGCCGAGCACACGTAAAGTCGTCAAAGGTAACAATTTATTACGTTTTGATAGTTTTGTTTTTCATCTATGCCCTATGTGTTACATGTATGCTTTTAACACTAATACATCCTACATTGAATACCCGGTTGAGCACCCAAGGATACACCCCTTGGGATACGTTTATTTAAATTTGATTTAAATGTACGCACCCTTTCTTGCTTTCTCGCTTCCGCTCGCGCTCCCGGTCGGATCCGCTTGTCCTTCAACACCTGTTCGTTGTAGTCGTTGTCAAAGTCGTCATCGCCTGCTGCATCCTAGTCATCATCTCAGTTGTTGCTATCATTCGCATAAATATTTGGTAAGTAATCTATTTTAATTACTCGACTTTTGTTCTTCGCGAGTTCTATTGATTGGCTTTTGGGAGTTGTATATATTTTAATTACACGTCTCAATGTCAATTTTAGTCTTATACAAGGTATCAATGTTTAGTATTTTAGAAGGGTTAAATGCAAATCCCCCCCCCCCCCCAGATATAGAAAATGAGCAAATTGTCGTACTATTAAAAAAGTAGCAAATTAACCCTCTTTATTTTTAAAAATAGAGCAATTAAGCCCTTCATGTGGCTTCGTGCCATTCACGTGCATTTTTTTTAATTTTTTAATTTTTTGATCATAAATTACATTTGCATCCTTATTAATAGCCATTGGATCTGATTGAATGTAGGGTCCAAATTTAACTAATAAGATCAATGGTTCAAATTTTACTTAATTCGATCAATGGTCTAGATTTAAAAGCATATATTTACCTAATATATATTTATATTAATTAGAAATATATGTATAATATATTTCTATTGGGGGGGGGGGGGTGGGGGTTGGACGGAAGGGAGGGCCGGCCACCGTCGACGACAGGAGGCTAGGAAAGGAGACGCGATGGCGGGGGTGGGGGATTTGGGGCACTGACGACTTGGGGAAGGGGGCGGCGAATCTGGGGGAGAAAGGGGAGAGAGGTGGTGGATTTGGGAGGGGAAGGGGGGAAGGAGGGGGCGATGGGGAAGGAGGGGCGACAACGGGGAAGCTGGAGGTAGGGGCTGTTAGAAATAGGTGACCAGAAAGTCAATTTGATTGGCTGTTTTGGGAACTATTTGTCAATCTTTGTCAAAGTAATATTATACTGATGAATATAGTAAGTATTCATCATTGGCAAAATGTGTTTGTTGTGCTTACTACTCACATTGAGCAGCATTTTTCAACGTCACAACAAATTCCCACAGCCCAAATGGTTAAAACCGTGGAGTTGGGTTGCGCATAAGTTGGCAGCCATGAAACCAACTCCTGAGGGTCGGTCTGAAATGTTTCAAGTCGAGCACAAGACGGGGTATCGAGTGCCCTATAGAGATTTGTACTAAGTATTACATTCACTGGGTGAGTGCCAAGTTTAATCGGTGCCAAACGTAGGTTTTCTATGCAATTTTAGTCGGTTAGTCGGCGAGGTTGTTGACTTACTGAACTGACTTGCGAGAATCGTCATATGGAAGCCTTAGAGGCTTGCTAGGTATGACTGGAATTCCCGGTTTCAATAGTATGGGATTAGTTCTCGGACTTAATGAATCATGGTAATCACATGCGTATGAAGACTGTATCTTGGCTCTGGCGAGCGGTGACTGTATCGTGAGGTAGCCTTGTCTAGTGCAGTTGGAGTATGTAGCGAGGGCGGTGGATTCCAAGAAAGAATCTATCCCCTGTCTATTATGACAGTGGGATCTCTTATGTACTCTGAGATGGTTGAAACTTTAAAAGTCTATGGCCATAGCGATTGACTTGCATGAACGGATTTCCTACATCGATCAAAAGAGTAAACCTATTTCGAGTATAAAGTATAGCTGCCTAGTCAAGGATGGGAACCGCGCCCAATTCTGTGCCGTAGACTAAGATCGGGAGACGATTGATAGTAAAAGCATACCCATATGGAACTCAGAGCCTAAATGTTCACGCAATTATTCACCAAGTCTCTAGTGCCATGGACTATTGCTAGACGACCACCCTGTTAGAATAGGTGATCGTGAAGCCAATCCTGTTAGGCTTATATAACCTATTTCTGACAATTTGGTGTTTAGATAAAGTTCATGAATAAAAGTGATATTCATATTTGGCGCTTATTCTTTGTTTGTGTTCACTTAATTACCTTATATTATAATCTGTTCAATGCACAAACAAAACCCACAGGCTGAAATCATAATCCAAGAAACTGGACTGCGCATAGAATGGCAGGTCATGAAATCAGTTTCTGTAGATCGGTCTGGTATACTCCAGGTCGAAGGATCTCGAGATAGGGTATCGAGAGTCTATTTTAGACTTGCGCTAAGTGATTGCAGTCGTGTTTCATCGACAAGTGACAAGGGTTGTCCATGCAATGTTAGTGGGTTAGCCAGCTTGTTGCCGGCTGACTAAGGTGACTCGTGGGAATCTTCATATGGAAAACCTTGAGTGGGTTGGTGGGTATGACTTGAATTCCCAGTTCTGATAGTACGGTTTGGTCCTCAGACTTGAGGGACTATTATGGTCACATGCACACCGAGGCTGTATCTTAGGTTTGGCAAGAGACTACCAAGTCAAAAGACTGGATTGTCATAAGCCTGTCTAGTGCAGTCAAGTGTTTAGTGTGAACAGTAGATCCTAATATAGAATCCGTCTCCTGTCAATAGGATTGACAGTGATGTCTCACTTTCACTCTGAGACTCGTCCTTCAGTAAATCTGTGGTCACAGTAACTGAACAGTGGGATAGGATCCCTGTGACGTTTGGTTGGATGAGCTAAGGCTGTGGTCAAGAATGGGTACCCACGCCTATTGTCCACACCCTAGACTATAGCCGTGAGATGGAAGACGGAAGGAAAAAACGTACTAAAGAGCCTAAATGTTCATGCCATAAATATTCACCTAGTCTCTAGTGCCATGGACCGTTGCTAGACGGCCACCCATGGCGACGGATGATTTTCCCGTATAGGATGACTGAAAATTCGGCCAAGTCTAGATGAGGGTGAACCTAAAGAGTCACACACAATCCATCTGTAGCGGATGAATTAGTTTGGAATTAATTCCGGGTGGTAGAATAATTTATTTAGATTAAATTGGTCCACTTTTCTTGAATTGTTAATTCTTTAATTGGATTAAATAAGAATTAACAATAAATTAGATTTATTAATTTGAGGAGGTAGGCTTAAAATAATTATTTAATTATTTAAAGCCTTGGGATTATTTTAAATTAGATTTAAAATTATTCCATGGAATCCATCTAAGAGATGGACGGACGAGATTGAATGGAGAGATCAATGGCTAAGATCAAGTTTGACTTGGTCTTTCCCTAAGTTGACTAGGATTTGACTAGGTCAAAATCCTAGTCAACCTAGGGTTCTCTATGAGAGTTTAAAGAGGACTAGGAGAAGTTTCCTCTTCTATAAATACTTATAGAAACACACACCTCAAGGTGTTGAATTTCTAGCACACACACACACACACACACACACACACACACCACTCGGCCACACTCTCTCCCTCTCTCTCGGCCGACCCTTCCCCCTTCTCCTCTCCAAGAATTATTTCTAGTTCCTTGTTTTGATACAAGAGAGCTATAGACAAATTGATCACGTTAATTAATAACGCTAGGTCGATTTGTCCTCCTATATAATTCCTCTTGATTTCTTGTTAGCACGGGGGATCAAGATCCGGTGGATTGGGGGCACAATTTAGAGGGTTCCTATTTTGGAGTCTTGGTGGCAAAAGTGGAACGACGAACGTAGCAGTTTGAAGAAAACGACAACGGGTAGGTTACACTCTCCCTTTTTCGTTTCAACCCTATGGCTACCATGATATTACATGTTTTACTTTAATCATGAGATACACAAAACACCCGGGAGGTTCAAGGAAACACCCCTTGAACGTGTATTTACTTTCCGTTTAAGCATGTTTTTTTTTTCATGTTTTAATTTACCACGCTTCCGCATTTGCGCTCCCTCCCGGACGATCCACGCTTCCTTTCACACCCATGGTAACAGGCTATTTCTAGTTATAGGTCAACCGGATATAATTGTGTTGGTCACAAGCCCAAGTCTAGCTGAGGGTGAACCTAAAGAGTTACACACAAATCACTAGGATGTGATGCAATTAATTCTCGAAAAACATAAATGATTAGATCAATTAAGTGGTGTTATCCATTGGATTGATAATCTAAAGATTAGTTAATTAGGATTAATTAAATTTTGGATTTGGCCTTTAAATTAATTAGAATAATTTAAAAGAGGATTGGGATAATTAATTAGTGGTTTGGTTCATTAATTAATTAAAATTGAGCGTGTCTAATTAATGAATTGAATTCATTAATTAGAAATGGGCTAGAAATAGGGTAAATTATAGCATCCTCCCCTAAGGTTTGGCATAATTACAAATATCGCCTCGTTGTTTGAAAAATTACAAATACCCCCCTGAGGTTTGTAATATTTAACCAAAGGCTTGAAATTGACCATTTTGTCCATGAACTTTTTATTACAATTGTAGAAAAATCAGTCGAGGTAAATTGCATTATTGCTCATCTGTGTAAAAAATGGATGGAAATGGGTTATTTGTTAGAAAAATCTCCCTACGCATTGTAATCCAAAAAAAATTAAAAAATTAAATAAAAAATAATTCAGTGGATAAGGGCATTTTGGTCAATTCACCCATAAAAATGGATGGAAATGGGTTATTTGTTAGACGGTTATAAACCTCAGGGGGATATTTATAATTTTTCAAACAATGAAGGGGTATTTATAATTATGCCAAACCATAGTTGGAATAATTAAATATGTTTGGGCTTAATTAATTAAGTGGATTGAACTCATTTAATTAATTAAGTGCATTTTGGCTTGTAAATATTTAATTCGATTTAATATTCACTTGGACTTTCTTTGTTGTGAATTTTATTTAACTAGATTAAATAATAAGCCCAAAAGAATTAGCAATTGGGCTCAATTTAATTTGTTAAACAAATTAATTGAGCCCCATCCAAATGCATCAGCCTAGCTCATGTTGACCTTGGCTAGGTCAACTTACCATGTGAGGAGAGTCCAAAAATTGGCTATGAGCTTTTGAAAAGGCTGAAAAACATTTTTGAGTGAAAAGGCAAAGTGGATTAGTTTATGGAAGTGGTTGGAGAGATATATGGAAGTTTCTTTGGAGACTAGGTCTCCTTCCATATCTCCCACACACATTCACCTTCTCCCACAACTCAAGAATCGATATTTCCTCTCCAAGAATCTGAAAATTTCGTCCTCTCCCCCTCTCCAAATCTCTCAAGTTCTTCTTGGTTTAGAACAAAGGTAAGAACAAGGTAGATCAGAAATACACTAATCAATAGTGTGGTTTTTCGAAACCTCTTCCATAGATTCGATTCTTGCTAGCACGAGAATGAATCTAACATTCTCAGTGTGGTGTGTACGAGATTAGAGGGCTCCTACATTGGAGCCTAGCATGGAGGAAGGTCGGACCTCAGAGAAAAGGAACAACGTGTATAGCCGTTACGAGAAAAACTACAAGGGTATAATTTACATTACATGTTAGTTTTTCTCATTAATTCCACGGCCTAGATCGTAGATCTCGATATTTTTGTATGTTTCTACAATTTATACACCAATAGCCCAGGAACGGTTCAAGGGCACACCCTTTGAATTTGAATTTTCCTTTTGTTTTACGCCTTTTCCGCCCTTTCACTGCGTTCCCGGGCTGATCCATTTCCGTTCAGTGGTATCAGAGCTAGGATCAGTGTATAGGGCTGGAATAACATGTTTTATGTGTTAATACATGTACAACGTGTTTTAAAGCGTCTTTTACGACATTTATTTTGGCTTTATATTCATAATTGTGTGTTAAAAAAGGGCATGTTTAATTTTACTTTAATTATTGGATGTTAGGAATTACAATTTTGGTATTTTCTGAAAATAATAATTTTGTGTTAGTTCAGTATTGTATATGAAGAGAAGATTTTTTTTTAAAGCAACTTTTTCTAGAAAAATCGAGCAGCAACAGCCGGTCGCCCACAGGCGCACGCAGTGCCAGTTACGTGCTGGGGGTGCGCGAGCGGTTGGCCTGGGCGCGGGCGGCCGGTTGTGCCTTGACGGCTGGGCGTTTTTCTATTTTTCCAGAAAATTATTTTTTTTCTATTTTTCTGCATATTTTCTAAAATGGTCAATTTTAGCTAAATTTAATTTTGGTTGAAATTGATTATTTCCTAGAATTAAATTGTTAAGATTAATTTGGAATAGGTGCCCAAACCAAAATTATTTTTGCATGGGTTGCACTAATATCCAATTTTTAATCGCATTATTTTACATGTAATTTTCAGCACATGAGTGTATTTTTATATGGTATTAGTTATCACATGCTTTTAATATATGGTATTTATTAATTGATGGAGCATGATTTTGTGGGATACATTTTTATGCTACGTATGTTAATGGTATTAACATAGGAAGATCACAAATCCCATTAACCTTGTGCATGGTTTTAATTTTGTTGGTTGGGGTGTCAGTGCTCTTATTTCTTATCTCTCTCGTTTTTAGCCTTGTTAATTAAAAACCTTGCTTTTACCCCTATTAATGTACTCCCCTAAGTTCTGTTTGGGGTTTCTTAATTTTTAATTGTAATAAGAGTAGATAGGTGGAGAGGTTTATTTTCTTATGTAAATAAATTATAAGGAGCAATCCTAAGGCGAAGGAGCCCATGGAGGTGGACATGGAATTGGCCCACAGAAGATCCATGGAAAAGAGACCTGATGGGCGGAGCCCACGATGGAGAGTCCAAGACGTAAGAGATGATTACAAGGCCCATTAGCTTCATAATGGGTTAAATATCTTTTAATAGATAGGCCTTACCCTAGATTGAGCATAGATCCATTGCGGGCTTAGTGGGTCACATATGATTGGGCTTTGTGATCATCTAATAGGGGCGTGTTAGGCTTTATTTTCTGCTTGTGGTGAATTTATTTTTTGATGAATGCTTTATTAAATGCTATAGTATTTAATCACATGCAAAAATACTAAAGTGCTGATGTCTCGGTCCATATCCATAAAAATAAACTCACTTGGTTTATCCAAGTAAATATTATCCCCACAATGGATAAAAATCTAATGATTAATTCAAGCTTTCCATCCTTAGCAATGTAGTGAGGAAGTTATTTTCACACAATCATGGTCTCATGAGTCGTGACACGTTGGGAATGGAAGAAAGTACACTATTGCTTTGAACAAAGTGAGTAAGCTCCTGTTTCCCTGTCTCATGAGTCGTGGGAGGCGACACTTGATGTATAATTTGGTTGATGGGTCGGGCTTAACGTCGAGTAGCATGATTCACTCGGAGTTCTCGGAATCATGTGAAGAGGCAAGGCAAAATAATTTGGGGAACTCATTAGATGAGAATGATATAGATTACCTCCCACAAGACCTTTTTTCATGTGAATCGTAAAAATGGGGGATGAAGAATTGCATTTGTGGACCCTAACCCTACTAGAAAATGGTTTCTCAGAACTCCATTTGAGAGTAATGGGCTTTCGCAGAAATAGTAGGAGTGGTTAATGACTAAAGACCAAGTCTTAACTTGAACATAATATTATTATAATCTACTTATTGTTTTCTATTTAAATTGTAGATGTCTAAGAATCCACTAATGCAAATACTAGGGGCTAATAAACTTTATGGAACCAACTACACTAACTGGTTGTAGAATCTCAAGATACTCTTAGATTTCTAGAACCAAACTTACATTATGGATAAGGATATTTCTTAGACCTTGCCAGAAGGGTCGACAACTGAAGAATGCTTGGTGTTCGAGAAGTTGCACACTGATTACCAACAGGTGTGCAGCATCATACTGGCATCAATGACAAACGAGATCCAGAAGTAGTACTATAGGCTGGATATGTTGGCTTGATTATGCTTTATTTGCAAGATATCTATTCGGCCCCGGACTGGCATGTTAGATATGCTGCAACAAAGGCATTCTTCGGAGCTAAGACGACAGAAAGGTCGTCTTTACAGGAGCATTGAGTGATAATGCTATCTCTCATGGAGAAGCTCAAAGACCTCGAGCTGATCTTGAAAAAGAGACATACATCAACGTGATCCGCCAGTCTCTTCCTCCTTCATTAGACCCATTTA
Organism: Sesamum alatum; assembly: GCA_034509735.1. Lineage (NCBI taxonomy): Eukaryota > Viridiplantae > Streptophyta > Magnoliopsida > Lamiales > Pedaliaceae > Sesamum > Sesamum alatum. Next base: position 11,942,107 of record JACGWO010000003.1, read on the forward strand.
TTGTCAACTATAACATGTATGGCTTGAGAAAGACCTTAATGAGTTGATGAATATGTTGATCCAATACGAGACAATGATTGAAAAATTTGCGTTGGCAGTACTAGTGGGAGAGGCTTCAACCTCTAGAAGGCTAAGACAACATCAAGTACTTCTAGCACTTTGAGTGCCGTTCCTGTTACACAGCAGGGCGGAGGTAAATGAAAGAGGAAGAGGGTTTGGTGGTCAAAGATTTCAAATGATATATGCATTAACTGCCGTGAAAAGGGACATTGGAAGGGGGAGTGTCCTAAGCTCCTCTCCAATGAAGGTAACATTTGAATTGAGTATTAACGTGATTACTATTCTACCCTATGGTATTGGATACCAGTTAACCATAATCTGCAAAAGGTTTCCAGGTGGTGATAAGGAGTAGAAAGTCAAGGCGGATGGTCCAAGGGCTTAGCAATGGCAGGGTTGTTGTTGAAAAGACTAGGGACTGGTTAGGCTTATCATAGTAGTGATCATGTTAGGATAGAGTTTTATAGGAATTATGTAACCCACCATGATCAAAATTACGTTTTCCTTATGTTGGAAAAGTTTTGATTACATACATTTGATCAATAAAATTATTTTCTTTGACATTGAATAGTGATTCATGTCTACTAGGTTGTATGCATAAATCCTTAAACACTGTTCTATAGTTGGATTATGAGTACTCAAAATCAAATGATTAAAATGGATAATCAAGATCAAGTTACGAATTTGGCATCCATAAGCTAGGATTGTTTCTCAAGTTAAGGATAAGAAATCTAGAAGACTCAAAGACTCTAGCAATAGACAATTTGGGTCAACTACCTTAGAAGTTCTCTCTAAGATGGAAAGACCATAAAGCTCTTTGTTGGACAAAGTGGGCTTGCTAAATAGTCTATTGGATTGGATCCAGTTTGATATGTGTAGGTTACTGATTACATAGAACTAGAAGGGAGTTCACAAGTCCAAGGACCTATTGTAGGTTCGGGAAATAAGACTTGAAGTGGTGATCAAAAACTGGTTGCAAAACTAAAGCTTTCGATTGGATCGAAGAGGCGTGTATTTAGTGGGAGCTCTTGAATATCTAGATGAGAATGGAATCCTCATTCAGTGGAATTCTTCTTGAAAGGACCATGGTAGATCTGTCTTTGATACAAGAGAAAAATCAAACCTTTTTGGATAGGGTTCGATCGTTGTTTCACTGCATTACCTTAACCCGTCTAGACATGGACTTGACAAGTTGCCAAGTTAAGAAATATGACATTTTCTCATAGTCATGTCCTAGTTAGCATATTGGTATGGCATGGCAAACCTGTGTTATTACAAAGTTCCTGAGTATGTAGGATGGTCCTGGATACATCCAGGGACTAGTGGGAAACAAATTAGATCCGGTGTCTGATTTGTGCAAGTTTAATGCATCATAATGCAAACATGATTTGTGATCATACTATCATTACTCCATTGACTGTAATCCAGTCTCCCGGGGGACAACTGAAATACCTTAGTTACCTCAGAGGTAGAGTTTTTATGGGTTTTGTCAAGTAAATTGGATTGTAATCCAAAAGACATAAGGAGAGCGATGTTGGACATCGTGATCAGATCAGACCTATCATGGAAATTCAAACTAGGTTTGAGATTTCATGTAACTAAAATATTCGTATTGATGAGCTCATATGGAGTTTGACTCGATCAGTAACGAGCTTTAGGGTAAGTGGGAGATACAGCTGTGTTCCAAGTGTTTAGTGTGGGGTTCACAAGTCCAAGGACCTATTGTAGGTTCGGGAAATTAGACTTGAAGTGGTGATCAAAAACTTGTTGCAAAACTAAAGCTTTCGATTGGATCGAAGGGGCGTGTATTTAGTGGAACTCTTGAATATCTAGATGAGAATGAATTCTTCATTCAGTAGAATTCTTCTTGAAAGGACCATGGTAGATCTATCTTTGATACAAGAGAAAAATCAAACCTTGTTGGATTGGGTTCGATCGGTGTTTCACTGCATTACCTTAACCCGTCTAGACATGGACTTGACAAGTTTCCAAGTTGAGAAATATGGCATTTTCTCATAGTCATGTCCTAGTTAGCAGATTGGATATGGCATGGCAAGCTTGTGTTAGTACAAAGTTCCTGAGTATGTAGGATGGTCCTGCATACGTCAAGGGACTAGTGGGAAACAAATTAGACCCGGTGTCCGATTTGTGCAAGTTTAATGCATCATAATGCAAACATGATTTGTGATCATACTATCATTACTCCACTGACTATATTCCAGTCTCCCGGGGGACAATTGAAATACCTTAATTACTTGAGAGGTAGAGGTTTTATGGGTTTGTCAAGTAAATTGGATTGTAATCCAAAAGATATAAGGAGAGCGATGTTGGACATCATGATCGGATCAGATCTGTCATGGAAATTCAAACTAGGTTTGAGATTTCATGTAACTAGAATATTCTTATTGATGAGTTCATACAGAGTTCGACTCGATCAGTAACGAGCTTCAGGGTCAGTGGGAGTACAGTTGTGTTCCAAGTGTTTAGTGTGTATGTCTTATTCATTTGGAAAGAATTTAAGATGTTAGGAAACACTGAACACGAGCATTGTTGACGCAATTCTCCATGAAGGGAATTGGATTCCTTCATATAAGGATAAGCAAGACTTAGTCACGGTTGACTAATAAAGAGCTAAGATGTTTAACATCTCCTAGGTCATTGCCTTAGGCAGCATAAAAATGTTGGTCAGTGCACTGGGCCTAATGGTGTGTGTGCTTTGGGTATGACACAATGATTATTGGGAGTGCACCGAGGAGGCAATAGACAACAGTTAAGAGCAATCTTTAGTACCTGAATAAGGATTAAAGATGCGTTCTTGATGCACGTCTTGTGGGAGTTGATTCTTGAAGGCTAAAGAGATCATACCTTCCAAAATCATGTGAATACTAGTATGTCTAAAAAAGTATGCACGTTTGAACTTAATGGTAAGTGTGGTTGCTTGCAAAGATTTCAAGCGGAATACCACAATATTACATCATGAAAGTTGAATGTCTGGCGACTTTGAAAGTTGTCTTTGGAAAGTGGTTTGGACTAAAACCGAGTCCATGGGTTGGATGTGGTGCCTAAAATAACCTAGACAGTAGTTTCCTTGGAGGCGGACAACTAGGCCGTGGCAAAAGTTTTTGGGCCCGAGATCTCATCACAGATCCATGAAACATTCTTAAACAACCACCTTCTACAGGCAACAATGGTAGGAAGAGGTGACACGGTTAAACTGTGTTACTTCAACAGAAAATATAGTAGGCCCACGAGATCGAGCGATATCATAGGTTACTCATGCTCAGAAGGTTCTGAGCAAGATGGGTAATTGGCTTTATTGTCAAGTGGGAGATTGTTAGAATAGGTGACCAGAAAGTCAAATTGATTGGTTGTTTTGGGAACTATTCGTCAATCTTTATCAAAGTAATATTTTACAGATGAATATAGTAAGTATTTGCCATTGGCTAAATGTATTTGTTGTGCTTGCTACTCTCATTGAGGGGCGTTTCAAGGTCACATTAAATGCCTACAGGCCGAATGGTTAAACCCGTGGAGTTGGGTTACGCATAGGTTGGCGCCATGAAACCAATTCCTGAGGGTCGATCTAAAATGTTCCAAGTCGAGGACCTCGAGACTAGGTATCGTGTGTCCTATAGAGACTTGCACTAAGTATTGCTTACACTGGGAGAGTGCCAAGTTTCGTTGGTGCTAGACATAAATTGTTTATGCCATTTTAGTAGGCTAGTTGGCAAGGCGGTCGACTGACTGAACTGACTCGCGAGAAAAAATAGGGATCCTGGGGCTGACTATTTCAGACCCCTGGAAAGGGAAAAGTGGATTGGTTTATGGAAGTGGTTTGAGATATATACGGAAGTTTCTTTAGAGACAAGTTCTCCTTCTACATCTATTACACACATTCCATTTCTCCCACAACTCAAGAATCGACTTTTTCTCTCCAAGAATCTAAAATTTTTGTTCTCTCTCCCTCTCCAAATCTCTCAAGTTCTTTGGTTTAGAACCAAGTCAAGAACAATGTAAATCGGAGATACACTAATCAACAGTGTAGTTTTTTTGATCGCTCTTCCATAGATTCGATTCTTGCTAGTATGAGAACGAATCTCACATTCCTGGTGTAGTGTGGATGAGATTAGAGGGCTCCGTTGGAGCCTTGCGTGGATGAATACCAAACCTCGAAAAAAAGGAATAATGCGTGTATCCGTTACGAGAAAACAACAAGGGTGTGATTTACATTACATGTTTGTTTTTCTCATTAATATTGTAGGTCTAGAAATTTTTGTATGTTTCTATGATTTATACACCGGTGGGTCGGGACGATTCAAGGGCACACCCCTTGAATCCAATTTTTTTTTTTTTTATTTTACACCTTTTTTTCACTTCCACCATGTTCTCGAGCTGATCCACATTCTTTTAGGGGCGGCAGTTCGGTGTCTATGTGTGTTGGGGTTGGGGGGGGGGAGGTGGGGGTGGTGGGGATTATAAATATTATATAGTGTATATAATAATATTAATATATTTTACATTAAATCTAAATATAAAATAAATTTTATTCTTAAAAGTCAATTAAGAAATCGCACTTAAGGCGCGTGTAGTACACCACCAGGGCCAAGGGGGTAAATTGCTTCATTTTAAAAAATATAGGGAGTTAATTTGGTATTTTTCTTTTCACAAGGGGGTGGGGTATTTTGCACATTTTCTATATCACATGGGGGTGGCATGAGTTTTTTCCTTTTTTAAACTAAAGCTAAAATGTAGGCTTGTTTAGATGAGCTCTGTGACATTCCACTTCGAAAAGCCCAACTAGTGTGGGGATTCTAGTCTTTGGGAGTGCTTGCGAGAACTTCTGCTTTTAAAGAAGTGATTTTTGTAGAAAAAAGTTTAAAGTTGTAGAAGAATTAAAAGTGTGTAGTGATTGTAAAAAAGTGAAAAACAGATAAAAGCTAAATTGGGTAGTGATTAGGAAAAAAATAATTCTAAAACAAGTTTAATTGATTAAAGATCGTTTTGTCCCCATGTATTAAAAAGATGTTATTTTTGCTTAATTTTTGCACTTGTATCTTGATTATAATAATTATTGTTCCTGAAAAAATAGTAAATTTTATTTCAATTAGTATATCTAATATTTAACTTTTACAAAATAATTATAATTTATATTGTTAAACTATTCAAAACTAATAAAAAAAATTGGATGTTTAATTCAATAATATTCTCCTTGTGTAATATAATTGTTCATGCATAATAAATAAGCTTGCATGATTGACAAAAGTAATTAGTTTTTAAATTAATCATAGAAATTTAATTTATATTATTCTATGATTTAGGAATAATATTATATGATATAGGCAATTTAAAAATATTAAATATGTGAAATTATTAATTTTGTTAGTGATAAATTATTCAAATTATTTGAAAGTTCTAACATCAACTTTAAATGAACAATATTGAAAATAAATTAAAAAGAGTCGAATCAAATTAAAATAACTATAATGAGGGTAAAGTAGTCTAAAAGGAATTTGAATTTTTTTTTACCAAAATGCCAAAGCAGCTGAAAGCACCCCCAAAGTGGTTTTAGCTTTTGGCTTAAAAGTGTTTTTTATAATAGTTTCAGAAGCAGAAGTTAGCATCCCAAATACCTTAAAAGTACTTTTCTGCATCCAGAAGCAGAAAAATGCTATTTCGAAGCTCGCGCAAACCCTCCCTTTGTAAGATGGGCAAGAATTGAAGGTTGAGGATTCTAGGCTTAAGATGATTATTTCTGTGCTCGGGTTGCAGAGGTTCCATGTTAGCATGTCTGCGGTTGATGAGTGGGTATGGAATTTGTAAGGCTTGGGTAGTTAAGAGTAGATGCATATTCTTTCAGAGGCAAGCACAATTATTTTAGTATAAGTTGTGCTTGTATAGTCTTGTGCTTGTATATATGCTTTTCACGGAAATATAAGAGAACTAATTTATCTAGTGGGAAAATTGCACTTTTGGTCCCATTGGAAATAGGCTGTAGCACTTAAAGTCCTAAAGTTTACGAGCCCAACACTTTTGGTCCCACAAGAAGAAAAAGTGTGGCACTTTCTCCCGATCATGTTTAAACCATTAAATGGGGATGGAAAACCACTTTTCAAAGGTGAAAGGTGGTTTTTGGTAGTTTGAAAACCGCCATGCTCATGGAGGGAATTATAACCGGTATTGATGCCATTTTCATGCAATTTCACTCTATATAGCAAAGAGCAACACTAAATTTTGCAAAAAATAAAAACATAAAAAAAATTGGTGATTAAGATAGATAAAAAAAAATTCTCACATCGAGAAATTCCGTCTTTGTTAGAAGTTGTATATTGCAAACACTTACAAAGTGGCAGAAGTTGTATATTGCAAACAGTGAATTTTTAATATCAATGCAGTCAGTTTATTTTTGCTAGATTTTAATTTTGCACGTGTTATTTTTTTGGTAGCTATTTAATTTTTTGCAATCACAGAATTTAACATTTCATTAATAATACCATTACAAAATGGCAGATTATACTATTCCGAAATTGAAGGACAAGTGGATCCGCCCGGGAGCGCGAGCGGAAGCGAAGAAAGCGTAAATGCAATACGTAATTTAAAATTAAATTGCATAGAAGGTGAAATCCCAAGGGGTGTACCCTTAGGTGCTCAACCGGACGTTCGATGTAGGATATGTCAAAGTTAAAAGCATACTTATAACATATAGGGCATAGATGAAAAAGAAAGTTAAGATCTACTAAAGCGTAATAATTGTTACCTTGTAGATTTAACGTGTGCTCGGCTACTAGCGTTATTCCCCTTTTTTGGAATGCTCACAAATCCAAACGTATGGATTCTCCAAAGGTGATCCACACCACACCGGAAGAAACTCTCATTCTCCTTGCTAGAAGAGAACGGGTTTAAGAAGGAATCGGTTTAAGAGAAGAACACTATGGATTAGTGTTCTCTTAAACCTACTTTGTTCTTCTTCATGATTCAAAATCAAGTGAAGAACACAAGTGAAAAGAGGGAGATGGCCGTGCGAGAGAGACAGAGGAGAGGCCGAATTTTTTCTTGTTTTTCCTAGAAAAAGATGAATTATGATTCACATATGCTAGATGTTGTATATACTCATATATATACATAATTAATGTGATTATTGGAATGTTTCTAGGTTCATCCAAGGATGTCTAAATACATTCCAATCAATCACCATTAATTCTTCAATCAAGCCTACCAAATTTTATGGTATGATCAAATCAGACCAAAAGGGAAGGGCTTGATTGGAGTTGATTTGTCTCTTTCCAAAAGAGATAAGTCAACATACCACCTTGCATGAAACATGGCTGATTTGCTTCCTCCAAGGGATCATTTCGGCCATGTCTAATTTGGGAAGAAGTCCAACTTCTTCCTATTCCAAAAATAGGAATTATTTCTCCTCTCGGGTCAAATTTAGCGGACTGGGTTTTATCGTAATCCAATTATGATGAACCCGACATTAAATCCAATTTAATGTCCACTTAAATTATTCCCGTTGATCTTTTAATCTAATTAAAAGATCCAATATCTCAAATTTCCATATTTAATCAAAAATCTAATTTACCGATTAAACGAGGGCCCGATACAATATCGGCCTGACCATCCAATCGACTTTCACTTAAGTAATCCAATTACTTATTTATCCTTCGAGATTGACTCCAAGTCAATCTCTCAACCTCTTCGGTGATTTGTGTGTGACCCTTTAGGTCCACCCTCAGCTAGACTTGGGCCCGTGTCCCACAAGGACCCGTTACCATGGGTGGCCGTCTACCAACAGTCCATGGCACTAGAGACTAGGTGAATTGGCATGAACATTTAGGCACCGACTCCGTACGGGTACGGTCCTTCCGTCTACCGTCTCCCGATCTTAGTCTAGGGTATGGAAATTGGGCGTCGGTTCCCATCCTTGACTAGGCATCTATGCTTAATACTTGAGACTACGTATGCTTCATTGCGTCGACACAGGTTACTATTCCCTGTTCGACCAACTACTGTGGCCACAGCTTCAAATAGCATGAACGTGTCTCCGAGTGCATAGGAGATACCTCTGTCACATACTGACAGGGGAAGGATCCTCTTCTTGGAATCCACCGTCCTCGCTACACATTCCGACTACACTGGACGAGGCTTATGATGATCATCTTACAGAATGATCACCTCTCGCCAGATCCAAGATACAACCATCTTATGCACGCGACTGCCATGATCCCTCAAGGCTGAGGACTACTCCCGTACTATCGGAACTGGGAAAATCCAATCATACCGACCAAGCCTCCAAGGCTTCCATATGATGATCCCCGTGAGTCAGTCCAGTCGGCTCGACCCCAGTTGACCAACCCATCAAGATCGTGTAGGCGTCCCACGTTTGTCGCCGATGAAACACGACACTCATCCAATGAACACGACTCTTGATGCAAGTCTCAATAGGACTCTCGATGCCCTGTCTCGAGGTCCTCGACTTGGAACGTTTCAGACCTAACTCTTAATCAGTTGGTTTCATGACCACCATCCAATGCGTGGCCCAACTGCACGAGTTGTTAACTATGGTCTGTGGGCTTTGTTTTGATATAAGTAAAACGCCGTTTTAATAAATGTGAAATGAGAACAAAAAAGTAAGCACCAAAAGTGACGAATACTCATTTTATTCATCACATAATAATATTACATTTACATCGAGTTGTATAATAGGTTACAAATCGGCAAACCTATTGGCTTTCTGGTCACCTATTCTAACAATCTCCCACTTTACCTAAAGCCAATCACCCATTGACCTCGAACCTCTTATCCAGATGGTGAGTATGGGCAACTTGCGACATGGGCTTAGCAAGTGGATCTGCTATGTTTTCTGCGGAGCTGACTCGGTCCAACCGAACGTCACTCCTGCTATCCATCTCTCTAAGCAGATGGTAGAATCTAAGGATATGCCTGGATCGTGATGAGATCTCGGTTCCTTTGCTAGCGCTATCGCCCCGTTGTTATCATAAAAGATAATTACAGGCTTAGCAATGCTAGGTACTACATCCAACCCTTGGATGTAGCTCATCAACCAAACCACTCTTTAGCAGCTTCCAAAGCCGCTACGTATTCAAAACTCTATGGTGGAGTCCGCTGTGGTAGCCTGCTTGGAACCCTTCTAAGTAAACATGCCACCATTTAGTCTAAATACAAAACTAGACTGAGACTTGGCATCATCGTCATCCGACTAGAAGCTAGTGTCGCTATAGCCTTCCAGTATCAACTCTCCACCGCCGTAGATCAAGAACATGTCCTTAGTCCTTTTCAGGTACTTCAGGATAGTCTTGACTGCACTCCAGTGTGCCTTCCCGGCACACGACTGATATCGACTAGTTACGCTCAAAGCGAAAGCCACATCACATCTAGTGCACTGAACAACATACTGTATGCTGTCGACGGCTGAAGCATAGGGGATGTCCAACATCTGTTTAAGCTCCTCATCAGTCTTGGGAGACTGCTCTTGGACAACTTAATTCCATGCCTCATAGGAAGGAATCCTCGTTTTGAGTTCTCCATCTTGAATCTCTTCAAGACTTTCTCAATATACGAGGACTGGGCTATTCCTAACATCCTTCTAGATCTATCCCCGTAGATCTTGATGCCAAGGATGTAGGATGCCTTGCCCATATCCTTTATGGAGAATTGTGTTGACAACCAAGCTTTAGTGGTACCCAACATCTTAGCATCATTCCCAATGAGCAAGATGTCATCCACATAAAGCACCAGAAACGCAACTGAGCTCCCACTGATCTTCTGGTATACACAAGGATTGGACTCGTTCTTGATGAAATCATATCCCCGTATGACTTCATCAAAACGTATGTTCCAACTTCGGGAAGCTTGTTTGAGGCCATAGATGGACCTTTGGAGATGGCAGACCCTCTGCTCTTCTCCAATAGTTGTGAAACCTTCCGGCTGATCCATGTAGATCTTTTCCTCCACGAAACCGTTGAGGAAGGCTGTTTTCACGTCCATCTGCCATATTTCATAGTCATACCATGCTTCTATGGCAAGCAGTATCCAAATGGACTTAGCCATTGCTACAGGCGAGTAGGTTTCCTCAAAATCAACACGGGGTCGTTGAGTGTAACCTTTCGCCACAAGCCTGGCTTTGAAGGTTGTAACCTCCCCATCAGCTCCAAGCTTACGCTTGTAGACCCATTTACACCCCACGGGTTTTACCCCTTTGGGTGGGTCCACTAGGGTCCAAACCAGGTTTGTACCCATCGAGTCCATCTCGAATTTCATGGCCTCAAGCCACTTATCCGAATTGATGTCCGTCATCGCTTCTCCGTACGTCTTTGGATCATTATCCAACTGACCGGTCAGGCCCATAAATCCATACCTATCAGGTGCATGGGATACTCTGGCCGACCTACGGAGGACTGGAACATTATGAGTGGGAACTACTGGCTCATATGTCATTGCTGCCTCATGGGGTACCTCACTTGATTCCTCAATGAGTACCTCATCGCGTCGACTATCCGATGGAAAATCCTTTTCCAAGAACACTGCGTTTCACGAGACAAAAACCTTTTGCTTGGAGGGATCATAGAAATAATATCCCGCAGTTTCTTTCGGATAGCCGATGAACCTGCATAAACTAGACCTCGAGTCCAGTTTATCTCCCACTAATCTCTTGACATATGCGGGGTAACCCCATAGTTTCAAGTATTTGTAGGAGGCAGGCTTGCTATGCCATATCATATATGGCGTCTGGGATACCTTCTTAGATGGCGCCAAGTTCAAAACTTTGGCCGCCGTCTCAAGAGCGTATCCCCAGAAGGAAAGGGGGAGTTCGGTAAAACTCATCATATATCGGACCATGTCCAACAAGGTCCGATTCCTCCTTTCAGACACACCATTAAGCTGTGGTGTTCCAGGAGGGGTCCACTAAGAGAGAATCCCATTCTCTTTTAGATAATCAGTAAACTCACCACTCAAATACTCTCCACCTCGGTCCGACCGAAGGGCTTTGATCTTTCGACCGGTTTGGTTCTCTACTTCAAGTCTGTATTCCTTAAACCTTCCAAAGGCTTCAGACTTGTACCTCATCAGGTAAACATAACCATACCGTGAGTGATCATCGGTAAAGGTTATGAAGTACGAGTACCCACCTCTAGCCTGAGTATTTAGTGGGCCACAGACATCTGTATGGATCAAATCTAACAGACCACTGGCTAGCGTGCTTTGTCCAACAAAGGGTTTCTTGGTCATCTTTCCCTTCAGACAGGATTCGCGACTCGGTAGGTTGTCCAAATCGTCTATTTCTAGACTCTTTGAGTCCACCAACCTTCTTATTCTATCTTTGGAAATATGACCTAACCTTTCATGCCATGTCTGCGTGTTATTATGATTATCATATTTTTCGTTTGTGTTTTGCGGTCATAATCCAATTATACCGTTGAACACAAACATACCTGGGTTGGAGAGGAGTTGTGGGCACTCCCTCTTCCAATGCCCCTTCCCTTGGCAATGCATGCAGACATCATTTGCCTTGGACCGCTGAGAACCACGGGCCTTCCCTTTTCCTTTGTTCGGTCCCACCGGAGCAACAAGGGTGCCTGGAGCGCGAGTAGGGGCCACAACCGTCTTCCCTTTCCCCTTCTTCTTTTTCCAGCGTCCGGCCCTCTTGCCATTCACCTTGGAGGTTGAAGCCTCTCCTATCAATACCGCCGGCGTCGACTCGTGGATCATTGCCTCGTATTGAACCAGCATGTTGATCAACTCATTAATAGACTTCTCAAGTCCGGTCATGTTGTAGTTTACAACAAATGGGTCATAGGACGGAGGAAGCGACTGGAGGATCACGTCAATGTACGTGTCATTGTTAAGCCCAGCTTTAAGGTCCTCGAGTTTCTCCACTAGGGAGAGCATCTTGACCCCATGACTTTGTACAGACGCTCCTTCAGCAAGCTTGGTGCCAAAGAATGCTTTTGTGGCGGCATATCTAATATGCCTGTCCGAAATCGCATAAACCTCGTTCATGTGGAGCATTATGGCGGAGACGTTGTCTAGCCTCTCATACTGCTTCTGGATGTCGTTAGACATCGAAGCTAGTATGATACTGTGTACTTTCCGGTTGTCCTCATGCCATTTCTCGAATGTCAAACGTTTTTCTGGCGTGGACCCCTCCAGTAAGTCGCTCGGCGGCGGATCGTCCAAGACGTAGCCTTGGTTCTCGAAACCGAGGACAATCCTCAGGTTTCTTAGCCAGTCCGAGTAGTTCGTTCCGTTGAATTTATTAGTCTCAAGTACCATGGTTAATGGATTCTTAGACATATCTACATTAATGAAAATGTAAAGCAGAAATTAGCAGATGATGGTAATATTATTGTTCAAGTTGAAGACTTGGTCTTTTAGTCTTTAACCCTCCCACTATTTATACGAAAGTCCGCCACCAACAAGCGGAGTTTTGGGAAACCATTTTCTAGTGGGCTCGGGATCCACAAGCGTAATCTCCATGCCCCGCTTTTACAATTCACATGAAGAAAACCTTGTGGGAGATATCCAATATCATTCTCATCCAATGAGATTCCCAAGTTATTTTACCTCACCTATTCGCATGGTTCCAAAGACTCCAAGCGAACCATGTTACTCAGTGTTGGGCCTGACCCATTAATCAAATCATGCCTCAAACTGTCGCCCCCCACGACTTGTGAGACAGGGAAACAACGAGTGCAGTCTTTTTGTTCACAACAATGGTGCAACTTTCCCCTAGTCCAAGTGTGCCACGACTCGTGAGACCACACTTGGGTAGTGGTAGCTTACTCACCACATTGCTGTGGATGGAAGGCTTGGACAGATCAAAATACCATTTTGATCCAATTCCGTTCTAGGCCTAATATTTAATTTGGTCCAACCAAATGAGAGTATGTGTACGACCGAGACCTCATCACATTTTGGTGTTTTAGCATGCATAAATATCCAATATTTATAGCGATAAATAAATATGCTGCATGCAGAAAACATAGCATACCCCTATTAGGATGATCACAAGCCCAACCTATGCGACCCACTGAGCCTGCAGTGAGTCTATGGTCCGTCTAGGGTGGTCTTAAATTATTACAATAATAATATAACCATTGTCATTCCAATGGGCCTTGTAATGCTCTTGTTTCACGCCTTGATGCGCAACCTTGGGGTCTCCGACTCCATATGCTTGTTAAAATTAAAACCTCATCAATCCTATCTACTCTCATTACAATTGAAAGTAATACATTGGAAATAATAACAAGCCTTAACATCATGAGGCTGAAAATACGGGAGATGATAGTCCCAAAAACAAGAGGCACGCAGGCCCACCCAACAGAAATTAAATGATCATACATTCATCCATACACAAGGTCTAGGGCTCTTGTGATCATCCCATGTTGATTTCATCAACGCACATAACACAATTATTCCAAATAATCATGCATTAAACCAATGGATACTCCAAATATTCAAGTGATGTCTAACATCACAAAAAACATAAATATATAAACAATATGCAAAATTCAAATTTTAAATTTAATGGACATTACAAACAATGCATTCAATGCATGTATTAATCCTAAATTAATTAAGCAAATTTAATCTAAGGAATAATCCAATTATTCCAAAATCAAACGTGCAAAATTAATACATTTTCAGAATAATGCGCAGAAAATACAGAAAATCAAATTTTCCAGAAAATATCGAAAAACGGCACAAAACGGCCCTGTCGTTGTGCCTGCCGGCCAGCCATGCGCACAGGGCAGCACGCGCGTGTGCGCAAGTAGATCATGCCAAGCACATAGTGAAGGACAAGCGGATCCACCCGGGAGCGCGAGCGGAAGCGAGAAAGCGCGGAAATAGCGCGTAAATTAAATCAAATCTAATTTAAAATACGAATCCCAAGGGGTGTACCCTTGGGTGCTCAACCGAGCGTTCGGTGTAGGATGTGTAAATATTAGAAACATATATTTAAACACATAGTGCATAGATGTATATTAAATCAATCAAAGCATAATAAACCGTTACCTTTGATTATTTAGCGTATGCTCCCGGCTACTTGGATTGTTCCTTCTGCGGAATGCTCACGAAATCCAAACGTATGGATTCTCCAAAGGTGATCCACACCACACTGGAAGAAACACACGTTCTTCTTGCTAGAAAAGAACGGGTTTAAGAAGGAATCGGTTTAAGAGAAGAACACTATGAATTAGTGCTCTCTTAACTTACTTTGTTCTTCTTCTTGATTCAAAATCAAGTGAAGAACACAAGTGTAAGAGATGGAGAGAGGCCGAGAGTTTGAGAGAGAGGAGAGGATTTTTTGTCTTCTCTTTTTCCTAGAAAAAGATGAATAATGAATCACATATGCTTGGTGTTGTATATTCTAATATATATACATAATTAATGTGATTATTGGAATGTGTCTAGGTTCATCCAAGGATGTCTAGATTCATTCCAATCAATCACCATCAATTCTTCAATCAAGCCTACCAAAATTTATGGTATGATCAAATAATACCAAAAGGGAAGAGCTTGATTGGAGTTGATTTGTCTCTTTCCAAAAGAGATAAGTCAACATACCACCTAGCATGAAACATGGCTGATTTTGCTTCCTCCAAAGGAGCATGTCGGCCATGTTTAATTAAGGGAAGAAGTCCAACTTCTTCCTATTCCAAAATAGGAATTATTTCTCCTCTCGGGTATAATTTAACGGACTGAGTTTTATCGTAATCCAATTACGAATCCAACATTAAATCCAATTTAATGTCTGTTTAAATTATTTCCCGTTGATCTTTTAATCCAGTTAAAAGATCCAACGTCTGAACGTCTTAACTTTCCATATTTAATCGAAAATCCAATTTACCGATTAAACGAAAGCCCGATACAATATCGGCCCGTCCATCCAATGGACTTTCCCTTAAGTAATCCAATTACATATTTTATACTTCGAGATTGACTCCAAGTCAATCTCTCAACCTCCTCGATGATTTGTGTGTGACCCTTTAGGTTCACCCTCAGCTAGACTTGGGCCCGTGTCCCACAAGGGCCCGTTACCATGGGTGGCCGTCTAGCAACGGTCCATGGCACTAGAGACTAGGTGAATTGGCGTGAACATTTAGGCGCCGATTCTGTACGGGTACGATCCTTCCGTCTACCGTCTCCCGGCCTTAGTCTAGGGTATGGAATTGGGTGTCGGTTCCCATCCTTGACTAGACATCTATGCTTAATACTCGAGACCACGTATGCTTCATTGCGTCGACACAGGAAATAATTCCCTGTTCGACCAACCACTATGGCCACAACTTTAAACAGCATGAACGTGTCTGACAGGGGATACCTCTGTCACATACTGACAGGGGATGGATCCTCTTCTTGGAATCCACCGTCCTCGCTACACATTCCGACTGCACTGGACAAGGCTTATGATAATCATCTTACAGAATGATTACCTCTCGCCAGATCCAAGATATAGCCATCCTGTGCACGCGACTGCCATGATTCCTCAAGTCTGAGGATTACTCCCGTACTATCGGAACTGGGGAAACCAATCATACCGACCAAGCCTCCAAGGCTTCCATATGATGATCCCCATGAGTCAGTCCAGTCGGCTCGACCCCAGTCGACCAACCCATCAAGATCGTGTAGGCGTCCCACGCCTGTCGCCGATGAAACACGACACTCATCTAATGAACACGACACTTGACGCAAGTCTCAATAGGACTCTCGATGCCCTGTCTCGAGGTCCTCGACTTGGAACATTTCAGACCCAACTCTTAATCAGTTGGTTTCATGACCACCATCCAATGCGTGGCCCAACTGCACGAGTTGTTATCCATGGTCTGTGGGCTTTGTTGCGATATAAGTTAAACACCATTTTAACAAATGTAAGATGATCGCAACAAAGAAGGTACCATTGGTGACGAACACTCATCTTATTCATCACATAATAATATTACATCTACATCAAGTTGTCGAATAGGTTACAAATTGCCAAACCTATTGGCTTTCTGGTCACCCTATTCCAACACATAGATCTATGCCCCTTACATCGAACCGGTCTCTAATACCACTTGAAGGATAAGCGGATCTGCCTGGGAGCGCGAGCGAAAGCGATGAAAGCGTAAATGCAATACGTAATTTAAAATTAAATTGCATATAAGGCGAAATCCCAAGGGGTGTACCCTTGGATGCTCAACCGGGCGTTCGATGTAGGATATGTCAAAGTTAAAAGCATACTTATAACATATAGGGCATAGATGAAAAAGAAAGTTAAGATCTACTAAAGCGTAATAATTGTTACCTTGTAGATTTAACGTGTGCTCGACTACTAGTATTGTTCCCCTTTTTCGGAATGCTCACAAATCCAAACGTATGGATTCTCCAAAGGTGATCCACACAACACCGAAAGAAACTCTTGTTCTCCCTGCTAGAAGAGAACGGGTTTAAGAAGGAATCGGTTTAAGAGAAGAACACTATGGATTGGTGTTCTCTTAAACCTACTTTGTTCTTCTTCTTGATTCAAAATCAAGTGAAGAACACAAGTGAAAAGAGGGAGATGGCCGTGTGAGAGAGAGAGAGGAGAGGCCGAATTTCTTCTTTTTTTTCCTAGAAAAAGATGAATTATGATTCACATATGCTAGATGTTGCATATACTCATATATATACATAATTAATGTGATTATTGGAATGTGTCTAGGTTCATCTAAGGATGTCTAGATACATTCCAATCAATCACCATTAATTCTTCAATCAAGCCTACCAAATTTGTGCACGCGACTGCCATGATCCCTCAAGTCTGAGGACTACTCCCGTACTATCGGAACTGGGGAAATCCAATCATACCGACCAAGCCTCAAAGGCTTCCATATGATGATCCCCGCCAGTCAGTCCTGTCGGCTCGACCCCAGTCGACCAACCCATCAAGATCATGTAGGCGTCCTACGTCTGTCGCCGATGAAACACGGAACTCATCCAATGAACATGACTCTTGATGCAAGTCTCAATAGGACTCTCGATGCCCTGTCTCGAAGTCCTCGACTTGGAACGTTTCAGACCCAACTCTAAATCAGTTGGTTTCAGGACCACCATCCAATGCGTGGCCCAACTGCATGAGTTGTTAACCGTGGTCTGTGGGCTTTGTTGCGATATAAGTAAAACATCGTTTTAACAAATGTGAAATGAGCGCAACAAAGTAAAAACCAAAAGTGACGAATACTCATTTTATTCATCACATAATAATATTACATTTACATCGAGTTGTATAATAGGTTACAAATCGCCAAACCTATTGGCTTTTTGGTCACCTATTCTAATAGAAATTACATAAATTTAGTTACATTAAGCTATTTAAAATACATACAACCAACAAAAGGAGTGCAATAGTAATTCACAAAAGAAATTCATTATTCCTTTGCAATTTTGCGGTTTCCTCATCCTTTGCATTAAATCATCAAAGTAAATCTGGAATAATAGCAGTTGGTCTCTCACACATCGGTGGGTCTAGACACATAAAAGAACCACATCCACCCCTTCCCACGTTAAAGAACACGCATAGAACCTCCTACCGGCATTGTAGGATGTCCACGATGTCTTTAAATGAGCAAGTCTCCAACAATAACAATTAATATTGTTGGGCTGGTTGATGTTTGAGACATTTTTTTGTTATTGATATTAAGCACGAGTTTTTTTCTTTGCGAAATTTTGTTAGAATAGGTGACCGTGATGGCAATCTCATTGGGATTATGTAACCTATTTTTGACAATGATGGTGTAAATAAGATATTCTGAATAACAGTGATGTTCAGTTCTTGGTATGTTATATTTTGATTGTGTTCACTTATATTGTTCAATGCAGAAATAAAGCCCACAGATCAGATATATTAACCCAGGAAGCTGGAATGTGCATAGGTTGGCAGGCATGAATCCAGCCTCTATGGATCGATCTGAAACCCTCCAAGTCAAGAACCTCGAGATTGGGTATCGAGGGTCCGAGTGAGACTTGCACTAAGGATTGCAGTCGTGTTTCATCGACAGGTGACGAGTGTTGTCCATGAAATATTAGTGGGTCAGTTGGCTCAGTATCAGCTGACTGCAGTGGCTCATGGGAATCGTCTGAAAGTATCGGGTACGGCCCGGGAACGCAACGGAAGCGTAAAAACCGTGAATTTAAAGCATAATTTAATACGGGTTCAAAGGGGTGTTCCCTTTGAAATACCCGGGTGTTTGGTGTTTGTCGAAACATAAATAAAGGAGGAGAAGATGCTGGACATATGGCTAAAGGATTAAAACAAAAAGATGAAAGAAATATGTGGATCGGCCCGGGAGATTAACGCGAATAGCGGAAGCGCGAAATAGTGCGTAATAAAAAAATTACAAAGCATAATTAAATGGAATTTAAACTATGCATAATATACATAAACGAATCAAGGGGTGTGCCCTTGATTCTCCCGGGCGTTCGGTGTATCTCATGTTCAATAAAACACAACATGGAGGCCATAGAATTGAAACCGAAAAAAACGAAATTAAAGAACCTACCCGGTTGTAGTTTTGTCTTCGTTTCGGCTACATGCATTGTTCCCCGTTTTGCACCAAGATCTCAAGAAGAGACCCTCTAAATCATCTCACTCGCTGCACCGGAAAGCAACGAACCCTTGTGCTAGCAAGAAAATCATTGGGGAGAAGAGACATCGATACACGCTATGAATTAACGCAATCAATGTCTCTTACGTTCTTAACTTGAATAAAATCAAGAAGAACAAAGTAGAATTCTTGGAGAAAAAGAAGGGGATGGACGAATTTGAGAGAGAGATGAGAGATGAGAGTTGTAGAGAATAGTAGGTGTAAGTGTGTGTGTTTTTAAGTATTTATAGAAGATAGAATTCCTATTCCTTCTCAAACTCTTCCAAAGAGACACACTTTGACTAGGACTTTGACCTAGTCAAATCCTAGTCAAATTAGGCTTTGATTAAGTCAAATTAATCATGGCCATTCATCTCATCATTCTCTAGATCAAATCTTGTCCATCCATTTTGATGGGCTTTATGGAATGGGCCTATTTAATTCTAAATTAAATATTCCCATGGACTTTATATTAAAATCCTATTTAATATACTAAGCCCATTAATTAATTAATGGAATGGACTTTATTTAATTCCAAATTAAATAGTCCATGGACTTTATATTAAATCCTATTTAATACCAAGCCCATTAATTAATTCCATAGAATGGGATTATTTAATTCTAAATTAAATAGTCCCATGGACTTTATATTAAATCCTATTTAATATACCAAGCCCACTAAATAATTAATTTCACCCTTTTAATCTAATTAAAAGGAAAGCCCATGCTTTATAAAATTCATAAATCTAATTTATGAACTCAAGCCCGATTATTCCAAATAATACATCGAGGCTTGAATCTCCAAGAAGTATAATTTAATTCCATTAAATTAAACCTTCTCCCAGAATTAATTCCAAATTAATTCCCTTTCATTTGGTGTAGCGGGTGTGACTCTTTAGGTTCACCTTTCAGCTAGACTTGGACCTACTTTTTTGTTATTTCATAACCAAAGTAGTCCGTTACCATGGGTGGCCATCTAGCAACGGTCCATGGCACTAGAGACTAGGTGAATTTATGGTGTGAACATTTAGGCTCCGAGTTATACGCAGGTGCGGTCCTACCGACGCTCGATACGTACGGGTACGGTCCTACTGTCGCCTGTCTCCCGGCCTTTAGTCTAGGGGTCGGTTCCCATCGTTGACTAGGCAACTATGCATAATGCTCGAGATAGGTTTAACTCGACGTAGGAAATCCTTTCCCACTACATCAAGTGCTATGGCCATAGACTTTGTGAGTCTAAACCATCTCCGAGCGCATAGGAGATCTTGCTGTCATATCCTTTGATAGGGGACAGATCCTATCTTGGAATACACCGTTCTTACATACTCCGACTGCACTGGACGAGGCTTATGATGACCATGTAATATAATCGGTCAAATTTCACCAGATCTAAGATACAACCTTAGTATGTAGGGGACTGCCGTGATCCTCAAGTCCGAGGACTAATCCCGTACTATCGGAACCGGGAATACGAGTCATACCGACCAAGCCCGAGTAGCGTCTATATGACGATTCCCGCGAGTCACCTCAGTCGGCCGCTCCCCAGCGGGCCGACCCACTAACATTGCTTAGACGATCCTCGTCACCCGTCGATGAAACACGACAGCAGATGCTTAGTGCAAGTCTCAAATGGATTCTCGATGCCCTGTCTCGAGATTCCTTTGACTTGGAGTATTTCAGACTGATTCGGCGAAATTGATTTCATGAACCTACCTCCAAGCGTAGTTCCAATTTCCCGAAATGTTATTTCAGTCTGTGGGCGTTTGTTGTGACATCGTAACGATGCAAGTAGTAAGTACAACAAACTCATGCCTATGAATCCTTACTACATTCATTAATATAATATTACTTGTTCACAGATTGACGAATGGTTCTCAGAACAGCCAATACCATTGACTTTCTGGTCACCTATTCTAACAAAAGATACATGTAACGTAAATGAAAACCAACCTTTGTTCGATATACGTACATCCAGTACTAGCGTTGTTCCCTTTCCATTTCTCCTTCGTTCACTTGAGAATCTAAATTAGAATCCCTCTAATTTGTCCACACCACACTATGAAATGTATATCCTCTAATCTATTGCTAGATAGAAGTAGAGAAAAGAAGAAGAAACACTTCCAAAACAACACTATTATTTAGTGCCTTTTGGAATATTTTTAGTTCAACCTTTCCCAAAAGGTATGAACACAAAAAGGAGAGTTTTTTCAGAGATTTTGGAGAGAATCTTGCTGGAAATTTCGTGCAAGCTAAGGCCATACAAGTTATGTGAATGGTTTTGTGTATGTAGAGTTGTTGAATTCAAAATTCAACTTCTCTTGTCAACTTCCAAAGCAAGCTACATACACACCACTATCTACATAACCATGCACCATTATAGCAAATAAAACCACCCACCAAACCATATAAAGGTTGGTTACATGTGCGTCACATGTGGAGGATTTTAATTCCTCCTTCACTTGCTATAAATTGCATTTTTTCATAGACTAGAACTACTAGTCTTGGACTTTTATTTAATCTAATTAATTTAAGTCTAAACAAAGTCCATTGGACGTGAATTAATCTGATTAATCTCAATCCAATTGAAGCCCATAAGTTTATTTAATCCAATTAAATAAATATAAGTCCAAACTCTAATTAATTGATCCAATCAATTAATTCATCCAAACCCGATAAATTAATCCAATTAATTTAAAAGTTCTAAGTCCAAAAATTAACTAATCCAATTAATTAATTCTTGGACCATCCATCAAATGAATTTCCCAATAAATGATCCAATCATTTATTTTTCTCCTTGAATTAATTTAATCCAATTAAGCTAATTCGCGTCTTCTAGAATTAATTCCAAATTAATTCTATCAATTCCATAGTGATTTGTGTGTAACTCTTTGAGTTCACCCTCAGCTAGACTTGGGCTTGTGTCCAACACAATTGGTCGATTAAACCCAATTTAATTAACTATTTTCTAATTAATCATTAATCGAAAAATACCCGTCACCATGGGTGGTCGTCTAGCAACGGTCCATGGCACTAGAGACTAGGTGAATATTGGCGTGAACATTTACGCTCTCGATTACCATAAGAGTACGGTCCTTCCATCATCCATCTCCCGATCTAAGTCTAGGGCATGGAATTGGGCATCGATTCTCATCCTGGACTAGACAGTTATGCTCAATAACTCGAGATACTTTTGCTCTATTGATCGACATAGGAAACCATTCCCTAATCAACCAATTGCTATGGCGACATACTTAAAGAGCTCAAACTGTCTTAGAGCGCATAGGAGACTCGACTGTCATATACTGACAGGTGACGGATCCTATCTTGGAATCTACCGTCCTCAATACATATTCTGACTGGACTGGATAAGGCTTATGATGAGCGTATCCCAAATACAAACATTTCTTGCCAGACCCTAGATACAGCCTTCATATGCATGTGACTACCATGATTCCTCGAGTCCGAGGACTAACCTTGTACTATTGGAGTTGGGAATTCCAGTCATACCGACCAAGCCTCGGGGCTTCCATATGACGATTCCCGCTAGTCAGTTCAGTCAGCTGACACCCTTGTCAACTAACCCACTAATATTTCATAGACGTCCAACCTCTATCGCCGATGAAACATGGCACTCATCTAATGAATGCAATCCTTAGTGCAAGTCTCTATAGGACCCTCGATGCCCTATGTCGAGGTCCTTGACTTGGAACGTTTCAGACGAACCCTCAGAAGTTGGTTTCATAACTGCTATCCAATGCGTAGCTCAACTACATGGGTTATCCAATTGATATGTGGGCATTTGTTGTGACGTTAAAACGCCATTTAACGCAATTAGTAAGCACAACAAACACATAGTGCCAAGGATGAATACTTACTATAATCATCAAATCAATATTGCTTTAATAAAGATTACTAAATAGTACACAAAATCGCCAATCCAATTGGCTTTCTGGTCACCTATTCTAACATCGTCATATGGAAGCCTCAAGGGGCTCGATCGGTATGACTTGTATTCCCGGCTCCAATAGTACGGATTAGTCCTCGGACTTGAGGAACCACGGCAGTCACATACACACTATGCTTATATCTTGGATTTGGCAAAAGGCTGTCGGGTCGAAAGACTTGGTTGCTATAAGCTCTATCTAGTGCAGTCAGAATGTGCAGTATGGATGGTAAGTTGAAAGATAGGTCCCGTCTCCTGTCAATGTTTGACAGAGTGTCTCATTTACACTCTAAGAATCATTCTCCATAAAATCTTTGGCCACAATAACTGAACATTGGGATGGAATCTTAGTGATGTTTCAGTAGGTGAATGAGTAGCTGGTTAAGTCAAGGATTGGGACCGACGCCCAACTTCCATACCCTAGACTATAGTTGTGAGACGGTAGACGGAAGGACTACACTCGCATGCATTCGTGAGCCTAAGTGTTCATGCCATGATTTCACCTAGTCTCTAGTGCCATGGACCGCTGCTAGATGACCACTAATGGTGACGGGCGAATTTCGGTTAGGCGATAGTCGGTAATTCGCCCAAGTCTAGCTGAATGTAAACCTAAAGAGTTACACATATTCACTGAAAGTGAAGGAGTTAATTTGGAATTAATTATGGAAGATGAAATAATTTAATTAGATTAAATTGATCCTCTTTTGGAGCGTCGAGCCTTTGTAGATTAATTGGATTAGTCGGGTTTGATTCATAAATTAGATTTATGAGATTAGAGGATGGGCTTTCCCTTTTTAATTAGATTAAAGAGGTGAAAATTATTATTGGGCTTAAGTATTAATTAGATTTATATATAAAGCCCATTAGGACTTTGGACCATTTAAATTAGATTTAATACGGTTCATTCAATAAAGCCTTTCAATAATGGATGCACAAGATTCGATTTAGGGTATATTGAGATGGATGGCTAGGATGAAGTTTGATTTTGTCTAACCCTTAGTTGACTAGGATGGGACTATGTGAAAGTCCTAAGTTGATTAAAGTGTGTCTCTTTATAAGAGGTTGATTAGGATTAGGATTACTAATTCCATATATATACTCAAAACACACACAACACACAAAATTCTGTACAAACCTCTCCTAGCATCTCCTCTCAACCGACCCATCTCTCAAACTCGGCAACCGTTTCTAATGTCCACCTCCAAAAGTGTTTCTTGTCTTCTTGTTTCCATACAAGGGGACATACGAACAGTTGATCACGTTAATCAATAACGTTTGGTCAATTGTTCTCTCCCTTTTTGATATCTTGCTAGCATGACAGTATCAAGAATTTCGGAGAATTGCGTGGACGTTTGTAGAGGATCTCTATGTTTGGGTTTTGTGTGGCAAATCCGGGAACAACGCGTGTAGCCGAACGAAGAAAGCTACAAGGGTAAGTACTCTTGTTACGTTTCTCATTCCTCCTTTCACCATATGGCTTCCATGAATCTTGTTTGTTATCTTTTATTCATGGGATACACGAAACGCCCGGGAGAATCAAGAGAACACCCCTTAATCCGGTTTTAAAATTCCATTTTATTTCCTTAATGCATGCTTTAAATTTCCACCCCACGCTTCCGGCGCGCTACTCCTAGCTGATCCGCTTCGCTTAAAGTGGTATCAGAGCGCAGTTTGGTGTATAGGCCTAGGGTTTTACGTGCTATACATGTTCAAGCATGCTTTAAGTGGCTTTATTTTTGTATTGAAGCATGTTGTTAATCATAGGAGTACTTGTGTTAATTTTGTATTTGAATAGTTGATCATGGAATTCTTGTGTTTCTTGAATTTTATCTCTTGTTTTCATCAGAAAAGGGTGTAAAAGATGATGGCATGAATGAAAAACGACAACGGCGGTAGTCGTCGGCCGATCATGTGCATAGGGTGCATGGCCAGGCGCACGTACAGGTAAGGGAGCCTGCGCGAGGACGCCCCACCAGCATGCGCAATGCGCATGCTCGGCAGATGGGCCTGCCGGTCGCGCGCTGCGCCCGACCAGCGCGCCCAGCGTGCGCGATCGGGAGATGCGGCCTGTCGGCCACGCGCGCAGGCATGGGAGCCTGCACGCGCGAGCGATAGGCCCAACTAATCGGTTGCGCATGCAAGTATCCGACCAGGCGCGTGCACATGTTAGAATAGGTGACCATGAAGCCAACTTTATGAAGCGAATTGTAAACTATGTCTGAACAATTTCAGAGTTTTAATAAACCATAATGAATAAGAAAGTGACGTTCATCTGGCTCATACTTTGTCTGTGTTCACTTTACTGCTTTATAACTATTCACTGCACAAACAAAGTCCACAGACGGAGATCACATTTTGGGAACTGGAACTACGCTTGGAGGTAGGTTCATGAAATCAGTTTCGCCGAATCAGTCTGAAAATCTCCAAGTCAAGGAATCTCGGGAAATGGGTATCGAGAATTCACTTGAGGCTTGCACTAAGCATCTGCTGTCGTGTTTCATCGACGGGTGATGAGGTTCGTCTATGCAGTGTTAGTGGGTCAACTTGCTATGGAGCAGCTGACTTAGGTGACTCGCGGAAACCGTCTTACCTAGGACCTTGAGTAGGGTCAGATAGGTATGACTTGAGTTCCCGGTTCCAACGGTATAGGTTAATCCTTGGACTTGAGGAACTACTGAGTTTACCTATACACCGTGGCTGTATCTTAGGTATGGTGAGAGATTACCAAGTCATAGTTACTGAGTAGTCATAAGCCATATCTAGTGCAGTCATGATGTGCAATGCGACAGTAGTTTCCAAGAAAGGATCTGTCTCCTGTCAGAGCGCTGACAGTAGCGTCTCACTGTGCTCTAAGTCTTGTCCCTAAATCTTTGGCCACAGTAACTGAACAGAAAGGAAAGACTCCCTGCGGCGTTTAGTATAGGACAAGCCGAAACTTAGGTCCAAGATGGGTACCTACGTTTCCGTGCCCTAGACCCTAAGTGGTGAGACCGTAGGCAGAAGGATAAATGTACTGCAGAGCCTAAATGTTCACCCCCACGCATATTCACCTAGACTCTAGTGCCATGGACCATTGCTAGACGGCCACCCATGGTAACGGATAGATTCTAGGAATTGGACCAAGTCTAGCTGAAGGTGAACCTAAAGAGTCACACACAATCCGCACACATAATGTATTTAATTTATAATTAAATATTTGGAGAGAGATGGGACGATTAAATTAGATTTAATTGGATCTTTCTTTTCTTGGGAAAATTAATTCCTTTAATTGGATGAAAAGGAATTTTACCAATGAATTGGATTTATTGGAATTTATTGAAATGAGTTTAAAATAAATATTACTATTTATTTTATTTATTTCTTGCCCCATGGATTATTTAAATAATATTTAAATATTCCATAAATAAATGGATGGTTGAGATTAAAAGAAGAGATGGATGGCTAGCATTGGTGTGACCAATCAAAGAGCTACTTTGACTAGGATATTGACCTAGTCAAGATAGTCTTCCAAGAGTTGGAGTTTGAAGAGGAATGGATTCCTCCTCTATATATAATCCTAGTCCTTCACTTGTGGAAAGATGATGAAATTCAAGAATCACACACACACACATGCCACACGTCTCTCCTCTCCCTCTCGGCCACTCTCCCTCTTTCCCAAGAAATATTCTTTGTTCTTTTGTTTCATACAATTGAACTTAAGGAGGGTTGATCACGTTAACTCATAGAGTTTGATCGATCCGTCCTCTCCAAATAATATACACTTGGTTTTTTTCTAGCACGAGGATCAAGATATGTGGGCGGATTACGTGTACGATTTAGATAGTCTCAATACGAGATCTTGGAGCAAAACGAGGAACAACGCAAGTAGCGGCTTGATGACAAAACGACAATCGGGTAGGTTTTCTTGTTTTATTGGTACCAGTTTTTTCAACCCTATGGCCTCCATGATTTTCTGAATTTATTTTGTTCATGAGATACACCGAATGACCGGGAGGTTCAAGGGAACACCCCTTGAATGTTTATATTTAATTCTTGTTTATGGCATGTTTAAATTCTTGCAATATTTTATTATATTCTGCATTCGCACTCTTCCCAGGACAATCCACACGCCTTTCCTAGGCTTTCAGTACAGGAAAAGGAAGCTTACATTCAGGCAACATGCAAGGCTGCCTATGCACATGCACGGCCGCCCGGAGCTGGGCGCTAGGCGCACGCGTGCACGCGCATAGGGCACCGTCCGCTGTCAGAAGGCCTGGGGCTCTGCCTGGGGGCGCTCTGGCATGCCACGCAGGCAAGGGGATGCCTGCGCGCCGCCGTGGCCGTTTTCCGTTTTATGTTATTTTGTGAAAAATGTTGGTTTTTGGGGAATAATTCTTAATTGTTTTTTGCACATTTTCCTAAAGAACATTATCTTGAAATACTTTATTTTTGGTTAAGGTTGGGATCCTTTTAAAATTTAATATTGTCTTGATGATGAGGAAGGGATTTCCTAGCAAGAAATATTGCAATGGTTGTACCGATGATCATTTTTCTTATGTGAAATTTTGCATTTATTCGCTACTATTTTTGATATTGGTTATCAAGTATATAGATTGGTAGCATATTTATTTGGAATGTGTCATATTGCTATTTGCGTTGATGGGATTGACGAATGGATGACGACAAAGCCCTTAGACCGAATGTATGGTTTATTTTTCGTTGGGCCTGTGTGCCTCTTTATTGCTTCCTTATCTTTCATTTTTGCCTTGGAATACTAAGGATTTCTTCCATCTTTCATATTTGCCTTGGAATACTAAGGATTTCTTACTCCCTTTTATGTACTCCCCCGAGTGTTCGTTGGGGTTTCTATTTCAGTTGTAATAAGAATAGGTAGTAGTGTGGTGTTTTTCTTTTATTTATTGTTAAATGAAGAGGATCAAGAAAGGCCAAGAAGGAGGAGACCAAGGAAGCCCATGGAGGTCCAAAGCTTTGGTGGCCTGAAGGATGAAGGATGAAGAGGTAATGCCCATCAGGGTGTTGATGGGTTTCTACATAAATTTGTAATAGTGTAGGACCTACCCTTAGATTGACTATAGATCCACTGCAGCTCACTGGGTTACACATGTTCTGGGCTTGTGATATCCAACAAGGGCGTGGTAGGCTTTTATTTTTGCATGTGGAATGATTGATGGATGAATAGTTTATTTATCATGTCTTCATTAGCATGCAAAGTATGTAATATGTGATGAGGTCTCGGTCTATTAAACAAAACTCTCACTTGGTTGGATCAAGTTAAATATTAGACCCCAATAAATTGGCTTGAGCATACATTAATCGTCCATGCCTTCCATCCTTGACAAAAGTGAGGAAGTTAATTCCACCCAATTGCGTGGTCTCACGAGTTGTGACACGTCTTTTGGATTAAGATTAAGCTGCACGATTATTGTGAACGAAGTTAATACACTCCTGTTTCCCCGTCTCACGAGTCGTGGGGGGCGACAGTAAGTGCTATGATTCGATTGATGGGTTGGGTCTAACGCCTGGTAACGTGATTCGCTTGGAGTCTTTGCAATCACGTGAGGAGGTGGGGCAAAATATCTTGGGGATTTCTTCAGACGAGAATGGTATGGAATACCTCCCATGAGGTTATTTTCTATGCGAATTGTAAAAGCAGGGCATGGAGAATTTTTCTTGTGGACCCCAAGCTCACTAGGAAAAGGTTTCCCGAAAATTGCATTTAGAGAGTGGCATGTTTTCATAGAATTTTGCTTGTGGACCCCAATCCCTTTTGGAGTATCGAGCCTTTATAGATTAACTTGATTAGTCGGGCTTGATTCATAAATTAGATTTATGAGATTAGAGAATGGGCTTTCCCTTTTTAATTAGATTAAAGAGTGAAAATTATTATTGGGCTTGTGTATTAATTAGATTTATACATAAAGCCCACTAGGACTTTGGACCATTTAAATTAGATTAAATAAGGTCCATTCCATAAAGCCCATCAAGGATGGATGGACGAGATTCGATCTAGGGCATATTGAGATGGATGGCAAGAATGAAGTTTGACTTTGTCAAACCCTTAGTTGACTAGGATTTGACTGGGTCAAAGTTCTAAGTTGATTAAAGTGTGTCTCTTTAGAAGAGGTTGAGTAGGATTAGGAATACTAATTCCATATATATACTCAAAACACACAATTCTCTACAGACATCGCCTAGCATCTCCTCTCAACCGACCCCTCTCTCAAACTTGGTCATCCTCTCTAATCTCCACCTCCAAAAGTGTTTCTTGTCTTCTTGTTTTCATACAGGGGGACATACAAACAATTGATTATGTTAATCAATAACGTTTGGTTGATTATTCTCTCCTTCTTTGATATCTTGCTAGCACGAGAGTATCAAGAATTCTGGTAAATTGCATGGACGTCTTTAGAGGATCTCTACGTTGGGACCTTGGTGGCAAATCCGGGAACAACGCGTGTAGCCGAATGAAGAAAACTACAAGGGTGAGTACTCTTGTTACATTTCTCGTTCCTCCTTTCACCCTATGGCCTCCATGAATCCTGTTTGTTTTCTTTTATTCATGAGATACACCGAACGCCCGGGAGAATCAAGTGAACACCCCTTGATCCGGTTTTAAAATTGTATTTTATTTCTGTTATGCATGCTTTAAATTTCCACCCCCGCGCTTCCGCCGCTCTACTCCCGGGCTGATCCGCTTCGCTTACAAATTTAGTGTTGCTCTTTGCCATTTTATAGAGTGAAAGTGCATAAAAATGGCGCCAATACGGATTTTAATTCCCTCCAACAAGCATGGTGGTTTTCAAACTACCAAAAACCACCTTTCACCTTTGAAAGTGGTTTTTTGTCCACCATTTAACGGTTTAAATAGAGTGGGGACCAAAAGTGCAACACTTTTTCTTCCGTGGGACTAAATATGTTGAGCCCATAACATGTGGGGCTATAAGTGCAGAGGTGACGTTCGAATGGACCGAGTTAGTCAATAGAAAACACAGCAGATCCACTAACTAAACCAGTTTTGCAAATTGCTCATACTCAGCATCTGGATAAGACGGGCTTGAGGTCAATGGGTTATTTGCTTTAGGTCAAGTGAGATATTATTAGAATAGGTGACCAAAAAGCCAATTAGAATGACCTTTGTGTAATTTATTTGACAACTCGATGTAATGTAATATTACCTAATGAATAAAATGAGTATTTGTACCTTGGCATTATCTTTGTTGTGCTCATTCTATTATGTTAATATCTGTTCACATATATCGCAACAAAGCCCACAGACTACATATGTTCGAATAGGTGACCAGAAAGTCAATATGGTTGGTTGTTCTAAGAACTATTCGCCGATCATTGAACGAAAGTAATATTATGTTGATGAATGTACTATGGATTCATCATTGGCAACGATGAGTTTGTTGTGCTTACTGCTAGCATTGACCGTAGTTTCAATATCACAACAAACGCCCACAAACCGGACATGTGAATCCAAGAAGTTGGACTACGCAGAGGTTGGCGGTCATGGAACCAACTTCTGTGGATCGTTCTGAAACACTCCATGTCGAGGACCATGAGATTGGTATTGAGGGTCTGAGAGAGACTTGCACTAAGGATTGCAGCTGAGTTCTATCGGCGAGAGATGAAGGTCGTCATGTGATCTTAGTGGGTTGGCCGGCAGATAGTTGGCTGACTAAGGTGACTCGCGGGAATCATGATATTGAAGCCATACAGGCTTGGTCAGTATGAGTGGTATTGCTGGTTACGATAGTATGGGATTAGTCCTCGGACTTGAGGAATCACGACAATCGCTTACATACGAAGGGTATATTTAGGATCTAGTGAACGATGACTATATCGTAAAGTATGGTCATCATAAACCTTGTCCAGTGCAGTCGGAGTATGTAGTGAGGATGGTGGATTCCAAGACAGATGTTGTCCCCTGTCAAAGATTATGACAACGAGATCTCCTATGCGCTCTGAGATGGTTTAGACTCTCAAAGTCTATGACCATAGCATTTGATTGAGTGGGAAAAGAATTTCCTACATTAATCGTAGAGTTAAACCTATCTCGAATCTTGTAACATAAATGCCTAGTCAAGGATGGAAATCGATGCCCTATTCCATGCCCTAGACTAAAATCGGGAGACAGGCGACAATAGGACCGTACCTGTATGCAACTCGGAGCCTAAATGTTCACACCATGTGACACCCCCTACAATACTATGCTTTAATATCACTAATTTTAATACATCCTCCATAATTAACACCAATTTACAAAAAATTATATTAAACTCACCAATAATGATTTACAAATTATGTAGCTAGAGATCTCGATCTAAGATGTCACTGATGACCCACCTAATGAAACTGGCAGCACGGCTTACGATCCAATTCAACTAGACACTGTGGCTTATATCATGAAAAATACGTAGCACGGAATGAGCTGCCCACTCAGTAAATATAGTTAATTAGCTTATATATATACACATACACATACACATACACAACAAGACAAATCTCATGCAATGACACCAACTAACAATCACTCATCATGCAATTCCCACAAATCACAAACTAACCAATACCACAATCATACATCAATCCACAGTACAATATTCCAAAATTATCGTTTATTTTATTAGGGCCCTACTTACCCAAGCTGGAGTACATCACTCAATGGTCTTTGTCGGCTATCATCACCGCAATCACAATATCTCCATTTTTTTTCGATATCACACAACACACAGCTCGTATGATACCCCATCATCATATGATACCCCATCATCATATGATACCACACAACACACAGCTCGTATGATATCCCATCATCAATCATATCACACAGCACACAACTCGTGTGATATGTCACATCATCTCCATTGATCAATGACAACACACAACTCGTCATTAATCATATCATCATAAGCCATTGCAGTATGTTCCCAGTTAGGTAAGCCATCTCTTTATTTAAATTCACAATATTCACATCGTTTGTTTTTATCCAACAATCAAATATAGTATCACATAGTCATTCATCAGAATTCGCACACCATAGCCACATATAAGCACATAATAACAATTCCACAAGGCAACCATATAATTCAGGCAAATACCCAATCGTTAACAATCATGTATACCAACATATATATATATATATATATATAATCCAATTTACCCATACTTACCCCAACTTCCCAAAATGATTACGTTAGTAAAAGGAGCTGATCAACTTCTTATTTTATCTTCGCGTCCTATAATAGGTTATAATATGTATAACCAATATATCAAGAATATCATAAATTTTGAATAAAATATTATGTACTATTTTTATATTTTCCACAAATTTTTCTTTAAAATTTCCTTTATATTGAAATTAAAACTTTCATTCCATTTCCTTCTAAATAATTAGACATTCAGAGCTTCCTAGATATATATCTACTTTATCAATCCACTAATATGAATTTTTTTTTTATCAAACCCCTCCTATTTTTATAACTATCGCACTTGATAATAATCTTGAATTAAACTATTACAAAATCTCATATTCCTTTAACATAAATATAATATTTTTCAAATATAATTTCCTAATATTTCTCAAACATAATTTTCTAGTATTTCTATTACTTTCGATCAATTCTTTACTATTATAGTAATTAAGTAAATACCAAGACACATAATTAAGTATTTAACTAGTAGACTCAATGAAATTGAGTAAATTAATTATAGCATTAAATATAATAAATCAAGTAATGTATTTAACTACTATAACATTTTTATCAATCACAAACTTTTAAATATTCAAACTCATAAAATTTTCTGATTAAACATTAAACCGGATAATAAATATTACATTTAATAAATGCACCAATCACATAATATAATTATAAAAACTAATAGCAAATTAACTAATAAATGGTCACCTGTTTTTCATAATTGAAGGAAAGAGAGAATTATGATTACCGTGTGTGTGTGTTTTTAACCACGTGTATATATATATGCCATTAATTGGGTAAGTATATATATATATATATATATATATAAATAGTGCATAAAATTATTAAGCAATAACGAGCTGGTGCTTACATTTGGACACTAGATGAGACATGTGCCACCACTACTCCAACCCTTATCCTTAGTTTATTATTATTTTTTGTTAGAATAGGTGATCATGTAGTCAATCTTGGTAGGCGAATTGTAACCTATGTCTGAACAATTTTGAAATTTCAAATAAATCCTTAATGAATACGAAGTGAAATTCATTTGGCACGTACTTTGTTTGTGTTCACTTTATCTGCTTTATAACTGTTCACTACACAAACAAAGCCCACAGACTGAAATCGCATTTCGGGGACTGAGACTACGCTTGGAGGTAGGTCCATGAAATCAGTTCCGCCGAATCAGTTTGGAAATCTCCAAGCCAAGGAAACTCGAAAGTGGCTACCGAGATTCCCCTTGAGACTTGCACTAAGCATCTGCTGTCGCATTTCATCGACGGGTGACAAAGGTCGTCTAAGTAGTGTTAGTGGGTTGGATTGCTGCGGAGCGGCTGACTGAGGTGACTCGCAGGAACCGTCTTACGGAGGGCGTTTAGTAGGGTCGGTTAGGTATGATGTGTGTTCCCGGTTCCAATGGTACAGGTCAAGTCCTTTGACTTAAGGAATTGTTGAGTTTACCTGTACATCGGGACTGTACCTTAGGTATGGTGAGAGATTGCCAAGATGCACTTGAGTAGTCATAAGTCATATCTAGTTCAACTTCGGTGTACAAAGTGACAGTAGTTTCCAAGAAATGATCTATCTCTTGTCAAATGGTGTTGACAGTTGTGTCTCACAAATACTCTGTGTCCTGTCCCTAAAATCTGTGGCCACGGTGACTGAACAGTGGGGAAGGGGTCCCCTGCGGCGTTTAGTAAAGGACAGACCAACACTTAGGTCTAAAATGAGTATTTGCATAATCCGTGCCCTAGACCCTAAGTGGTGAGACCGTAGACGGAAGGATAGATGTATTGTAGAGCCTAAATGTTCATCCCATAAATTCACCTAGTCTCTAGTGTCATGGACCGTTGCTAGACGGCCACCCATGGTGACGGGCGGATTCTATGAATCCAACCAAGTCTAGCTGAAGGTGAACCTAAAGAGTCACACACAATCCGTACACATAATTTATTTAATTTGGAATTAAATTTTTGGAAAAATGGAGCGATTAAATTGGATTTAATCAGGTCCTTCTTTGGAGAAATGAAGTGATTAAATTGGATTTAATCGGGTCCTTCTTTTCTTGGGAAGAAATTAATTCCTTGTATTAGATATGAGGAATTTATCTAATAAATTAGATTTATTAGAAATTAATTTAATGGGCTTGGAATAAATATTTATATTTGATATATTTATTTATTGTCATTAAGGATTATTTAAATAAGATTTAAATATCACATTAAATAAATCAACAGTTGAGATTAAAGGAGAGGAATCAATGGCTAGGAATAATTTGACCAAGAAGCTAGTAGTTGACTAGGATTTGACTAGGTCAAATCCTATTCAACTAGGAGTCTTCAATATGTAGGAGATAGAAGAGGAATAGGATTCCTCCTCTATAAATACTCCCAAGAGCCCTCTTTAGAAGAGATGATGAAATTTTGAAACACACACACATACACACTCGGCTCCCCCTCTCCTCTCTCTCGGCCGCGGCTCTCTCTCTCTCTCTCTCTCTCTCTCTCTCTCTCTCTCTCTTGCCTCTTCCAAGTTCTATTGTGTTGACAATTGAACTAAGGAGGTTTGATCTCGTTAATTCAATAACGTTTGATCATTTCGTCCTCTCCAAAAATAATATACACACTTGTTCTTCCGCTAGCACGAGGAGCAAGGTACGTGGACGAATTGCGTGTGCGATTTAGAGGATCTCCCGTTCGAGATCTTGGAGCAAAATGGGGAACAACGCGAGTAGCGGTTTCAAGACGAAAACGTAAATCGGTAGGTTTACGATTTAAGCTTTTTGCCTCTATTATTTTAGAACCCTATGGCCTCCATGATTTTATTATTGCTTTTATTATTCATGAGACACACCGAACGCCCAGGAGTTTCAAGGGAACATTCCTTGAACGCATTTATATTATGTATGTTAATGCATGTTTAAATTCTTGAAATTTAAATTGTACCGCGCTTCCGCATTTGCGCTACTCCCGGGACGATCCACACGCGTACCCTAGGCTTTTAGTGGTATCAGAGCCCGGTTCGGTGTATAGGCTAGGGTTTTTTGTGCGTTTTGAGCATGAAAACATGTATGGCATGATTCAATTAAATCTTAATGTTTTAATTGCAAAGCATGTCGTCTTCTTGCTTTTCATTATGTATGATTTATTGGTACTGTTGGTTTCTTGTTCTTATTGGGAAACAGGGGCAAAATGAATAAAACGGAAGAAAACGGCACACGCGGCCAGCCGGTGGCTGACCGCGCACGCAGTGCGTCCAGGCAAGGCGTGCGCAGGCAGGGGAGCCTGCGCGCGGATCCGGCCGGCAGGCGTGCGGCCGGACGCCTAAGGCAGACGTACGGCCGGGCGCGCTTGCACGCAGGCAAGGGAGCCTGCACGCGCACGCCAGGCCAGTGCGCCGGGCGCCCATGCGCCCGGAGCGCGGCCAGGGAAGCCGCGCGCGCGCATGGGGCGGCGCCACCAGGCGCGCGTGCGCCAAGCAGGCGTCCGCGTGCAGGAGGCGCACGCAGGCGGCGCGACAGGGTGGCGCGTGCGGGCAGAGGTGCCTGTGCGCGACAGCCTGCCGAAGCGCGCCAGCATACGCAGCATGGCCGATCACCCGGCCGGGCGTGCACTGCGCGCAAGACAGCAGGCAGGGCCTGCTGGCCTTTGTGCGCCGGCAGAGCGCCTCCGGTGGCGACGGCCGGTCATGTTTTGCGTTTTCCTCTTATTTTTTTATTTAATCTTTGCATGTTTTCTCAAAAAAATTATTTGGGAGGTTGTGGTACTTGATTTGGAATCCTAGGATGTTAGTCACCTTTAAATAATGAGGAAGGGTCTTCCTAAACGAGAAAGGTGTATGCCAACGGTTGTACCATATTTTTCATATGCTATTTGTTTATTTTTATGGAATACATATCATGGATTGTAAGCATGTGTTTATGTGATTGGATCATGTAATTATGTGCCTTTAATGGAAATGGATGATCGCGAGCCCTAGACCGGATATATGGTTTAATTTATGTTGGGCCTGTGTGCCTCTTTTGCTTTCTCCTTCTCCTCTTCTAGTTGCCTTGGAATAATAAGGCATTCTTTCTCCCTCCTAATGTACTCCCCCCGGGTTTTCGCTGGGATTTCTTTTTACATATGTAATGAGAGTAGAATAGGAGTGAGGATTTTATTTTTATGCATTTGGTGGAGAAGAAGGAAGGCCCACATGGAGAGCCCAGAATGGAGGTTCCAAGGCGTTTCCATGGAGATCTGAAAGAGAAAAGAGACCAAGGCCCATCAGCATGATGATCGGGTTGCTATTAATGTAATAGTATAGGACCAACCCTAGATTGACCATAGATCCACTGCGGGCTCAGTGGGTCGCATAGGATTCGGGCTCGTGATCATCCAACAAAGGCGTGCTAGGCTTTAATTTTGCATGTGGCTATTATGGTGAATGAATGGTTTTATTTATCGTATAACTACTATGGGATGCAATTTTAATTACGCATTATGGATGAATGTGTTTATGTATGGGATCTCAGTCATTTACAATTCTCACTTGGTTGGACCAATGTTCAAATATTAGACCCTAAACAAAGTGGACATGGACTCTAGGAGTTCGTCCATGCCTTCCAATCCATGGCATAGTGAAGAAGCTAATTTAGGTTGATAGCGTGGTCTCACGAGTCGTGGCACGACTATCGTACTTAAAAGAAGCTGCACTGTATCATGAACGAAGAGTAGACCACTGTTACCTGTCTCACGAGTCGTGGAGGTAGCAGCGGGTCTATGATTCGGTCGACTGGGTCGGGTCTAACGCCCAATTAGAATGATTCGCTTGGAGTCCTCGGGATCATGTGAAAGGGTGAGGCAGTTATCTTGAGAATCTCGTGAAATGAGAATGGTATGGTATACCTCCCACATGATTCTTCCCATGCGAATCGTAAAAGCGGGGTATGGAAAAATTCGCTGTGGATCCCAAGCCCACTAGGAAAAGGTTTCCCGAAAACGACTTTTGAGAGTATCGTGTTTTCGTATAAATAGTGGGAGCATTAAATGACTAAAGTCCAAGCGTTTAATTATTTATCAAAACTTCCGTCTTTTAAAATTCTGCTGATCGTAGTTCTGTTTTAAATGTAGATTTAAAAATGTCTAAGAACCCAATATCAACCATACTTGAGACCAACAAGTTTAACGGAACAAATTACAACAACTGGTTGCGTAATCTGAGGAAAGTCCTAGATTACGAGAACCAAGGCTGTGTCATGGACGAGCCATTCCCTAGGACCTTGCTGGAAGGATCCACGCCAGAAGAACGTGAGACGTTCAAAACTTGGCATAAGGATAACCAGAAAGTCCGTAGCATCATACTTGCATCTATGACGAATGAGATTCAGAAGTAGTATGAAAGGCTAGACGATGTCCCTTCCATTATGGCTCGCCTGAAGGATTGCTATGCAGTCCCGGACCGGCATACTAGGTATGTCGCGACGAAGGCGTTCTTTGGAACTAAAATTACCGAAGGATCCTCTGTACAAGAGCACGAGGTTAAAATGCTTACCCTGGTGGAAAAGCTCGAGGACCTCAAGGCAGGCCTCGATAACGAGAAGTACATAGATGTGATCCTTCAGTCTCTCCCACCCTCTTTCGAGCAATTCATTGTTCACTATAACATGAACACACTTGAGAAGGGTATTCATGAGTTAATCAATATGTTGGTACAATACGAGGTAAGGACCAAAAAGTGCACGCCGTCGGTATTGATTGGAGATGCTTCGACTTCCAAGACGAAAGGCCAGGGTGCTGGACGTTGGGAAAGGAAGAAGGGAAAGGGAAAAGCCGTCAAAGCAGCTACAAACACTAAGAGTGTTCCCATTGCCAAAGAGGGGAAAGGCAAAGGAAAAGGGAAGGTTGACTCCAAGCAACAGTCGAGGGCACATTACATATGTATCAATTGCCGTGAGAAAGGGCATTGGAAGAGGGAGTGCCCCAAACTCCTCTCCAAACAAGGTATCTTTGTGATTGAGGTTAATATGGTTACTAACTCTGCCTTGGGTATTAGATATCGGTTATGGAGCTCACATTTGCAATGATTTGCAGGTGCTGAAAAGAACCAGAAAACTGGGTAGCGGGGATATGATCCTGAAGCTTGGGAATGGCAAGGCCATCTCGGCAGAAGCAGTAGGATCCGCCACTCTAGTAGTTAGTGATTGTATTAGTATAGAGTTAGAGCAAGTTTATTATGTACCTAGTATGATTAAAAACATCATTTCCATTCTGTTGTTAGACAATAGTGGATATGAGTTTATGATCAATAAAAATTGCTTTTATTTAATGAGGTGTGGAATTGCTCATTTGCTTGGTACGCTTAATAACGGGCTCTATATCTTACAACAAACGAACTTCGTTCTAAATGCTCAACACAACCGTAAAATAGATAATAACGGGAATGCACTGTTAGAATAGGTGACCAAAAAACCAATAGGTTTGGTGATTTGTAACCTATCTGACAACTTGATGTAAATGTAATATTATTATGTGATGAATAAGATGAGTGTTCGTCACCAATGGTACCTTCTTTGTTGCGCTCAACTTACATTTGTTAAAATGATGTTTAACTTATATCGCAACAAAGCCCACAGACCATGGTTAACAACTCGTGCAGTTGGGCCACGCATTGGATGGTGGTCATGAAACCAACTGATTAAGAGTTGGGTCTGAAACGTTCCAAGTCGAGGACCTCAAGACATTGCATCGAGAGTCCTATTGAGACTTGCGTCAAGAGTCGTGTTCATTGGATGAGTGCCGTGTTTCATCGGCGACAGGCGTGGGACGCCTACACGATCTTCATGGGTTGGTCGACTGGGGTCGAGCCGACTGGACTGACTCGTGGGGATCATCATATGGAAGCCTTGGAGGCTTGGTCGGTATGATTGGTTTTTCCCGGTTCCGATAGTACGGGAGTAATCCTCAGACTTGAGGAATCATGGCAGTCACGTGCACAGGACGGCTGTATCTTGGATCTGGCGAGAGGTGATCATTCTGTAAGATGATCATTATAAGCCTTGTCCAGTGCAGTCGGAATGTGTAGCGAGGACGGTGGATTCCAAGAAGAGGATCCGTCCCCTGTCAGTATGTGACAGAGGTATCTCCTATGCACTCGGAGACACATTCATGCTGTTTGAAGCTGTGGCCACAGTGGTTGGTCGAACAGGGAATGGTTTCCTATGTCGACGCAATGAAGAATACGTGGTCTCGAGTATTAAGCATAGATGCCTAGTCAAGGATGGGAACCGACGCCCAATTCCATACCCTAGACTAAGGCCAGGAGACGGTAGACGAAAGGATCGTACCCATACGGAATCGGCGCCTAAATGTTCACGCCAATTCACCTAGTCTCTAGTGCCATGGACCGTTGCTAAACGACCACCCATTGTAACGGGCCCTTGTGGGACACGGGCCCAAGTCTAGCTGAGGGTGAACCTAAAGGGTCACACACAAATCACCGAGGAGGTTGAGAGATCGACTTGGAGTCAATCTCGAAGGATAAAATAAGTAATTGGATTACTTAAGGGAAAGTCCATTGGATGGACGGGCCGATATTGTATCGGGCTTTCGTTTAATCGGTAAATTGGATTTTCGATTAAATATGGAAAGTTGAGACATTGAGACGTTGGATCTTTTAATTGGATTAAAAGATCAACGGGAATAATTTAAATGGACATTAAATTGGATTTAATGTTGGGTTCGTTGTAATTGGATTACGATAAAACCCGGTCCGTTAAATTATACCCGAGAGGAGAAATAATTCCTATTTTGGAATAGGAAGAAGTTGGACTTCTTCCCTTAATTAAACATGGCCGACATGCTTCATTGGAGGAAGCAAAATCAGCCATGTTTAATGCTAGGTGGTATGTTGACTTATCTCTTTTGGAAAGAGATAAATCAACTCCAATCAAGCTCTTCCCTTTTGGTATGATTTGATCATACCATAAATTTTGGTAGGCTTGATTGAAGAATTGATGGTGATTGATTGAAATGAATCTAGACATCCTTGGATGAACCTAGACACATTTCAATAATCACATTAATTATGTTTATATATTAGAATATACAACACCAAGCACATGTGATTGATTATTCATCTTTTTCTAGGAAAAAGAGAAGAAAAAAAATCCTCTCCTCTTTCTCAAACTCTCGGCCTCTCTCCCTCTCTTACACTTGTGTTCTTCACTTGATTTTGAATCAAGAAGAAGAACAAAGTAAGTTTAAGAGAGCACTAATTCATAGTGTTCTTCTCTTAAATCAATTCCTTCTTAAACCCGTTCTTTTCTAGCAAGAAGAACGTGTGTTTCTTCCGGTGTGGTGTGGATCACCTTTGGAGAATCCGTACGTT
The DNA here is from genome assembly GCA_034509735.1 of Sesamum alatum. Taxonomy (NCBI): domain Eukaryota; kingdom Viridiplantae; phylum Streptophyta; class Magnoliopsida; order Lamiales; family Pedaliaceae; genus Sesamum; species Sesamum alatum. The sequence goes on from JACGWO010000003.1 coordinate 11,982,300, forward strand.
TGGATTTCGTGAGCATTCCGGAGAAGGAACAACGCAAGTAGCCGGGAGCATACGCTAAACAATCAAAGGTAACGGTTTATTACGCTTTGATTGATTATATATATTTATCTATGCCCTATGTGTTTAATATTCATTTCTAATATTTACACATCCTACACCGAACGCCCGGTTGAGCACCCAAGGGTACACCCCTTGGGATTCGTTTATTTAAATTAGATTTAAATTTACGCACTATTTCCTCGCTTTCTCGCTTCCGCTCGCGCTCCCGGGCGGATCCGCTTGTCCTTCACGCACGATTGTGGCACGCTAGGCTAGGTCACATTTCCCAAGACAGGATGAAGAGATTGGTAGACTCAAAGAACCTAGAAGTAGGGGACTTGAGTGAGCTACCAACTTGTGAATCCTGTCTAAGAGGGAAAATGATCAAGAGGCCCTTTGTAGGACAAAGCAGGCTTACCACAGGTCTGTTGGACTTGGTCCAAACAGACGTATGTGGACCACTAAGGACGCAGGCTCGAAGTGGGTTCTCCTACTTCATAATCTTCACCGATGATCATTCACGGTATGGTTATGTATACCTGATGAGGTGCAAGTCTGAAGCTCTTGAGAGGTTTAAAGAATTCAGACTTGAAGTTGTGAACCAAACTGGCTACAAAATTAAAGTCCTACAGTCAGACCGAGGCGGAGAGTACCTTCGTACTGAGTTCCTTGATTATCTTAAAGAAAATGGTATAATATCTGAATGGACACCTCCTGGGACACCACAGTTAAATGGGGTCTCTAAAAGGAGGAATCGAACCCTGTTAGACATGGTTTGATCCATGATGAGTTTTTACCAAATTGCCCTTGTCCTTTTGGGGCTACGCATTGGACACTGCAGCCAAGTTGTTAAATTTGGCGCCAACCACTGTATTGACCCAAACGCCATATGAAATATGGCACGGCAAGCCTACATCCTTCAACTACTTGAAAGTGTGGGGTAGCCCCGCATACGCCAAGAGGCTAGTGGGAGACAAGCTAGAATCCAAGTCTATCTTATGCAGGTTCGTTGGATACCCTAAAGAAACTGCAGTTTATTATTTCTATGACCACTTGGAACAAACGATATTTGTTTCAAGGAACGCTGTGTTCTTGGAACAAGGCTTTCCAGAGGATATCCAACCTGATGAACTGATCCTTGAGGAATCAAGTGATGGAAACCAGTCATCAGTGGAAGTCGCGGATTCCTCACCTAGAGGATTAAGGATAAATACCCAGAGGGCTGACCGACCTGGAGAAGTCCAGCATGCTAGGCATGAAGGACAACCTCAGGAAGGGCCAACCTCGGTACCTGAACCGCCAGCTCCTATACAGTCGGCGCCCACAGTCACCACTGACGTTCCTGTTCTCCGTAGGTCAGCTAGAGAGTCTCGACCTCCGATGGGATATGGCTTTCTAAATACGACCAGTCTGTTGGATAAGGATCCTAAGACATACGGGGAAGCGATGTCTGACATCGACTCCGGGAAATGGCTTGAGGCCATGAAAATCGAAATGGACTCCATGACTGAGAACCAAGTCTGGACACTTGTAGACCCATCGAAAGGGGTTAAGCCAGTTGGCTGTAAGTGGGTCTATAAGCGCAAACTTGGCATTGATGGAGAAGTCACAACCTTTAAGGCTAGGCTAGTAGCTAAAGGGTACACTCGACGACCCGGGGTTGATTTTGAGGACACCTACTCGCCAGTAGCCATGGCTAACTCCATTCGGATCCTGCTTGCCATAGCAGCATGGTATGACTATGAGATATGGCAGATGGACGTGAAAACGGCTTGAGGAAGAGATCTACATGGATCAGCCGGAGGGTTTTACGGTCACCGGAGATGAATAAAAGGTCTGTCGTCCTCCAGAAGTCCATCTATGGCCTCAAACAAGCATCCCGAAGTTGGAACATTCGCTTTGATGAAATAATACGAGGTTATGATTTCATCAAAAACGAATCCGACCCTTGTGTATACAAGAAGGTCAGTGGGAGCTCTATAGTGTTCCTAGTGCTTTATGTGGATGACATTCTACTCATAGGAAATGAGGTTAGAGTGTTGGGTGACACAAAAGCATGGTTATGAACTTAGTTTTGTATGAAGGATTTGGGTGAAGCCTCCTACATTCTAGGCATCCAGATTGTCAGGGACAGATCTAAGAGAATGTTAGGACTTACCCAAAACTCGTATATGGAAAAAGTCCTAAAAAGGTTTTCGGATGGACAACTCCAAAAAACGAGGATTCCTTCCCATAAGGCATGGGATCAAGTTATCCAAGAAACAGTCTCCGCAGACTGATGAGGAACTTGAAAAGATGAAAATCATCCCCTATGCTTCTGCCGTAGAAAGCATCTAATATGCGGTCCACTGCACCAGACTTGACATTGCTTACGCTTTGAGTGTAACGAGCAGATATCAGTCTTGTGCAGGAGAGGAACATTGGAATGCAGTCAAGGGCATCCTTAAGTACCTAAGAAGGACTAAGAAAATGTTCTTAGTCTATGGCAATGGAGAACTGATCCTGGAAGGCTTTAGCGATGCTAGCTTCCAGGCTGATGACGATGATGCCAAAGTCTCAATCGGGTTATGTATTCAGGCTCAATAGAGGAGTGGTGGCTTGGAAAAGTTCCAAGCAAGCAACCACTGTTGATTCTACCACTGAGGCCGAATACATAGCAGCTTCAGAAGCTGCCAAAGAAGCGGTTTGGATGAGAAACTACATCCAAGAGTTGGGTGTGGTGCCTAGCATCGCCGAGCCCGTTGTCATATTTTGTGATAACAACGGAGCAATAGTGCAAGCAAAGGAATCGAGATCTCATCACCATTCCAAAAAACATTCTTAGACGCTACCACCTTCTGAGAGAAATGGTAGGAAGAGGTGATGTTCGGATGGACCGAGTCAACTCAGCAGACAACACAGCAGATCCGCTGACAAAGCGTATGTCGCAGAGCGCTCATACGCAACATCTTGAGAAGATGGGGATTAGGCATATGGGCGATTGGCTTTAAGGTCAAGTGGGAGATTGTTAGAATAGGTTACCATGTAGCCAATCTTGGTAGGCGAATTGTAACCTATGTCTGAACAATTTCGAAGTTTCAAATAAATCCTTAATGAATAAGAAGTGAAATTCATTTGGCACGTACTTTGTTTGTCTTCACTTTATCTGCTTTATAACTGTTCACTACACAAACAAAGCTCACAGACTGAAATCACATTTCGGGGACTGGGACTGCGCTTGGAGGTAGGTTCATGAAATCAGTTCCAACGAATCAGTTTGGAAATCTCCAAGTCAAGGAATCTTGAAAGTGGGTACCGAGATTCCCCTTGAGACTTGCACTAAGCATCTGCTGTCGCATTTCATCGACAAGTGACGAAGGTCGTCTAAGCAGTGTTAGTGGGTTAGCCTGCTGCGGAGCGGCTGACTGAGGTGACTCGCGGGAATCGTCTTACGGAGGGCCTTGAGTAAGGTCGGTTAGGTATGACGTGTGTTCCCAGTTCCAACGGTACAGGTCAAGTCCTTTGACTTGAGGAATTGCTGAGTTTACCTATACATCGGGACTGTACCTTAGGTATGGTGAGAGATCGCCAAGATGCACTTGAGTAGTCATAAGTCATATCTAGTTCAGCTTCGGTGTACAAAGTGACAGTAGTTTCCAAGAAAGGATCTGTCTCCTGTCAAATGGTGTTGACAGTTGTGTCTCACAAATACTCTGTGTCTTGTCCCTAAAATCTGTGGCCACAGTGACTGAACAGTGGGGAAGGATTCCCCTGCGGCGTTTAGTAAAGGACAGACCGACACTTAGGTCCAAAATGGGTACTTACATAATCCGTGCCCCAGACCCTAAGTGGTGAGACCGTAGATGGAAGGATAGGTGTACTGTAGTGTCTAAATGTTCATTCCCGTAAATTCACCTAGTCTCTAGTGCCATGGACCGTTGCTAGACGGCCACCAATGGTGACAGGCGGATTCTAGGAATCCAACCAAGTCTAGCTGAAGGTGAACCTAAAGAGTCACACACAATCCGTAGACATAATATATTTCATTTGGAATTAAATGTTTTGAGAAATGGAGCGATTAAATTGAATTTAATCGGGTCATTTTTTGGAGAAATGAAGTGATTAAATTGGATTTAATCGGGTCCTTATTTTCTTGGGAAGAAATTAATTCCTTGTATTAGATATGAGGAATTTATCTAATAAATTAGATTTATTAGAAATTAATTTGATGGGCTTGAATCCACTCCCTCTAAGTGGTATTAGAGCTCGGTTCGATGTAAGAGGACATAGATCTATGTGCTAAGCATGAGCAATCTGGACTACGCACTGCCTGGCCTGTGCGTCAAACGGCATGCCTGCCTGCAGGGGTGGCCGTGTACATTGCGCCGCATGTAGGTGTGTGCCTGTGCGTTGGGCGTGTGCCTATGTGCGCTGTGTGTGGGTGCACAAACACGCCGCGTGCAGGCAGTGGGGCTATGTTCGCGCGCGTCCGTGGGTCTGGGCGCGGGCGACCGGACTGGCGTGACGGTTAGGCCGTTTTGGTTTGTTTTTTGTGGTTTTCCAAAAATTGGATTTTTTGAAACCTTTCTGCATATTTTGGGAAGGATTAATTTTGAATGTTTTATTTGGATTAATTGGATTTTTGTCCATAATTAAAATGCTTAATTAATTTTTATGCATTAGATACATTTCAGAGAGATGTCCGTTAAATCAAAATTTGAACTCGTATATTTTACACGTGTTTGTGTGATGTGATATTGGATAAAACGTAGATATAATGTATTTTTTGTGGACATGATTATATGGTATAATTGTGTATTGATGTTGATTGGATCGGCATCGGATGCTCACTAAAGCCCTTTACTTTGTGTATGGTATTTATGTTTTACATTACTGTTAGGTGGGGCCTGCGTGCTTCCTGTTTTGAGACTATTATCTCCCATTTTGCACCTTGTATTTTTAAGGCTTGCTTTTCCTCTAAATTCCATGTATTGCTTCCCATGTAATGAGAGTATTTAGGATTTTTATAATCTATATGTGACAAAGCAAGCCCACAGATAAGGAGGCCCATGTTGGACGGAAGCCCAAGGTGAGAACCCATGGCCGATCAAGAGGAGTTACAAGACCCATTAGAATGATAATGTGTTGACACTTTTGTAATAGTATAGGACCACCTTAGACAGACCATAGACTCACTGCGGACGCAGTAGGTCGCATAGGTTGGGCTTGTGATCATCCTATAGGTGTTATGCCATGTTTCCTGCATGCGACACATTTATTTATCGTTTTAATAGATATTGGATATTTAGGCATGTGAAGAGATTAATGTGATGAGGTCTCCTTCAATTCTCAAACAAACTCTCATTTGGTTGGACTAAATAAAATATTAGGCCTTTGATGGACTTGGACTAATATGGTTTTGATCCGTCCAAGCCTTCCATCCGCAACGATGTGGTGAAGAAGCTACCCCTACGAAAATCTGATTTCACGAGTCGTGGCACATTTGGACTAGAGGAAAGCTGCAACATTGTTGTGAACAAAGGAATACACTCACTATTTTCCTGTCTCATGAGTTGTGGAGGGCGACAGATGAGGTATGATTTGGTTGATGGGTTGGTTCTAACACTGAGTAGCATGATTCACTTAGAGTCCTCGAAATCATGTGAAGAGGTGAGGTAAAAATATCTTGGGAAACTTATTGGATGAGAATGACATTTGAGACCTCTAATAAGGTTTTCTTCATCTGAATCGTAAAAGCGGGGCATGATGATCACGCTTATGGATCCTGAGCCCACTAGAAAATCATTTCGCGAAATCCTACTTTAGAATGTGGGCTTTTGTAGAAATAGTGGGAGACTTAAAGACTAAAGACCATGTCTTCAACTTAAACGATAATATTAACATCATTTGTTGATTTCTGCTTTACATTTCTTAAATATAAATATGTCTAAGAATCCTTTAAACATGATTTTGGAGACTAACAGATTCAACGGTACAAACTATACTAACAGGCTGCGAAATTTGAAGATTATCCTCGATTTTGAGAACGAAGGCTATGTCCTGGACAAAATACCCCCGAGGGCTTTTCCGGAGGGACCCTTGCCTGAAGAACATGTGACGTTCGTCAAATGGCTTAAGGACAACCAAAAGGTCCGCAACATCATATTGGCTTCGATGTCTAATGACATCCATGAGCGCTATGATAGGTTGGATGACATCTCCTCCATAATGCTCCGCATGAAAGACGTTTATGCCGTACCCGGATAGGCATATTAGATATGTTGTCACAAGAACATTCTTTGGGACCTAGCTTAGTAAAGGGTCCTCTGTACAAACTCATGGGGTCAAGATGTTATCCATAGTGGAAAAGCTCGAAGACCTCAAAGCTGGGCTTGACAATGACACATACATTGATATGATCCTTCAATCGCTTCCTCCATCCTATGACCCGTTTATTGTTAACTATAAAATGAACGGACTTGAGAAGTCTATTCATGAGTAAATTAATATGCTGGCCCAATGCGAGGCAACTGTTGGAATAGGTGACCAGAAAGCCAATTGGATTGGTGGTTTTGGGAACTATTCAACAATCTTTATTAAAAGTAACTTTGTATGGATGAACATGGTAAGTGGTCGTCATTGGCACATGTGTCTGTTGTGCTTATTGATTATGTTAAATTATGCTTTAACGTCACAACATATGCCCATAGACCAATTGGACAACGAATGCAGCCGGGTCGCGCATTGGATGGTTGCCATGAAGCCAAATGATGAGGGTTGGGTCTGAAATATTCCAAGTCAAGGACCTCGAGACTTGGCATCGAGAGTTCTATTGAGACTTGCACTAAGAGTTCTATTCATTGGATGAGTGTCGTATTTCATCGGCGACAGACGTAGGACGCCTATACGATCTTAGTGAGTTGGTCGACTAGGGTCGAGGCGACTGAGCTGACTCGTGGAGATCATCATATGGAAGCTTTGGAGATGTGGTCGGTATAATTGGAGTTCCCTGGTTCTGGTAGTACGGGAGTAGTCTTCGGACTTGAGGAACCATGGCAGTCACGTGCACACAATGGTTGTATCTTGGATCTAGCGAGGGGTGATCATGTCGCGGATATGTTCATTATAAGCATTGCCGAGTGCAGTCGGAATGAGTAGCGAGGATGATGGGTTTCAAGAAGAGGATCTATCCCTTGTCAGTATGTGACAACGGTATCTCGTATGCACTCGGAGACACATTCATGTTGCTTAAAGTGTTAGAATATGTGACCATATAGCCAATCTTGGCAGGCAAAATGTAACATATGTCTATACAATTTCAGTGTTTTGAAAAACTATTAATGAATAAAGAAGTGAAATTCATTCTGGCATTACTTTGTTTGCGTTCACTTTACTGCTTTATATCTATCTGTTCACTACGCAAACAAAGCCCATGGACTGAAAACCTATTTCGGGGACTGGGACTACACTTGGAGGTAGGTCCATGAAATCAGTCCCGCCGAATCAGTTCAGAAATCTCCAAGTCAAGAATTCTCGAAAATGGGTACCGAGATTCCCCTTGAGACTTGCACTAAGCATCTGCTGTCGTATTTCATCGACGGGTGATGAAGGTCGTCTAAGCAGTGTTAGTGGGTTAGCCTGCTAGGGAGCAGCTGACTGAGGTAACTCGCGGGAACCGTCTTACGGAGGACCTTGAGTAAGGTCAGCAAGGTATGACGTGTATTCCCGGTTCCAACGGTACAGGCCAAGTCCTTTGACTTGAGGAACTGCTGAGTTTACCTGTATATCAGGTCTGTATCTTAGATATGGTGAAGAGATTGCCAAGAAGCACTTGAGTAGTCATAAGCCATGTCTAGTGCAGCTCTGGTGTATAGAGTGACAGTAGTTTCCAAGAAAGGATCTGTCTCCTGTCAAAGGCATTGACAGTTGAGTCTCACGTATGCTCTATATGTTGTCCCTAAAATCTGTGGCCACAGTAACTGAACAGAAGGGAAGGTTTCCCTTGCGGCGTTTAGTAAGGACAGACCAACACTTAGGTCCAAAATGGGTACCTGCATTTTCCGTGCCCTAGACCCTAAGTTGTGAGACCGTAGACAGAAGGACAAGTGTACTGTTAGAGCTTAAATGTTCATCCCTGAAATTTCACCTAGTCTCTAGTGCCATGGACCGTTGCTAGATAGCCACCCATGGTAACAGACGGATTCCAGGAATCCGACCAAGTCTAGATGAAAGGTGAAGCTAAAGAGTCACACACAATCCACACACACTAACTATTTAATTTAGAATTAAATATTGGAGAAAAGGAATGATTAAATTGGATTTAATCGGGTCCTTTATTTTCTTGGAGAATTAATTCCTTTTTATTTGATAAAAGGGATTAATCTAATAAATTAGATTTATTAGAGAATTAATTTAATGGCCTTAGAATAAATATTTATATTTATTATATTTATTTATTTGGCCTTTGAAATATTTAATAGGATTTAAATATTCCATTAAAATTAAATTAATGGTTGAGATGGAAAGGGAGAGATGGATGGCTAGGATTGATTTGACTAGGTCAAACACTACTTTGACTAGGACTTTGACTAGGTCAAAATCCTAGTCAAAATAGACCTCTTTAGAGTTGGAGTTTGAAGAGGATTAAACTCCTCCTCTATATATAGTCCTAGCCTTTCACTATTTGTGAAGTGATGAAATTCCAACACACACAACACACACTATCTTCGGCTCCTCTCTCCCCTTTACTCGTCCGCCTCTCTCTCTCTCCTCTTACAAGAAAATACTTCTTGTTCTTTTGTTCTTGGAACATTAGAACTAAGGAGAATTAATACCGTTAATCAATAACGTGTTATTAATTTCATCTTCTCTAATAAATACTTGTTCGTTCGCTAGCACGACGTACAAGATACGTGGGTGGATTGCGTGTTACTGCTTGGAGAGTCTCAAATACGAGATTTGGTGCAAATCAGGGAACAACACGAGTACCGGTTAGAAGACGAAAACGACAATCGGTAGGTTCCGATTTATTATTTTTCGTTCCTCTTTAATTTACAATCCTATGGCCTCCATTGATTTGTTTATGTTCTTTAATTCATGAGATACACCGAACGCCCAGGAATCTCAAGGGTACACCCCTTGAACGTGTTATTTTATTTCATTAAAGCATGTTTAAATTTTCGTATTTTAATTTTATACCACGCTTCCGCATTCGCGCTATTTCCCGGGACGATCCATAATCTTTCATAAAGGTGTGGTGACAGTGGTTGATCAAGCAGGGAATGGTTCCCTGCATCGATGCAATGACGCATGCATAGTCTCGAGTATTACGCATAGGTGCCTAGTCAAGGATTGGAACCGACACCCGATTCCGCACCCTAGACTAAGGCCTGGAGACAGTAGACGGAAGGACCGTACCCGTATAAAATCGGTGACTAAATGTTCACGCCAACATTTACCTAGTCTCTAGTACCATGGACCATTGCTAGATGACCACCCATGGTAATGGGCTTCTCTTGGACACGAGCCGAAGTCTAGCTGAGGGTGAACCTAAAGGGTCACACACAAATTACTGAGGAGGTGAAGGAATTGACCTCGAGTCAATTTCAGAAGATGATAAGTAATTGGATTATTTATGGTATAGTCTGTTGGATGAACGGACCAATATTGTATCGGACAGTTGATTAATCGATAAATGGGATTTATCGATTAAGTAGAGATTAAGGGCTTGGATCTTTTAATTGCATTAAAAGATCCACGGACATTATTTGATTGGACCTTGAACTAAATTAGATTTAATTATTGGGCTTTTTATAATTGGATTACAATAAAACCCGTCCATTAAGTTTTGGCCCAAGAAAAATACGACTTCTCCCAGTGTGTTGTGGACTACGTTAGAGGATTTTGAATCTTGGTGAGCGTTTGCTATCCATTCGAGAGGAACAACGCTAGTAGCAGTGCACAAAATATAACTACAAAGGTAAACCACGTTTACTCATATGTAGTTCTCTTTGTGATTATCTATGTAGCGTATATGAAATACTTACTTTACATTATCATATTCTATATCAAATGCCCGGTTGAGCACCCAAGGGAACACCCCTAGGGACGTTTTATTATGATATGCATTTTAAATATCATTAAATTCCGCATCTTTCGCTTCTGCTAGCGCCGTCCGGGCGGATCCGCTTGTCCTTCAAGTGGTATTAGAGCCTGATTCGATGAAAGGCGCCATAGATCTATGTGCTTTATATGTGCAATTTGCTTTGATGGCTTTATTGAGCATGTTTATTGTGTAAATGTATGAAGTAATGCATTTCTATGTATAAGTTTGAGGGTAATCATGCTTGTATTTTTTGAATTGAGTTCAAAATTACATGCCTCATTTTCAGTCTTTTATGTGGAAACTAAAAAAAAAAAAGATTTTGATGGACGACAGCGGCAGCGGTTTGGCCGCCAACCCTACTGGCCGTCGGGCGCATGACCAGGCTCGCATGGGCACTTGCCTACGCACTGCCTGGCCAGTGCGCCTGCCAGCCTACGTGCTGGCATGGGCGGCTGTGAACACCGCTCGCGTGGTGCGATCTACGTGCGGCCGGGTGAGGTGGCGCGACGGCTGGGCCGATCTTTGCCATTTTCGATATGTTTCTAAAAATTTGATTTTTTGGAACTTCTCTGCATATTTTCTCAAAATGGATTAATTTTGCATATTTGATTTGGATTAGTTAGATTTTTTCTATGATCAAATTGCTTAATTAATTGGATTATAACATGCATTGGATGCATTGTGTATGGTGATGTCCATTGGATTTAAAATTTGAACTTATAAATTATTCATTTGTTTATGGCATTTGATATTGCATATCACATAGGTGTTTTGTATATCTATTATGAACATGATTATTTGGTATGATTGTGCGTTGATGGTGATTATATCAACATGGATGATCACTGAAGTCCCAGACCTTGTGTATGGATGTATGCTTTTTTTACATTACTGTTGGGTGGGGCCTACGTGCCTCTTGTTTTGGAACTTTTATCTCCTGGTATTTCACCTCATGATGTTAAGGCTTGTTTGTCCCTCTATTCCATGTATTCCATTTACAATGTAATGAGAGTAGTTAGGAATTTTTGGTGAGGTTTTGCACTTCATGTAATTGTTAGAATAGGTGACCAGAAAGCCAATTGGATTGGCGGTTTTGGGGTACTATTTAGCAATCTTTATGAAAGTAATATTGACCTAAATGGATATAGTAAGTATTCATCCGTGGCACGATGTGTTGGTTGTGCTTACTGAATACGTTAAACGGCGTTTTAACGTCACAACAAATGCCCACAGACCAATTAGATAACACATGTAGTTGGGTTGGTAATAGATGACAGCTATGAACCAACTTCTGAGGGTTGGTTAGAAATGTTCCAATTCGAGTACCTCGAGACAGGGCATCGAGGGTGCTATAGAGACTTGCACTAAGGATTTTATTTATTGGATGAGTGCCGTGTTTCATCGGCGATAGACGTTGGACGTCTATGCAATACTAGTGGGTTAGTTGACAATGGTGTCAGCTGACTGAACTAACTCGTGGGAATCGTCATATGAAAGCCTTGGAGGCTTGGTCGGTATGACTGGAATTCCCTGCCCAGATAGTAAGAGATTAGTCCTCGTACTTGAGGAATCATGACAGCCACATGCATATGATGGTTGTATCTAAGGTCTGGCAAGAGATGTCCGTATCTGGGATACGTTCATCATAAGCCTTATCCAGTACAGACGGAATCTGTATTGAGGACGGTGGATTCCAAGATAGGATCCGTCACCTATCAGTATATGACAGTCGAGTCTCCTATGCGCTCTGAGACGTTTTAAACTCTTTAGTCTGTGGCCATAACGATTGTTCGAGTAGCGTTTCCTACGTCGATTCAATAGAGCAAATGTGTCTCGGGTTATTGAGCATAGTTGTCTAATCCAGGATGAGAACCGACGCCCAATTCCATGCCCTATACTTAGACCGGGAGACGAATGATGGAAGTGTTAGAATAGGTGACCATGTAGCCAATCTTGGTAGGCGAATTGTAACCTATGTCTGAACAATTTCGAAGTTTTTAATAAAACCTTGATGAATAAGAAGTGAAGTTCATTTGGCATATACTTTGTTTGTGTTCACTTTATCTGCTCTATAACTGTTCGTTACACAAACAAAGCCCACAGACTAAAATCACATTTTCGGGAACTGGGACTACACTTGGAGGTAGGTCCATGAAATCAGTTCCACGAATCAGTCTGAAAATCTCCAAGTCAAGGAATCTCAAAAATGGGCACCGAGACTCTCCTTGAGACTTGCACTAAGCATCTGCTGTCGTGTTTCATCGACGGGTGACGAGGGTCGTCTAAGCAATGTTAGTGGGTTGGCCTGCTGGGGAAGCGGCCGACTGAGGTGACTCGTGGGAACCGTCTTACGGAGGACCTTGAGTAGGGTCGGTTAGTATGACGTGAGTTTCCGGTTCCAAACGGTACAGGTCAAGTCATTTGACTTGAGGAATTGTTGAGTTTACCTGTACATCGAGACTGTATCTTAGGTATGGTGAGAGATTGCCAAAATGCACTTGAGTAGTCATAAGCCATATCTAGTGCAGTCGCGGTGTACAACGTGACAGTAGTTGTTAGAATAGGTGACCATGTAGCCAATCTTGGCAGGCGAAATGCAACCTATGTCTAGACAATTTCAAGGATTTGATATATTATTAATGAATAAAGAAGTGAAATTCATTTGGCATTACTTTGTTTGTGTTCACTTTATCTGCATTACGTATCTGTTCACTACGCAAACAAAGCCTACTGGGACTACGCTTGGAGGTAGGTCTATGAAATCAGTCTCGCCGAATCAGTCCAGAAATCTCCAAGTCAAGGAATCTCGAAAATGGGTACTGAGATTCCCCTTGAGACTTGCACTAAGCATCTGCTGTCGTATTTTATCAACGGGTGACGAAGGTCGTCTAAGCAGTGTTAGTGGGTTAGCCTGCTAGGGAGCAGCTGACTGAGGTGACTCGCGGGAACCGTCTTACGGAGCACCTTGAGTAGGGTCGGCTAGGTATGACGTGTCTTCCCGGTTCCAACGGTACAGGTCAAGTCCTTTGACTTGAGGAACTGCTGAGTTTCCCTGTATATCGGGGCTGTATCTTAGATATGGTGAGAGATTGCCAAGATGCACTTGAGTAGTCATAAGCCCATGTCTAGTGCACCTCCGGTGTACAGAGTGACAGTAGTTTCCAAAAAAGGATCTGTCTCCGGTCAAAAGGCATTGACAGTTGAGTCTCACATATGCTCTGTGTCTTGTCCCTAAAATCTGTGGCCACAGTAACTGAACAGAAGGGAAGGTTTCCCTTGCAGCGTTTGGTAAGGACAGACCGACACTTAGGTCCAAAATGGGTACCTGCATCTTCCGTGCCCTATACCCTAAGTGGTGAGACCGAAGACAGAAGGACGAGTGTATTGTTAGAGCCTAAATGTTCATCCCCGAATATTCACCTAGTCTCTAGTGCCATGGACCGTTGCTAGATGGCCACCCATGGTAACGGGCGAATTCTAGGAATCCGACCAAGTCTAGCTGAAAGGTGAACCTAAAGAGTCACACACAATCCACACACATTAAGTATTTAATTTAGAATTAAATATTGGAGAAATGGAATGATTAAATTGGATTTAATCGGGTCCTTTATTTTCTTGGAGAGAATTAATTCTTTTTATTAGATAAAAGGGATTAATACTTTTATTAGATAAAAGGGATTAATACTTTTATTAGATAAAAGGGATGAATCTAATAAATTAGATTTATTAAAAAATTAATTTAATGGGCCTAGAATAAATATTTATATTTATTTATTGCCTTTTGAAATATTTAAATAGGTTTTCAATATTCCATTAAATTAAATTAATGGTTGAGATTAAAAGGAGAGAAGGATGGCTAGGATTAAATTTGACTAGGTCAAATACTACTTTGACTAGGACTTTGACTAGGTCAAAATCCTAGTCAAATTAGTCTTCTAGAGTTGGAATTTGAAGAGGATTAAACTCTTCCTCTATAAATAGTCCTAGCCCTACATCATTAGAGAGATGATGAAACTCCAACACACACACACACACTACAACTAGGCACTCTCTCCCTCTCCTCTCGTCCGCCCCTCTCTCTCTCTCTCAAGAATATTTTTCTTGTTCTTTTGTTCTTGGAACAATCGAACATAGGAGGATTAATCCCGTTAACCTAATAACGTGTGATTGATCCATCCTCTGCAAAACACTTGTTCGTTCGCTAGCACGACGTGAAAGATACGTGGGTGGATTGCGTGTCACAATTTGGAGAATCTCACATACGAGATTTGGAGCAAATCGGGGAACAACGCGAGTACCGGTTAGAAGACGAAAACGACAATCGGTAGGTCCCGATTTATTTTTCGTTCCTCTTTTAATTTTTAATCCTATGGCCACCGTGATTCTTTTCTATGCTTTTAATTCATGAGATACACCAAACACCCGGAAACTTCAAGGGTACACCCCCTGAACGTGTTCTTTAATTTATTTAAAGCATGTTTAATTTTTGTTGTTTAATTTTATACCGCGCTTCCGCATCCGTGCTATTTCCCGGGACGATCCACAATCTTTCAGTAGTTTTCAAGACAGGATCTGTCTCCTGTCAAAAGGTTGACAGTAGAGTCTCACAATACTCTATGTCTTGTTCCTATGATCTGTGGCCACAGTAACTGAACAGAAGGGAAGGATTCCATTGCGGCGTTTAGTAAAGGACAGACCGACACTTAGGTCCAAAATGGGTACCTACATAATCCGTGCCCTAGACCCTAAGTGGTGAGACAGTAGATGGAAGGATTGATGTACTGTAGAGCCTAAATGTTCATCCCCTCGCATATTCATCTAGTCTCTAGTGCCATGGACCGTTAGTAGACGGCCACCCATGGTAACGGGCGGATTCTAGGAATCCAACCAAGTATAGATGAAGGTGAACCTAAAGAGTCACACACAATCCGCACACATAATGTATTTAATTTGGAATTAAATATTTGGAGAAATGGAGCGATTAAATTGGATTTAATCGGGTCCTTATGTTCTTGGGAAGATTTAATTCTTTTTATGAGATAAAAGGGATTTATCTAATAAATTAGATTTATTAGATATTAATTTAATGGGCTTAGAATAAATATTTATATTTAATATATTTATTTATTGCCCTTTGGAGTATTTAAATGGGATTTAAATATTCCATTAAATTAATCAATGGTTGAGATTAAAGGGAGGAACCAATGGCTATGATTGATTTGACCAAAGAAGCTAGAATTTGACTAGGATTTGATTAGTCAAATCCTATTCATGGAGTCTTCAAAGTGTGGGAAACTAGAAGACGAATAGGATTCCTCCTCTATAAATACTCCTAAGTATCCACTTTGAAGAAGATGATGAATCTTGAAACACACACACACATTGCTCGTCTCTCTTCCTCTCCCTCTCGGCTGCGCCTCTCTCCTCCTCACCAAGTTTTCTGGTTCTTTTGTTTGACAATGGAACATCAAGGAGGATTGATCTCGTTAATCAATAACATTTGATCGATCCGTCCTCTCCAAAAATACACTTGTTCTTTTGCTAGCACGAAGATCAAGATACATGGGCGGATTGCGTGTACGAATTAGAGGGTCTCTTATGCGAGATCTTCGAGCAAAACGGGGAACACCCCGAGTATCGATTGTCATTTTCGTCCCTTTTTCTTTTTAAACCCTATGGCCTCCATGAAATCTTTTCCATGTTTCAATATTCATGAGATACACCGAACGCCCGGGAGATTCAAGGGTACGCCCCTTGAACGTGTTTATAATGCATGGTTTAAATTCTTGCAAATTCTCTTATTTTTACCGCGCTTCCGCATTCGCGCTACTCCCGGGCACGACCCCCACGCCTTTGCTAGGCTTTCAGTGGTATCAGAGCCCGGTTTGGTGTATAGGCCTAGGGTTTTGTGTGCGTTTTGAGCATGAAAACGTGTATCGCATGATTTAATTAATTCTTGATGTTTTAATCGTAAAGCATATCGTTTTCTTGCTTTTAATTATGTATGATTTTGGTATTGTTGGTTTCTTGTTTTTCTTGGGAAACGCGGGGCAAAATAAATAAAACAGGAAAAAATGGCACACGCGGCCAGCCGATGGCTAACCACGCACGCTGTGCGCTCAGGCGAGGCGCACGCGCGAAGGCTCCCTCACCGGAGGTTGTTGTATTGGATTTGGAATCTCGGGGAATTACTCACCTTCTAATTATGAGGAAGGGTCTTCCTAAACGAGAAAGGATATTGCCAACGGTTGTACCATATTATTCATACGTAGCTCATTTATTCATCATGGGATGTTGTGATTGGTAATCATGGATTATATGCATATGTTTATGTGATTGGATATCATGTAATTATGTGCGTTTGATGAGAATGGATGATCACGAGCCCTACACCGAATGTATGGTTTAATTTGTGTTGGGCCTGTATTCCTCTTTTGCTTTCTCGTTCTCCTCTTCTAGTTGCCTTGGAATAATAAGGCATTCTATCTCCCTCCTATTGTACTGCCCCCGGGTTTTCGCTAGGGTTTCTTTTTACATATGTAATGAGAGTAGTATAGGAGTGAGGATTTATTTTATGTAAATGGTGGAGAAGAAGGAAGGCCCACATGGAGAGCCCAGAATGGAGGATCCAAGGCGTTTCCATGGAGATGTGAAAGAGAAAAGAGACCAAGGCCCATCACCATGATGATCGGGTTGCTATTAATGTAATAGTATAGGACCAACCCTAAGTTGACCATAGATCCACTGCAGGCTCAGTGGGTTGCATAGGATTTGGGCTTGTGATCATCCAACAGGGGCGTGCTAGACTGTAATTTTTCATGTGGCTTTTATGGTGAATGGATGGTTTATTATTTATCATATTACTGCCATGGGATGCAAATTTTATATTACGCATTATGGATGAATGTGTTTATGTATGGGATCTCGGTCATTTACAACTCTCACTTGGTTGGACCAAAGTTCAAATATTAGGCCCTTGATAAATGGACACGGACTCTAGGAGTTTGTCCATGCCTTCCAATCCATGGCATAGTGAGGAAGTTGATTTAGGCCGATGGCGTGGTCTCACGAGTCGTGGCACGACCATCGTGCTTAAAAGAAGTTGCACTATGTCATGAACGAAGAGTAGACCATTGTTACCTGTCTCACGAGTCGTGGAGGTAGCAGTGGGTCTATGATTCGGTCGATTGGGTCGGGTCTAACGCCCAATTAGCGCGATTCGCTTGGAGTCCTGGGGATCACGTGAATGGGTGAGGCAGTTATCTTGTGAATCTCGTGGAACAAGAATGGTATGGTATACCTCCCACAGGATTCTTCCCATGCGAATCGTAAAAGCGGGGTATGGGAAAAAATCGTTGTGGATCCCAAGCCTACTAGGAAAGGGTTTCCCGAAAACGACGTTTGAGAGTATCGTGTTTTCGTATAAATAGTGGGAGCATTGAATGACTAAAGTCCAAGCGTTTAATTATTTTTCAAAACTTTCGCCTTTTAAAATTCTGCTGATCGTAGTTCTGTTTTAAATGTAGATTTAAAAATGTCTAAGAACCCATTATCAACCATACTTGAGACCAACAAGTTTAACGGAACAAATTACAACGACTAGTTGCGCAACCTGTGGATAGTCCTAGATTACGAGAACCAAGGCTACGTCATGGACGAGCCGTTCCTTAGGACCTTGCTGGAAGGATCCACGCCAGAAGAACGTGAGACGTTCGAGACTTGGCATAAGGATAACCGGAATGTCCGTAGCATCATACTTGCCTCTATGACGAATGAGATTCAGAAGCAGTATGAAAGGCTAGACGATGTCCCTTCCATTATGGCTCGCTTGAAGGATTGCTATGCAGTCCCGGACCGGCATACTAGGTATGTTACGACGAAGGCGTTCTTTGGAACTAAAATGACCGAAGGATCCTCTGTACAAGAGCACGGGGTTAAAATGCTTACCTTGGTGGAAAAGCTCCAGGACCTCAAGGCAGGGCTCGATAACGAAACGTACATAGATGTGATCCTTCAGTCTCTCCCACCCTCCTTCGACTAATTAATTGTTAACTATAACATGAACACACTTGAGAAGGGTATTCATGAGTTAATCAACATGTTGGTGCAATACGAGGCAACGACCAAAAAGTCCACGCCGTCGGTATTGTTTGGAGATGCTTCGACTTCCAAGATGAAAGGCAAGGGTGCTGGATGTTGGAAAAGGAAGAAAGGAAAAGGAAAAGCCGTCAAAGCAGCTACAAACACTAAGAGTGTTCCTATGGCCAAAGAATGGAAAGGCAAAGGAAAAGGGAAGATTGACTCCAAGCAACAGTCGAGGGCTTATGACATATGTATCAATTGCCATGAGAAAGGGCATTGGAAGAGGGAATGCCCCAAACTCCTCTCCAAACAAGGTATCTTTGTGATTGAGATTAATATGGTTACTAACTCTACTTCTTGGGTATTAGATACCGGCTGTGGAGCTCACATTTGCAATGATTTGCAGGTGCTGAAAAGAAGTAGAAAACTGGGTAGCGGGGATATGATCCTAAAGCTTGGGAATGGCAAGGCCATCTCGGCAGAAGCAGTAGGATCCGCTACTCTAGTAGTTAGTAATCGTATTAGTATAGAGTTAGAGCAAGTTTATTATATACCTAGTATGATTAAAAACATCATTTCCATTCCGTTTTTAGACAATAGTGGATATGAGTTTATGATCAATAAAAATTGCTTTTATTTGATGAGGTGTGGAATTGCTCATCTGCTTGGTACGCTTAATAACCGCCTCTATATCTTACAACAAACGAACTTTGTTCTAAGCGTTCAACATAAACGTAGAATAGATAATAACCGGAACGCATAATTGTGGCACGCTAGACTAGGTCACATATCCCAAGACAGGATAAAGAAATTGGTAGACTCAAAGAACCGAGAGGTAGGGGACTTGAGTGAGCTACCAACTTGTGAATCCTGTCTAAGAGGGAAAATGACCAAGAGGCCCTTTGTAGGACAAAGCAGGCTTGCCACAGGTCTGTTGGACTTGGTCCATATAGACGAATGTGAACCACTAAGGACACAGGCCCGAGGTGGGTTCCTCTACTTCATAACCTTCACCGATGATCATTCACGGTATGGTTATGTATACCTGATGAGGTACAAGTCTGAAGCTCTTGAGAGGTTTAAAGAATTCAGACTTGAAGTTGAGAATCAAACCGGCTGCAAGATTAAAGTCCTACGGTCAGACCGAGACGGAGAGTACCTTAGTACTGAGTTCCTTGATTATCTTAAAGAAAATGGTATAATTTCTGAATGGACACCTCCCGGGACACCACAGTTAAATGGGGTCTCTGAAAGGAGGAATCGAACCCTATTAGACATGGTTCGATCCATGATGAGTTTTACCAAATTGCCCTTGTCTTTTTAGGGCAACGCATTGGAGACTACGGCCAAGTTGTTAAATTTGGCCCCAACCAGTATATTGACCCAAACGCCATATGAAATATGGCACGGCAAGCCTGCGTCCTACAACTACTTGAAAGTGTGGGGTAGTCCCGCATACGTCAAGAGGCTAGTGGGAGACAAGCTAGAATCGAAATCTAGTTTATGCAGGTTAGTTGGATATCCCAAAGAAACTGCAGGTTATTATTTCTATGACCCCTTGGAACAAAAGGTATTTGTTTCAAGGAATGCAGTGTTCTTGGAACAGGGTTTTCCAGAGGATATCCAACTTAATGAACTGATCCTTGAGGAGTCAGGTGATGGAAACCAGTCATCAGTGGAAGTCGCGGATTCCTCACTTAGAGGATTCAGGATAGATACCTGAAGGGCTGACCAACCTCGAGAAGTCCAGCATGCTGGGCATGAAGGACGGCCTCAGGAAGGGCCAACCTCGGTAACTGAACCGCCAACTCCTATACAGTCAGCGCCCACAGTCACCACTGACGTTCCCGTTCTCCATAGGTCAGCTAGAGAGTCTCGACCTCCGGTGAGATATGGCTTTATAAATACGACCAGTCTGTTGGATACGGATCCTAAGACATACGGCGAAGCGATGTCTGACATCGGCTTCGGGAGATGGCTTGAGGTCATGAAAACCGAAATGGACTCCATGAGTAAGAACCAAGTCTGGACACTTATAGACCCACCAAAAGGGGTTAAGCCAGTTGGCTGTAAGTGGGTCTATAAGCACAAACTTGGCATTAATGGAGAAGTCACAACCTTTAAGGCTAGGCTAGTAGCTAAAGGGTACACTCAACGACCCGGGGTCGATTTTGAGGAAACCTACTCGCTAGTAGCCATGGCTAAGTCCATTCGGATCCTGCTTGCATAGCAGCATGGTATGACTATGAGATATGGCAGATGGACGTGAAAATGACTTTCCTCAATGGTTTCGTTGAGGAAGAGATCTATATCGATCAGCCAGAGGGTTTCACGATCACCGGATAAGAACAGAAGGTTTGTCATCTCCAGAAGTCCATCTATGGCCTTAAACAAGCATCCCGAAGTTGGAACATTCAATTTGACGAAGTCATACGGGGTTATGATTTCATCAAAAACGAATCCAACCCTTGTGTATACAAGAAGGTCAGTGGGAGCTTTATAGTGTTCCTAGTGCTGTATGTGGATGACATTCTACTCATAGGAAATGACGTTAGAATGTTGGGTGACACAAAAGCATGGTTATCAACTCAGTTTTCTATGAAGGATTTGGGTGAAGCCTCTTATATTCTATGCATCCAGATTGTCAGGGACAGATCTAAGAGAATGTTAGGACTCACCCAAAACTCGTATATGGAGAAAGTCTTGAAAAGGTTTCGGATGGACAACTCCAAACGAGGATTCCTTCCCATAAGGCATGGGATCAAGTTATCCAAGAAACAGTCCCCGCAGACTGATGAGGAGCTTGAAAAGATGAAAATCATACCCTATGCTTCTGCCGTAGGAAGCATTCAATATGCGGTCCACTGCAATAGACCTAACATTGCTTACGCTTTGAGTGTAACGAGCAGATATCAGTCTTGTGCATGAGAGGAACATTGGAATGCAGTCAAGGGCATCCTTAGGTACCTGAGGAGGACTAAGCTAATGTTCTTAGTCTATGACATGGAGAACTGATCCTGGAAGGCTTTAGCGACGCTAGCTTCCAAGCTGATGACGATGATGCCAAGTCTTAATCGGGTTATGTATTCAGGCTCAATGGAGGAGTGGTAGCATGGAAAAGTTCCAAGCAAGCAACCACTGCTGATTCCACCACTGAGGCCGAATACATAGCAGCTTCAGAAGCTGCCAAAAAAAGCGGTTTGTATGAGAAACTACATCTAAGAGTTGGGTGTGGTGCCTAGCATCACCGAGCCCGTTGTCATCTTTTGTGATAACAACAGAGCAATAGCGCACGCAAAGGAACCGAGATCTCATCACCGTTCCAAACACATTCATAGACACTACCACCTTCTAAGAGAAATGGTAGGAAGAGGTGACGTTCGGATGGACCGAGTCAACTCAGCAGACAACACAGCAGATCCGCTGACAAAGCCTATGTCGCAAAGCGCTCCTACGCAACATCTTGAGAAGATGGGGATTAGGCATATAGGCGATTGGCTTTAAGGTCAAGTGGGAGATTGTTAGAATAGGTGACCATGTAGCCAATCTTGGTAGGTGAATTGTAACCTATGTCTGAACAATTTCGAAGTTTTAATAAAACCTTGATGAATAAGAAGTGAAGTTCATTTGGCATATACTTTGTTTGCGTTCACTTTATATGCTCTATAACTGTTCGCTACACAAACATAGCCCACAGACTGAAACCACATTTGGGGAACTGAGACTATGCTTAGAGGTAGGTCCATGAAATCAGTTCTGCGAATCAATCTGAAAATCTTCAAGTCAAGGAATCTCGAAAATGGACACCGAGATTCCCCTTGAGACTTGCACTAAGAATCTGTTGTCGTGTTTCATCGACGGGTGACGAGGGTTGTCTAAGCAATGTTAGTGGGTTGGCCTGCTGGGGAAGCGGCCGACAGAGGTAACTCGTGGAACCATCTTACGGAGGACCTTGAGTAGGGTAGGTTAGGTATGACGTGAGTTTCCGGTTCCAAACTGTACAGGTCAAGTCCTTTGACTTGAGGAATGGCTGAGTTTACCTGTACATCGAGACTGTATCTTAGGTATGGTGAGAGATTGCCAAAATGCACTTGAGTAGTCATAAACCATATCTAGTGCAGCCGCGGTGTACAACGTGACAGTAGTTTCCAAAAAAGGATTTGTCTCCTGTCAAAAGGTTGACAATAGAGTCTCACAATACTCTGTGTCTTGTCCCTAAAATCTGTGGCCACAGTAAATGAACAGAAGGGAAGGATTCCCTTGCGGCGTTTAGTAAAAGACAGACCGACACTTAGGTCCAAAATGGGTACCTACATAATCCGTGCCCTAGACCCTAAGTGGTGAGACCGTAGACGGAAGGATTGATGTATTGTAGAGCCTAAATGTTCATCCCCACGCATATTCACCTAGTCTCTAGTGCCATGGACCGTTGCTAGACGGCCACCCATGGTAACGGGCGGATTCTAGGAATCCAACCAAGTCTAGTTGAAGGTGCCTAAAGAGTCACACACAATCCGCACACATAACGTATTTAATTTGGGATTAAATATTTGGAGAAATGGAGCAATTAAATTGGATTTAATCGGGTCCTTATTTTCTTGGGAAGAATTAATTCCTTTTATTAGATAAAAGGAATTTATCTAATAAATTAGATTTATTAGAAATTAATTTAATGGGCTTGGAATAAATATTTTTATTTAATATATTTATTTATTGCCCTTTGGAGTATTTAAATGGGATTTAAATATTCCATTAAATTAATCAATGGTTGAGATTAAAGGGAGGAATCAATGCCTAAGATTAGTTTGACCAAGAAGCTAGAATTTGACTAGGTCAAATCCTATTCATGGAGGAGTCTTCAAAGTGTAGGAAACTAGAAGAGGAATAGGATTCCTCCTCTATAAATACTCCTAAGTATCCACTTTGAAGAAGATGATGAATCTTGAAACACACACACACACACACACTACTCGTCTCTCGTTCTCTCCCTCTCAGCCGCGCCTCTCTCCTCCTCACTACGAAACTCTTTTCTTGTTCTTTTGTTTGACAATTGAACATCAAGGAGGATTGATCTCGTCAATCAATAACGTTTGATCGATCCGTCCTCTCCAAAAATACACTTGTTCTTTCGCTAGCACGAAGATCAAGATACGTGGGCGGATTGCGTGTACGAATTAGAGGGTCTCCTATACGAGATCTTGGCGCAAAATGGGGAACAACAAGAGTACCGGGTAGAAGACGAAAACAAAAATCGGTAGGTTTTCGGTTTATGGTTTACGTCCCTCTTTCTTTTTAAATCCTATGGCCTCCATGAAATCTTTTGTATGTTTAATTATTCATGAGATACACCAAACGCCCGGGAGATTCAAGGGTACACCCCTTGAACGTGTTTATTATGCATGCTTTAAATTCTTGCAAATTCTCTTATTTTTACCACGCTTCCGCATTCGCGCTACTCCCGGGCACGATCCATACGCCTTTGCTAGGATTTCAGGAAGGACCATAGTCATATAGAACTCGGGAGCATAAATGTTCACGCCAACATTCACCTAGTCTCTAGTGCCATGGAACGTTGCTAGACGGTCAACCATGGTGACGGGCATTTTTCGATTAATGGTTAATTGAAAAACAGTTAATCAAATTGGAATTAATTGACCAGTTGTGTTGGACACAAGCCCAAGTCTAGCTGAGGGTGAGCCTAAAGAGTCACACACAAATCGTTATGGAATTGGTAGAATTAATTTGGACTAATTCTAGAAGAAGTGAATTAATTTAATTAGATTAAATTAAATCAAGGAGGAAAATAAATGATTCGATCATTTATTGGGAGATCCATTCGATGGATGGTTGAAGAATTAATTGTTAGAATAGGTGACCAGAATTCCAATAGGTTTGGCATTTTGTAACCTATTTGACAACTTGATGTAATGTAATATTATGTAATGAATAAAATGAGTATTCGTAACTTTGGTACTTTCCTTGTTGCGCTTATTTTCGATATGCTAAAGTGGTATTTTACAAAGCCCATAGACCACGATTAACAACTCATGCAGTTGGGCCACGCATTGGATGGTGGTCATGAAATCAACTGATTAAGAGTTGGGTATGAAATGTTCCAAGTCGAGGACCTCGAGACAGGGCATCGAGAGTCCTATAGAGACTTGCATCAAGAGTCGTGTTCATTGTATAAGTGTCGTGTTTCATTAGCGACAGGCGTGGGACGCCTACACGATCTTGATTGGTTGGTCGACTGGGGTCGAGCCAACTGGATTCACGTGGATCATAATATGAAAGCCTTGGAGGCTTGGTCAGTATGATTGGATTTCCCTGGTTCCGATAGTACGAGAGTAGTCCTTAGACATGAGGAACCATGGCAATCACATGCACAAGACGGTTGTATCTTGGATCTGGTCAGAGGTGATCATTCTGTAAGGTAATCATTATAAGCCTTGTTCAGTGCAGTCAGAATGTGTACCGAGGACAGTGAGTTCCAAGAAGAGGATCGGTCCCCTGTAAGTATGTAATAGAGGTATCTCCTATGTACTCGGAGACATGTTCATGCTGTTTAATCCTGTGGCCATAGTGGTTGGTGGAACAGGAAATGGTTTCTTGTGCCGATGCAATGAGGCATGCGTAGTCTCGAGTATTAAGCATAGATGTCTAGTCAAGGATGGGATCCGGCGCCCAATTCCATACCCCTAGACTAAGGATGAGAGACGGTAGACGGAAGGACCGTACCCGTACGAAATCAGTGCCAAAATGTTCACGCCAACATTCACCTAGTCTCTAGTACCATGGACCGTTCCTATATGGCCACCCATGGTAACGGGTCCTTGTTGGATACGAGCCCAAGTCTAGCTGAGGGTGAACCTAAAGGGTCACACACAAATCATCGAAAAGGTGGAGAAATTGACTTGGAGTCAATTTCGAAGGATGAATAAGTAATTGGATTACTTAAGGGATTGTCCATGGGATGGACGGGCCAATCTTGTATCGGGCACTCGTTTAATCAGTAAATGGGATTTATAGATTAATATGGAAAGTTGAGATGTTGGATCTTTTAATTGGATTAAAAGATCAAGGGAAATTATTTAAGTGGGCATGAAATTAAATTGGATTCAATTTTAGGTTCGTTGTAATTGGATTATAGTGGAACCTGGTCCGTTAAATTTTTGACCGGAGAGGTGTGTTAATTCTAATTTTGGAATAGGAAGAAGTTGGACTTCTTCCCTAAATAATCATGGCCGAAAATTGCTACCTTGCAGGGAGCAAAAATCGGTCATGTTAGATGCTAGGTGTAGTTGACTTGTCTCTTTTGGTAAGAGACAAATCAACTCCAATCAAACCTCTCCTTTTGGTATGATTAGATCATACCTTAAGAGATGGTAGGCTTAATTCAAGAATTGATGGTAATTGATTGGGATGTATCTAGACATCCTTGGATGAACCTAGACACATTCCAATAATCCCATTAATTATGTATATATATGAGTATATACTAACACCTAAGCAACAAGATTCATTATTCATCTTTTCTAGGAAAAGAAGAAGAAAAATCACACTTCTCTCGCTCAACTCTCGGCCACTTCACCCCTCTCTACACTTGTGTTCTTCATTTTGATCTAGAATCAATTGGAAGAACAAAGTGAGTTTAAGAAGAACACTAATTGATAGTGTTTGTCGTCTTAAATCTTTTCCTCCTAGATCCGTTTTTCTCTAGCAAGGAAAACGAGCATCTCTTCTGGTGTGGTGTGAATCACCTTTGGATAGTTCATAATTTTGAACTTGGTGAACGTTTCCGGAAAGGAACAACGCAAGTAGCCGATTGAAAGATAAACTACAAAGGTAACCCGGTTTAATTACGCTTTCATAGTTTATTATTTTTTCTATGCCCTATGTTCAATATTCATTTTATGTTGATACATCCTACATCGAACACCCGGTTGAGCACCCAAGGGTACATCCCTTGGGATCTTATGATTATTACGTTTATTGATGCGGTTAAATTCATGTATTAGCATCTTTCTCACTTCCGCTCGTGCTCCCGGGCGGATCCGCTTGCCCTTCATTAATTAATTGGATTAGTCAATTTTTTGGACTTAGAACCTTTAAATTAATTGGATTAATTAATTTGATTGGATCAATTAATTAGAGTTTGGACTTATATTTATTTAATTGGATTAAATAGGCTTATGGGCTTCAATTGGATTGAGATTAATTCAATTAATGCCCAATGGACTTTGTTTGGACTTAATTTAATTAGATTAAGTAAAAGTCCAAGACTAGTAGTCCTAGTCCATGGAAAAATACAATTTATAGCAAGTGAAGGAGGAATTAAAATCCTCCACATGTGAGGCACATGTGACCAGCCTTTATATGGTTTGGTGGGTGGTTTTATTTGCTATAATGGTGCATGGTTAGTAGATAGTGTTGTGTGTATGTAGGTTGCTTTGGAAGTTGACAAGAGAAGTTGAATTTTTAATTCAACAACTCTACATACACAAAACCATTCACATAACTTTATGGCCTTGGCTTGTACAAAATTTTCAGCAAAAAAAACTCTCCAAAATCTCTGAAAAAACTCTCCTTCTTGTGTTCATACCTTTTGGAAAGGATTGAACTAAAACATTCCAAAAGCACTAATCAATAGTGTTGTTTTGGAAGTGTTTCTTCTTCACTTCTCTATTTATATCTAGCAATAGATTAGAGAACTATTCTATAGTGTGGTGTGGACAAATTAGAGGGATTTTAATTTGGATCCTCAAGTGAACGGAAGGAGAAATGGGAAAGAGAACAACGCATATACAGATTTTACGTGTGATATTCAAAGGTTAGTTTTCTTTACGTTTTCACGTATTTTTCGTTCATATCCTTTTGGCTAGATGTCCAGCATTCTTCTACTTTCTTATTTATGCTTTTACAAACACCAAACACCCGGGAACTTCAAAGGGAACACCTCTTTGAACTCGTTTTAAATTATGCTTTACTTCACGTTTCTACGCTTCCGTTGCGTTCACGGGCCGTACCCGATTCTTTCAGTGATATCAGAGCCCGGTTCGGTGTTGTGGCTATAGGATTTATATGTTATTATGTGTTAAGCATGAAGAACATGTTTACATTGCTTTTGGAAAGCATGATTTATGGCTTTAAAACATGATAATATGTGTAGAAAATAAATCTTAATTTTGCTTTTGAAATTATGGATATCCATGCATTTTTGAGAATTGGATTTTCTGTAAATGCGTGTTTATGTTTCAGTTTTTATAGCAGAAATTTCAAAAAAAAAGGTGAAAAATGGTGTCGGCCGCCCGACAGGGGCAACAGGCGCGCGTGGGCCTCCGCCCGTGTGCGGTGCTCCAATGCGCGCGCGCGCATGGCCATCTGGGACGGCCAACTGGTAGCAATGTTTTGTGTTGTTTTTGTCATTTTTTTCGGAAAATTTGATTTTCATGATTTCTGCTAGTTTTATGAAATTATTAATTTTGGATATTTTAATTTTTAGTTCAATTGAATTTTTCTAAAATTATTTTATGCCTTGGATTATTTTTGAAATGGTTTCCAAACAAAAAAATGGTTTGTACATTGGATGTGTAGTTGATATCTATATTTTTAATTGCATTATTAATATGGTATTTTCTGCATTTTTATTATGTTTATGGTTTTAGATATTTGATACTATGAACATATACATGGGAGGTATTTATTTGTTGGCATGTTTATATTTGATATAAATGTGCTTTGTTGTTGTTTATTTGATAAACAATAAGGATGATCACTAGCCCTTTTTTCGCCTATGTATGGTTTATTTATTGTTGGGTGAGGCCTGCATGCCTCTTTGTTTTTATTCCTTCTCTATCGTTTTTAGCCTTGAAATAATAAGGCTTGTTTTCTCTCTTTAATGTACTCCCCCCAACTTTTGATTGGGGTTTCTTTTTAAGTTGTAAAGAGAGTAGATTAGGTTGTGAGGCTTTATTTTAATCAATGCAAGCTCCCAAGGAGATGAAGGTCCGTTGGATGGAGCCCACAACGAAATGCCCAAGAAGAACAAAGAGGGATTTACAAGGCCCCATTAGAATGATAATGGGATGTAAAAATTGTAATAGTGTAGATTGACCATAGACTGCGGGCTCAGTGGATCACTTAGGAATGGGCTTGTGATCATCCTACAGGGGCGTGCTAGGCTTCTTTTGCATCTGTTTAATGTTTTATTGCTTTAATGTGTGATGTGTTTGGAATGCATCTATTTACATTAAATTTTTAAAGTAGCATGCGAAATACTAATAATAATGAGGTCTCGGTCTTAATAAACTATAGCTCTCACTTGGATGGTTCAAGTAAATATTAGGCCCAAAATGGAATTAAAATTAAATGGTTTGATTGTTCCAAGCCTTTCATCCATAACAATGTAATGAGGAAGCAACTTTCACCCATTCGTGGTCTCACGAGTCGTGGCATGTTTGGAATGGAAGAAAGCTGCACTATTGATATGAACGAATGGAATACGTTCCTATTTCCTTATCTCACGAGTCGTGAGGGGCGATAGTTGAGATTTTCATTTGGTTGATGGGTCGGGCCTAACACTAAGTAACATGATTCGCTTGGAATCCTTGGGATCATGTGAAGAGGCAAGGCAAAATATTTTGGGGATCTCATTGGATGAGAATGGTATAGGATACCTCCCACAAAGCCTTTTCCATGTGAATCGTAAAAGCGGGGCATGGAGAATTGCATTTGTGGACTCCAAGCCCACTAGGAAATGGTTTCCCAAAAACCTCACTTAAGAGTGGTGGGCTTTTTTTGAAGAAATAGTGGGAAGGGTTAATGACTAAAGACCAAGACTTAACTTGAATTCAATATTATAATAATATACTAAATTTCTGCTTTACATTTTGAATGTAGATGTCTAATAATCCACTCGCTGTAATTCTTGAGACTAACAAATTTGATGGAACAAACTATAATGATTGGCTGCGAAATTTGAGGATTGTCCTAGATTTCGAAAATCAGGCTTACAATCTGGATAAGCCTCTTCCTCGGTCTTGCCGGAGGGGTCCTCGTCAGAAGAGCATTCGATGTTCAATGACTGGCAGGAGGACAACCGCAAGGTCTGCAGCGTCATACTGGCATGCATGACCAATGAGATCTAGAAACAGTATGATCGACTTCTCGATAATGCTCCGCATGGAAGTCATTTATGCGGTACCGGACCGGCATATTAGATATGTTGCGACGAAGGCATTTTTTGGAGCTAAGATGATAGAACGGTCGTCTGTACACCAGCATGGAGTGATAATGCTATCCTTAGTGGAGAAGCTCAAAGACCTCCGAGCTGATCTTGGAAAAGAGACGTACATCGGCGTAATCCTTCAGTCTCTTCCTCCCTCTTTTGACCCATTTATTGTTAGCTATAACATGAATGGGCTTGAAAAAGACCTTCATGAGTTGATAAACATGTTGGTCCAATATGAGGCAACGATTGAAAAGTATGCCTCATCTGTATTGATGGGAGAGGCTTTGACCTCAAAAGCGAAAGGCAAAGGAGCCGGACGCTGGAGGAGGAAGAAGGGTAAGACAGAATCAGCCGCTGCAAGCGCTCAGAGCACTCCTGTTGCCATGCTGGCAATCGACAAAGGAAAGAGGAAGGTGGTTCGGCAGTCAAGGATTGCAAAAGATATTTGCATATATTGCCGTGAAAAGGGGCATTAGAAGAGGGAGTATCCTATACTCCTCTCCAACCAAGGTACATTTGATTTGAGCTTATTACTATTCTACTTCTTGTATATTGGATACCAACTGTAGAGCTCATATTTGCAAATGGTTTGCAGGATATAGGAAGGAGTAGAAGGCTAAGACGGAGATGGTTCTAAATCTAGGCAAGGGCTGGGTTGTTGCTGCAAAAGCTATAGGACCAATTAGGCTTAGCTAGTGATCATGTTAGGATAGAGTTAATACGTCACAATTATGTAACCTAGCATGATCAAACTTATGTTTTTCTATTGTTGGACAATGAGGATTACATATGTTTGATCAATGGAAGTTTCTTTTATTTGACAAAGGATGGTTATTCTTGTCTGCTAGGTTGCTTGCATAATTGTTTCAATACTATCCCATAATTAGATTATGATTGCTCAAAACAAATGGTAAAATGGATAATCAAGAAAAACTCACAGATTTGGCATGCAAAGTTAGGTCACATTCCTCTAGATAGGATAAGGAAATTAGTAGATTCAAGGATCCTAGAAATAGACAATTTGAGCCTGCTAGTTTGCAAGTCCTTACTAAGTAGGAAGAAGACCGAGAAGCTCTTTGTACGACAAAGTATGCTTGCTAGTGGTCTGCTCGATTGTAATTGAAACAAATCCGGTGGATCGTCCCGGGAATTGCGCGAATGCGGAAGCACGGTAAAAATAAACATATTAAAATAAAAGGCATGCTTTTAATTTAAAGAACACGCTCAAGGGGTGTGCCCTTGAGGTTCCCGGGCGTTCGGTGTATCTCATGATCATAAAACAATTAAAGAAATCATGGAGGCCATAGAGTTGAAAAATAAAGAGGGACGAAAATCTAAACGAGACCTACCCGTTGTCGTTTTCGTCTTCAACTGCTACTCGTGTTGTTCCCCGTTTTGCACCAAGACCTCGTTCTTGAGATCCTCCAAATCGTGACACACGATCCACCCACGTATTCTTGGACGTCGTGCTAGCAACGAACAAGTATTATTTTTGGAGTGGACGAATCAATAACACGTTATCAATTAACGGTATTGGTTCGTCTAAGTTCTTGATGTTCCAAGAACAACAAGAACTAAGGAAAAATATTTTCTTGCTAGAGAAAGAGAGAGGGGCGGACGAGAGGTAGGAGAGGGGAGAGTGTGTGTTGTGTGTGTGTTTCAAGAATCATCAATCTCTCAAATGTTGGAAGCTAGAGGTTTATATAGAGGAAGAGTTTAATCCTCTTTAAACTCAAACTCTTAGTAACCTAATTTGACTAGGATTTTGACCTAGTCAAAGTCCTAGTCAAACTAGTGTTTGACCTAGTCAAACGAATCCTAGCCTTCCATCTCCCCTTTCCATCTCAACCGTTGATTTTAATTTAATGGAATATTTAAATCCTATTAAATATTCCAAAAGGCTAAAAGAATAAATATAATATAATAAATAAATATTATAATTTATTCTAAGCCCATTAAATCAACCCTTTTAATAAATCCTATTTATTAATTTAATTCCCTTTATCAAATAGAAGGAATTAATTTCTCCAAGAAAATATAGGACCCGATTAAATCTAATTTAATCATTCCTTTACTCCAATATTTAATTCTAAATTAAATACTAAGTGTGTGTGGATAGTGTGTGACTCTTTAGGTTCATCATTCAGCTAGACTTGGTCGGATTCCTAGAATCCGTCTGTTTACCATGGGTGGCCATCTAGCAACGGTCCATGGCACTAGAGACTAGGTGAAATATTCGGGGATGAACATTTAGGCTCTAACAGTACACTTGTCCTTCTGTCTTCGGTCTCATCACTTAGAGTCTAGGGCACGGAAAAAGCAGGTACCCATTTTGGACCTAAGTGTCGGTCTGTCCTTACTAAACGCCGCAAGGGAAACCTTTTCCCTTCTGTTCAGTCACTGTGGCCACAGATTTCAGGGACAAGACACAGAGCATATATGAGACTCAACTGTCAACACCTTTTGACAGGAGACAGATCCTTTCTTGGAAACTACTGTCACTTTGTACACCCGAGCTACACTAGACATGGCTTATGACTACTCAAGAGCATTTTGGCAATCTCTCACCATATCTAAGATACAGACCTGATGCACAGGTAAACTCAGCAGTTCCTCAAGTTAAAGGACTTGGCCTGTACTGTTGGAACCGGGAATACACGTCATACCTTGCCGACCATACTCAAGGTCCTCCGTAAGACGATTCCCGCGAGTCACCTCAATCAGCTGCTTCCTAGCACGCTGACCCACTAACACTGCTTAAACGACCTTCGTCACCCGTCGATGAAATACGACAGCAGATGCTTAGTGCAAGTCTCAAGGGGAATCCCGGTACCCATTTTCGGGATTCCTTGACTTGGAGATTTCCGGACTGATTCGGTGAGACTGATTTCATGGACCTACCTCCAAGCGTAGTCCCAGTCCCCGAAATCGTTTCTCAGTCCGTGGGCTTTGTTTGCGTAGTGAACAGAAACGTAAATGCAGATAAGTGAACGTGAACAAAGTATTGCCATATGAATTTTCACTTCTTTATTCATAAATATTTTTATCAAACACCAATAGAATTGTCTAGACATAGGTTACATATTCCTGCCAAAATTGGCTTACATGGTCACCTATTCTAACAGTAATCCAGTCAGACATCTGTGGGTCACTGAATGCACAAGACTAGAAGAGGGTTCACAAGTCTAAGGACCTTTGGAAGGTTTAGGGAATTAGATTTGAAGTGGGAACCGAACTGATTGCAAAATTAACCTTCGATTGGATTGAGTGGTGTGTATTTAGTGGGAGCTCTTGATGTATCTAAGTAGGAATGAAATTCTCACTCAGTGGAATTCTTCCTGGAACGCCACATGGAGAAGCAATATTGGACATCATAATTGGATCAGTGGATTGGAGCCGTGGGACTTATTATGAAATTCAAATTGGATTTGAGATTTCATGCAACTGGAATGTTTGTTTTGACGAACTCATACTATGTATGACAAAGTCGGTAACTAAAGGACAAGCGGATCTGCCCGGGAGCGTGAGCGGAAGCGATATTTTAAAGAAAATGACGATAAATGCATATCATCAAGATCTCAAGGGGTGTACCCTTGGGTGCTCAACCGGGCGTTCGATGTAGAATATGATAATAAAAACAAGATATGTATCATATAGATCATAGATATATCATTAAAGAAACTACAAGAGCGTAAACTTAAATATTACCTTTGTAGCTTTCTTTGTTGTACGACTACCAGCATTGTTCCTTGAAAGAAAATGCTCACCATGTTCAAATGTATGAACTCTCCAACGAAGTCCACACCACACCCGGGAGAGATCTCGTTTATCTTGCTAGAGAAAAACGGATCTTAGAGGATAGGATGAAAGAAGATACAACACTATTATGTTAATGTTTCTTGTTTATCTTGCTTTGTCCTTCAAATGATCCTAGATCGATGAAGGAACAAAGAGGATAGTATGTGTAGAGAGAGAGGGGTCCGAACATTTGGAGTGTTTTTAGAGATTGTGTGTTCTTCTTTTTCCTAGAAAACGATGAATAATAATTCTCTTGCTTTGATGATAGTATATACATATATATATATACTTAATTAATGTGATTATGGTTCATCCAAGGAAGTCTAGATATATTCCAGTCAATCCCCACTAATCATCAATCAAGCCTACCATCTCATAAGGTATGATTTAATCATACCAAATGGAAGAGGCTTGAGTGGAATAGATTTATCTCTAACCAAAAGAGACAAGTCAACACTCATCAAATGCCATGCATGGCCGATTTTTGAGCTTCTAAAAGAAAGTAATTTTTGGCCATGATCTATTGAAAAGAAGTCCAACTTCTTCTCATTCCAAAAGTGGAATTAACACATCTCTTGGGCCAAGATTTAATGGACCGGGTTTTATTGTAATATAATTACAACAAGCCCAATAAATAATTCCCATTAATCTTTTAATCCAATTAAAAGATTCAAGTTTCGATTCTCTACTTAATCGATAAATCCCATTTACCAATTAAAATGGGGGCCCGATACGATATTGGCCTATCAATCTCTTCACCTCCTCGGTGATTTGTGTGTGACCCTTTAGGTTCACCCTCAGCTAGACTTGTGCACGTGTCCATTAGGAGCCCGTTACCATGGGTGGCCGTCTAGCAACTGAAAGCGAGCGTGAATCAGGCCGGGAGATAGTGCGAATGCGGAAGCGCGATGGGTTGCATAATAAAATTGCAAAAATGTATAATTAAATGTAATTAAAACATACATCAAACATGCAAGATTAAATAGATCAAGGGGTGTGCCCTTGATTCTCCCACACGTTCGGTGTATCTCATGTTCAATAAAGTACCCAAAATGGAGGCCATAGAATTTCGGAACAAGAAATGTAAAAGAGGACGTTACCTCTCGTAGTCCTCTTCTTTCGGCTACACGCATTGTTCCCCGTTTTTGCACCAAGATCTCAAAGTAGAGACCCTCTAAATCGTCCGCATGCTATACTGGAAAGCAATGAACTCTCGTGCTAGCAAGAAATTATTTAGGGGAGAAGAGACATCGATACAACGCTATTGATTAACGCTATCGGCGTCTCTTATGTTCTAGCTTGAATAAATCAAGAAGAACAAAGGGAAATTCTTGGAGAAGAGAAGAGAGGTGGACGAATTTTAGAGAGAGACATGTGAGATGAAAAAGTGTAGAAATTAGTAGGTGTGTGTGTGTGTTCCCCGTTTTGCACCAAGATCTCAAAGTAGAGACCCTCTAAATCGTCCGCATGCTATACTGGAAAGCAATGAACTCTCGTGCTAGCAAGAAATTATTTAGGGGAGAAGAGACATCGATACAACGCTATTGATTAACGCTATCGGCGTCTCTTATGTTCTAGCTTGAATAAATCAAGAAGAACAAAGGGAAATTCTTGGAGAAGAGAAGAGAGGTGGACGAATTTTAGAGAGAGACATGTGAGATGAAAAGTGTAGAAATTAGTAGGTGTGTGTGTGTGTGTGTTTTTGAGTATTTATAGAAAATATATTTTTCTTGTAAGAATAGGTGACCATGTAGCCAATCTTGGCAGGTGAAATGTAACCTATGTCTAGACAATTTCAAGGATTTGATATATTATTAATGAATAAAGAAGTGAAATTCATTTGGCATTACTTTGTTTGTGTTCACTTTATCTGCATTACGTATCTGTTCACTATGCAAACAAAGCCCATGTACTGAAAATGTATTTCGGGGACTGAGACTACGCTTGGAGGTAGGTCCATGAAATCAGTCTCGCCGAATCAGTCCGGAAATCTCCAAGTCAAGGAATCTCGAAAATGGGTACCGAGATTCCCCTTGAGACTTGCACTAAGCATCTGCTGTCGTATTTCATCGACGGGTGACGAAGGTCATCTAAGCAGTGTTAGTGGGTTAGCCTGCTAGGGAGCAGCTGACTGAGGTGACTCGCGGGAACCGTCTTACGGAGGACCTTGAGTAGGGTCGGCTAGGTATGACGTGTGTTCCCAGTTCCAACGGTACAGGTCAAGTCCTTTGACTTGAGGAACTGCTGAGTTAACCTGTATATCGGGGCTATATCTTAGATATGGTGAGAGATTGCCAAGATGCACTTGAATAGTCATAAGCCATGTATAGTGCACCTCTGATGTATAGAGTGACAGTAGTTTCCAAGAGAGGATCTGTCTCCTGTCAAAAGGCATTGACAGTTGAGTCTCACATATGCTCTGTGTCTTGTCCCTAAAATCTGTGGCCACAATAACTGCACAAAAGGAAAGGTTTCCCTTGCGGCGTTTAGTAAGGACAGACCGACACTTAGGTCCAAAATGGGTACCTGCATTTTCCGTGCCCTAGACCCTAAGTGGTGAGACTGTAGACGGAAGGACAAGTGTACTGTTAGAGCCTAAATGTTCATCCCCGAATATTCACCTAGTCTCTAGTGCCATGGACCGTTGTTAGATGGCCACCCATGGTAACAGGCGGATTCTAGGAATCCGACCAAGTCTAGCTGAAAGGTGAACCTAAAGAGTCATACACAATCGACACACATTAGGTATTCAATTTAGAATTAAATATTGGAGAAATGGAATATTAAATTGGATTTAATCGGGTCCTTTATTTTCTTGGAGAGAATTAATTCCTTTTATCAGATAAAAGGGATTAATCTAATAAATTAGATTTATTAGAAAATTAATTTAATGGGCCTAGAATAAATATTTATATTTATTTATTGCCCTTTGGAATATTTAAATAAGTTTTAAATATTCCATTAAATTAAATTAATTGTTGAGATTAAAAGGAGAGATGGATGGCTAGGATTAATTTGACTAGGTCAAAATACTACTTTGACTAGGACTTTGACTAGGTCAAAATCCTAGTCAAATTAGTCTTATAGAGTTGGAGTTTGAAGAGGATTAAACTCCTCCTCTATAAATACTCCTAGCCTTTCACCTTTGGAAGAATGATGAAACTCCAACACACACACTACAACTCGGCACTCTCTCCCTCTCCTCTTGTCCGCCCCTCTCTCTCTCTCTCAAGAATATTTTTCTTGTTCTTTTGTTCTTGGAACAATTGAACATAGGAGGATTAATCCCGTTAACCTAATAACATGTGATTGATCCATCCTCTCCAAAATACTTGTTCGTTCGCTAGCACGACATGCAAGATACGTGGGTGGATTGTGTGTCACAATTTGGAGAGTCTCATATACGAGATTTGATGCAAATTGGGGAACAACGCGAGTACCAGTTAGAAGACAAAAACGATAATCGGTAGGTTCTAATTGATTTTTTCGGCCCTCTTTTATTTATAATCCTATGGCCTCCATGATTCTTGCATGCTTTTAAATCATGAGATACACCAAACACCCGGGAACCTCAAGGGAACACCCCTTGAACGTGTTCTTTATTTTTCGTAAAAGCATGTTTAAATTTCGTGATTTAAATTTATACCGCGCTTCCGCATTCGCGCTATTTCCCGGGACGATCCACAATCTTTCATTTCTAGTCCTACTCAACCTCTTCTAAAGAGGCACACTTTGACTAGGATTTTGATCTAGTCAAATCCTAGTCAACCTAGGCTTTGATTAAGTGAAATTAATCATGGGCGTTCATCTCATCAATCTCATGATCAAATCTCGTCCATCCATTTTCAATGGGCCTTATGGAATGGGCCTAATGAATTCTAAATTAAATAGTGAAAAGGTCTAATGGACTTCATATTAAATCCTATTTAATATTCCAAGCCCAGTAATTAATTTATTCTTTTTTTAAATCTAATTAAAAGGGAAGCCCACGCTTTATTAAATCAATAAATCTAATTTATGAAGTCAAGCCTGATTAATCCAATTAATCCATCAAAGCTTAAATCTCCAAGTAGTATAATTTAATCCTATTAAAGTAAACCTTCTCCGGGAATCAGTTCCAAATTAATTCCTTTCACATCCGGTGTAGCGGCTGTGACTCTTTAGGTTCACCCTCAGCTAGACTTGGACCTACTTCTTGTTATCTCATAAACAAAGTAGTCTGTCACCATGGGTGGCCGTCTAGCAACGGTCCATGGCACTAGAGACTAGGTGAATTTGTGGCGTGAACATTTAGGCTCCAAGTTACATACAGGTACGATCCAACTGTCCCCTATCTCCCGGCCTTAGTCTAGGGCATGGAATAGGATGTCGGTTCCCATCCTTGACTTGGACACCTATGCTTCAAAACTTGAGATAGTTTTAACTCTATGATTGACGTAGGAAATCAATCCTCCCACTCAATCAAATGCTATGGCCATAGACTTTAAGAGTTTAAACCATCTCAAAGCGCATGGGAGATCTCGATGTCATAATCTTTAATAGGGGACAGATCCTATCTTGTAATCCACCGTCTCTATGTACTCCGACTGTACTGAACAAGGCTTATGATGGCCATGTCATATGATAGGATCACCTCTTGCCAGATTGAAGATACAACCTTCATATGTGAGTGACTGTCATGATTCCTCATGTCCGAGGACTAATCCCGTACTATCAAAATCGGGAATACGAGTCATACCGACCAAGCCCGTGTGGCTTCCACATGACGATTCCCGCGAGTCACCTCAGTCAGTTGACACTCTTGTAACCTAACCCACTAATATTGCATAGACGTCTAACGTCTGTCACCGATGAAACACAATACTCATCTAATGAGTGCAATCCTTAGTGAAAGTCTCTATAGGTACCTCGATGCCCAATCTCAGGGTCCTCGACTTGGAGTGTTTCAGACCTATCGACAGAAGTTGGTTATATGACAGCCAACCTATGCGCAGTCCAACTTCTTGGATTCATACGTCCGTCTGTGGGCGTTTTTTGTGACATCGAAACGACTTTCATGCTCATCGTTGCCAATGATTAATCCTTACTACATTCATGAACATAATATTACTCGTTCAAAGATTAACGAATGGTTCTCAGAACAGCCAACCACATTGACTTTCTGGTCTCCTATTGTAATAATCTCCCACTTGACCATTAAGTCAATTACCCACTTTGTTCAGAACCCTCTGAGCATGAGTAATCTCCGATATCCGCTAAGGTCTCGTGAGTCCGCTATACTTTCTTGCTGAAGCAATACGGTCTAACTGTGTTACCTCTGTCCACCATCGCCTCCTAGAGATGGTGATTCTCTAAGAATATTCCGTCAATCTTGTGATGAGATCTCAGGCCATAACGTTTGCCATAGCCTGGTTGTCTGCCATATAGGCGACAATTGGCTTGGCCGTGTTTAGGCACCACGTCCACCCTATGGACGCGGTTTTCATCCATAACCACTATCCAATGCAATCATCATTGAGGCTGATTGCGCATACTTTTGAGACTAACAATTTTTCACTATGCTCTAGAAGCTAGTATCGCTTTAGCCTTCCAAAACAACTCCCCACAGATGGTGCATCGAGAACACATTTAGTCCTTATTCAGGTACTAAGGATTGTTCTTGAACGCTTTCTTCAACCCCCTCAATACATTACCGATTTATGTTGAGTCATGCAAGAAGCACACTCAACATCAGATCCTATGCACCGAGTAAACATATCTCATGTTTATCTAGGGTTAAGACGTAGGGGATACTCAACGTCGAAGCCTTCTCGTTAGTCTACCGTGACTAAGTCTTGAATGGCTTAGTGCTTTATTCATAGTATCTAAGGTTTCTCATCAGTTGAGTCTTGAACAACTTATCCCCTACATATCTAAGCTTTCTCATCAATCTCTCATGACTGAGTTTTCAAAAAGGCTCAACTCACAATATGTAAGGAGCCCTAAAATGTTATGGAGAATTTTTGTGAGCTACGGTTGTGTTTTAGTGATTCCTAACGTCTTGAATTCATCCATGATGAACAAGACATTACACACTTAAACACTCGGAACACAATTTCTACTCCCACTAATCACCTACGTCGTTCAAGACTAAGTCATACTCCGTATGAGCTCGTCAAAACGATTATTCTAGTTTTGCGGTGTTTCAAACCTTGTTTCATTTTCCTAGAAGATTCTATTGCTCATCTCCATAAATACGACTACGATGTCCAACATCATGTTACGTAGGTCGTTTGGATTACTATCCAAATTTGATCGAACTTATCCCGATCACTCGTACCTCTACAACATTCGGGTTTGTTCATAAGGGGACTGGAATATGATCAGTTTAAGTAAGAAATGCGATTATAAGCAACATTAGCATTATTCTGCCGTAAACCTATACAAATTAAACATTGAGTCTAATTTGTCTCCCACTAGTCGCTCAACGTATGTAGGATCCTCCTACATGCTCAAGGACTTTATCGGGACACGGGCTTGCCAAACCATGGGACCATGGTGCGTGACTCCTAGCAAAATGGCATGTTCCTTACGTTGGCAATTTTCAGGTCTACGTCTATACGGGCAGAGGTAATTTGATGAAACTTCGATCATCCTTCGTCCAACGACGCTCGATCGCTCCCTTTATCAAAGACCGTCATACTTGACCATTACAGGAAGCGTTGCATTGAGAATTCTATTCTCAACTGGATGCTCAAGAGCTCCCACTAAATACACGGCCTTTTTGATCCTATCGAAATGGGTTTAATTTTGCAATCATTTTCGGTTCACCACCTAAAGTCTAATTCCCAAACCTCCTATGGGACCTTTAAACTTCTGAACCCCCTCATGGCCTTGTGAATTCAGTAACCTACAGTTGTCTTACTGGATCCTATCCAATAAACTATTTGGAAAGCCTACTTTGTCCAACAAATAGCTTTCGAACTTTTCCTTCTTCAGAAGAGACTTCCAAATTTAGTCAATTCGAATCGTCTATTGCTAGATTCTTTGAACTTTCTAAAATTGCTTATCTTTAATAAGAGGAAATCGCCCTAGCTTCTTGCGGATGCCAAATCTGTAAGTTGGCCTTGATTAATCCATTTAGATCATTTGAATTTTGAGTATTCATAAACCTTTTAGGGGATGGTGTTCTAGGATTTTACGTGTAAACTCTAGCAAACATGATCAATAATAATTTTGTTGATCAAATATGCATGAAATAAAACCTTTGTCCAACAAAGAGACATACTTTTGATCATGCTAGGTTACGTAATTCCTATAACCTAGCCTAACATGATCACGATTATAGGACTAACAAGTCTCTAGTCCTTTTTAATAATGGCCTTGCCATTGTTGAATCGTAGAACTATTTTTTGGCCTTTTAATATTTATCACTTTCTGCAAACCACCTGTAGATTTATGACAAGAACGGTGTCAAATACCAAACAAAGAAAAGCGATCATGTCAATACTCAATATCAAATTTTACCTTCATTGTAGAGAGGTTTAGGACACTCCCTCTTCCAATGGCCCTTTTTATGGCAGTGAATCCATACATTCTTAGAAATCTATAAACTTGACTATTGAACCCTTTTGCTCTTTCCTTTACCTCCGCCTTGAAATGTAATAGGAACAGCACTCTAAGTGCTAGCAGTTGATGTCACCTGAGCCCTCTTTTCTTTTTTGGCATTTGGCACCCTTGCCTTTTGCTATAGAGGTGGAAGCCTCTCCTACTAGTACCAATGGCGTTGATTTTACAATCGTTGCCTCGTACTAGACCAGCATAATTATCAACCTATAAGTTCCTTTTCAAGCTCATTTATGCTCATAATAAATGGTTCGTAGGAGGAAGGAAGAGACTGAAGGATCACGTCAATGTACGTCTCTATTTCAAGACCGATGTGGAGGTCTTTTAAGCTTCTCCACTAGCGATAGTATCATCACTCCATGTTCTTTGTACAGACGTTCCTTCCATCATCTTAGCTCCAAAAATGCCTTCATTGCATTATATCCTACATGTCGGTCCGGGACCGCATAGATATTATGCAGACGAAGCGTAATTGAGCCAACATCATCGTGGATGAGATACACCGAACACGTGGGAGAATCAAGGGCACACCCCTTGATCCGTTTAATCTTGCATGTTTGATGTATGTTTTAATTACGTTTAATTATACGCTTTTGCAATTTTATTACACAACCCATCACGTCTCCACATTTTGTCGCTATCTCCCAGGCCGATCCACGCTCGCTTTCAGTGGTTAGACGGCCACCCATGGTAACGGGCTCCTATTGGACACGGGCCCAAGTCTAGCCGAGGGTGAATCGACAGGGTCACACACAAATTACCGAGGAGGTGAAGAGATTGACGTGGAGTTAATTTCAGAGGGTAATGAGTAATTGGATTAATTAAGGGATTGTTCATTGGATGGACGGGCCGATATTGCATCAGGCCCTCATTTTAATCGGCAAATGGGATTTACCGATTAAGTAGAGAATCGAAACTTGGACGGGCCAATATTGTATCGGGCCTAAAGGCAACAACAGCACACTGGCCCCACGCACAGGGCCCTGGCCGGGCGCGCGTGCAGGCAAGGGCCTGCGCGGGCCCGGCCAACGCGCCCAGCGTTTTCATCATTTTTGGTTTTTCGTCGTTTTCGTA
Organism: Sesamum alatum; assembly: GCA_034509735.1. Classification (NCBI taxonomy): domain Eukaryota; kingdom Viridiplantae; phylum Streptophyta; class Magnoliopsida; order Lamiales; family Pedaliaceae; genus Sesamum; species Sesamum alatum. The sequence goes on from JACGWO010000003.1 coordinate 12,024,212, forward strand.
CGTTTTCAGAAATGTGATTTTTCTGTATTATTTTTTCTGAACTAATTAACTTGGGGTATTTTAATTTTGGTTGAGATTGGTTATTTCTTATAATTAATATTGCCTTGTTAATTATGAAAAATGATTTTCCAAAAAAAATCATTGTGCATAGGTTGCACCATTATTCAATGTTTGGTGTGAATATTTTGCATGTAATTTCTACACTTATTTTATGATGTGGGATATCATATATGTTTGAATAGCATGTTTTACGTGAGATGTGTATATATGCTATTTGCATTAATTGGATTGACAAAGGATTATCACAAAGCTCCTAGACCGCATGTATGGTTTATTTAAATTTATTTATTGGGTTGTGGCCTGCGTGCCTCTTTGCATCTTCTTATCTCTCTCGTTTTTGCCTTGAAATAAGAAGGTTTTCTTTCTTCCTCCTAATGTACTCCCCCCAACTGCTGATTGGGGTTTCTTATTTTTTTTATGATGTAATGAGAGTAGAATTAATGGTGAGGTTTTATTTTTGTTGATAAAAGCTGCAACGAAAGACAAGCCCAAGGCGTCGGAGGCCCAAAGAGGAGGCCATCGGTTGGCCCACAGAGGATCCATGGAGAAGAGGCCCGGTGTAGGCTCACGATGGAGAGTCCAAGAAGATGAAGAGGACTTACATGGCCCATTATATGTAATGGGTTATAAAATTCTTGTAATAGTGTAGGCCTACCCTTAGGTTGACCATAGATCCACTGTGGGCTCAGTGGGCCGCATAGGTTTGGGCTTATGGTCATCCTATAGGGGCATGCTAGGTTTTATTTTGCATGCGATGCATTTTATATGCTTTGAGTATTCTATATCCTTCATGTATGTTTACATTTATGCTTAGAATATTCCTACTATTACGCATGCAAAACACTTAATATGTGATGAGCTCTCGTTCCATTAAAACTCTCAACCTGCTTGGACCAAGCTAAAATATTAAACCCCTAATAAATGGACTAGAACCTAAGTGGCTCACCCAAGTCTTCCATCCATGACAAAGTGGGGAAGCTAGTTTCTGTTAATTGCGCGTTCTCACAAGTCGTGGCACGTCTTTTGTTAAAAAAAGCTTCATGTTTGTTGTGAACGAAGTGAATACACTCCTGTTACCTGTTCTCACGAGTCGTGGGGGTAGCAGTGAGTGCCATGATTAGGTTGATGGGTCGGGTCTAACGCTGAATAACCTGATTCACTTGGATTCCTCGGGATCACGTAAAAGGGTGAGGCAAAACATCTTCAAAATCTCGTTGGACGATAATGGTATGGAATACCTCGCACAAGGTTATTTTCCATGTGAATCGTAAAAGCGGGGTATGGGAAATTTTGTTAGTTGATCCCAAGCCTACTAGGATCCGTTTCCCGAAAACAACGTTTAAGAGTGGCGTGTTTTCATAGAAATAACGGGAGAGGTTAAAGACTAAAGACCGAGTCTTAACATAAACTTAATATTACGTTATTCTGCTTACTACTTTTTGCTTTATATATTGTGAATTTCTAAGTATCCACCAAATGCATTACTAAGAGGCTATTTAATAGAACCAACACACGAATTGACTGTGAAATCTTAAGATGGTCTTAGATTTCCAGAACCTAACTCACATGCCGGATGAGGACATTCCTCAACCCTTGTCAGAGGGGTCGACAACTAAAGTAATGCTTGGCGTTCAAAAGTGGAAGGACGACCACCGGCAAGTCCACAGCATCGTACTAGCCTCGATGATAAACGAGATCTAGAAGCAATACGACTAGTTTTTCCTATTTCTACTCAATCCTTTTAAAGAGGCACACTTTGACTAGGATTTTGCCCTAGTCAAATCCTAGTCAACCTAAGCTTTGATTAAGTTAAATTAATCATGGCCCTTCATCTCATCAATATCTAGATCAAATCTCGTCCATCTATCTTTTATGGGCCTATTTAATTCTAAATTAAATAGTCCAAAGGTCTAATGGACTTTATATTAAATCCTATTTAATATTCCAAGCCCATTAATTAATTCACCCTTTTTTTAATCTAATTAAAAGGGAAACCCACGCTTTATTAAATTCATAAATCTAATTTATGAACTCAAGCCCAATTAATCCAATTAATCCATCGAGGCTTTAATCTCCAAGATTTACAATTTAATCCTAATAAATTAAACCTTCTTCCGGAATCAATTTCAAATTAATTCCTTTCACATCCAGTGTAGCGGGTGTGACTCTTTAAGTTTACCCTCAGCTAGACTTGGACCTACTTCTTGTTATCTCATAACAAAAGTAGTCCGTCACCATGGGTGGCCGTCTACCAACGGTCCAAGGTACTCGAGACTAGGTGAATATGTGTCATGAACATTTAGGCTCCGAGTTACATATAGGTACAGTCCAACTGTCGCCTATCTCCTGGCCTTAGTCTAGGGCATGGAATTAGGGTGTCAGTTCCCATCCTTGACTTAGGCACCTATGCTTCAAATTTGAAATAGTTTTAACTCTATGATTGACGTAGGAGATCCTTTTCCCACTCAATCAAATGCTATGGCCATAGACTTTGAGAGTCTGAACCATCTCAGAGCACATAGGAGATCTCGTTATCATAATCTTTGACAGGGATATATCCTATCTTGTAATCCACCGTCCTCTCTACGTACTCCGACTGTCCTGAACAAGGCTTATGATGGCCATGTCATATGACACGATCACGTCTCACCTGATCCAAGATACAACCTTCGTATGTGAGCGACATTTCTCAAGTTCGATGAATAACTCCCGTACTATAGGAACCGGGAATATGAGTCACACGGACCAAGTTCGTGTGGCTTCCATATGACAATTCCGCGAGTCACCTGAGTCAGCCGACACCTTTGTCAACTAACCCATTAATATAAAATAAACGTCCAATGTCTGTCACCGATGAGATACGGGTACTCATATAATGAATGCAGCCCTTAGTGCAAGTCTCTATAGGACCCTCAATGCCCAAGCTCGAGGTCCTCGACTTGGAGTGTTTCAGACCTATCCATAGAAGTTGGTTCCATGACCGCCAACCTATGCGCGGTCCAACTTGTTGGATTCATATGTCCGGTCTGTGGGCATTTGTTATGACATCAAACGATGTTCAATACAAGCAGTAAGCACAACAAACTCATTGTTGCCATTGATGAATCCGTACTACATTCACGAACATAATATTACTTGTTTACATCTTGACGAATGGTTCTCAGAACAGCCAACTACATTGACTTTCGGGTCACCTATTATAACAGCAACGATCCATGGCACTAAAGACTAGGTGAATGTTGGCGTGAACATTTAGGTGTCGATTTCATATGAGTACGGTCCTTCCATCTATCATCTCCCAGCCTTAGTGTAGGGTACAAAATTGGACGTCGTTTTCCATCCTTGACTAGGTGTCTATGCTTAATACTCAAGACTACGCATGTCACATTGCATCAACACAGAAAACCATTTCCTGCTCAATCAATCACTTTGGCCACAGGTTTAAGCAGCATGAACGTGTCTCCGAGTGCATAGGAGATACCTCTGTCACATACTGACAGGGGACTGATCCTCTTCTTGAAACCCAGCATCCTCGCTACACATCCTGACTAACACTGGACAAGACTTATAATGACCATCTTACAAAATGATCACCTCTCGCCAGATCCAAGATACAGTTATCGTGTGCACGTGACTGTCATGGTTCCTGCATTCTGAGGACTACTCCTGTACTATCAAAATCGGGAAAATCCAATCATACCGACCAAGCCTCCAAAGCTTTCATATGATGATCCCCGCGAGTCTGCTCAGTCGGCTCAACCCTAGTCAACCAACCCACCAAAATCGTAAAGGAGTCCGACGCCTGTCACTATGAAACACGACACTCATCCAATGAATACGACTCTTGGTGTAAGTCTCTATAGGACTCTCGATGCCCTATCTCGAGGTCCTAAACTTGTAACGTTTCAGACGCAACCCTTTATCAGTTGGTTTCATAACCACCATCTAATGCGTGAGGAAACTACATGAGTTGTTAATCGTGGTCTGTGGGGTTTGTTGTGATATATGTAAAATAACATTTAACATATGGAATGAGCACAACAAAGATAGTGCTAATGGTAATAAACACTCATTTTATTCATTACATAATATTCCATTACATCAAGTTGTCATTTAGGTTACAAAATGCCAAACCTATTGGCTTTCTGTTCACCTATTCTAATAGTAATGAGCACTAGTGTCAATGGAAGAATAATTGTGTTCCAAGTATCTAGCGTGTAATGTTTTAATTCGTTTAGAATGAATTTAAGATGTTAAGAAACACTAAAGCACGAGTACTGTTCATGCAATTCTTCATCAAAGGAATTAGATTCCTATCTATAGGCTCAAGCTATCCAAGACTCAGTCGCCATAAACTGATGAGGAAGCTTAGATGTTCGACATCCCCTACGTCTTAGCCGTACATAACATAGGAATGTTGTTCGATGCATCAGACCTGATGTTGTTTATGCTTTAAGCATAACAACATAGATCGAGGGTGTACCAAGGACGTAATAGACAGTTGTTCAGAACTATCTTTAACACCGGAATAAGGGTTAAAGAAGTGTTCTTAACGCACATGAACGGAGAGTTGATTTTTAGAAGGCTATAGCGATACTAGCTTCAAGAATCAAGTGAATAATATTTTAATCTCAATACCTACGTATGTTCTAACTCAATTATAAAGTGGTGGCTTGGAAAGGTTCCAAGCTGAATACCACGTTTCATCGTGAAAGTTCAGTGTATGGAGACTTTGAAAGTCTTTTCTGAAAAGTGGTTTGGATAAAAAAAAATTTACACCCAATGGTTGGGTGCGATGCCTAGCATGGCTGAGCCAGTAGCCATCTTGGCGGATAACAACTAGGCTATGGCATAAGCTAAAAGGGCCCCGAAATCTGATCACAAAATCCATGGAAAGTTTTTACACACCACCATCTGCTTGGAGCGATGTGATGTGTGGTTGGACCGCTTCATGTTGGCAGGCATAGTCGTAGACCCGTAGGACCAAGCCGATATCGTAGATTTCTCATGATCATGTTAATCTGAAAGACATGGGTGATTGGCTTTAGGTCAAGTGGGAGATTGTTGGAATAGGTGACCAGAAAGCCAATTAGATTGGCGGTTTTGGGAGCTATTCAACAAACTTTATTAAAAGTAACTGTGTATTGATGAACATGGTAAGTGTTCTTCATTGGAACATGTGTCTGTTGTGCTTATCGATTACGTTAAATGATGCTTTAAGGTTATAACAGATGCGCACAGACCAATTGAACAACCTATGCAATTGGGCACGCATTGGATGGCGGGGATGAGACCAACTGATGAGGGTTGGGTCCGAAACGTTCCAAGTCGAGGACCTCGTGACTAGGCATCAGGAGTCCTATTGAAACTTGCACTGAGAGTGGTATTCATTGCATGAGTGTCATGTTTCATCGACGACAGGTGTAGGACGCCTATACGATCTTAGTGGGTTGGTCGACTGGGGTCGAGCTGACTCGCGAGGATCATCATATGGAAGCCTTGGAGGCTTGGTCGGTATGATTGGAGTTCCCAGTTCTGATAGTACACGAGTAGTCCTCGGACTTGAGATACCACGATAGTCACGTGCACACGATGGCTGTATCGTGGATCTGGCGAGAGGTGATCATAACGCGGACATGTTCATTATAAGCATTGTCCAGTGCAGTCAGAATATGTAGCGCGGACGGTGGGTTTCAAGAAGAGATCCGTCCCCTGTCAGTATGTGACAAAGGTATCGCCTATACACTCAGAGACACGTTCATGTTGTTTAAAGTTGTGGCCGTAGTGGTTGATTAAGCAGGGAATGGTTCCCTGTGTCTATGCAATGAGGAATGCGTAGTCTCGAGTATTAAGCATAGCTACTTAGTCAAGTATGGGAACCGACGCCCAATTTCATACCCTAGACTAAGGTTGGGAGACGGTAGATGGAAGGACCATACCCATAAGAAATCGGTGCCTAAATGTTCACACCAACAGAAATTCGTGTCCAACGTTGCTAGACGGCCACCCATGGTAATGGGCTTCTGTTGGACACGATCCCAAGTCTAGCTAAGGATGAACCTAAAGGGTCACACATAAATCACTATGGAGGTGAAGGAATTGACCTGGATTCAATCTCGAAAGATAATAAATAATTGAATTATTTATGAGATAGTCCATTGGATGGACGGGCCGATATTGTATCGGGCCCTCGATTAAACGATAAATGAGATTTATCCATTAGGTTGAGATTAAGGGCTTGGATCTTTTAATTAGATTAAAAGATCTATGGGCATTATTTAATTGGACCTTAAATTAAATTAGATTTAATTCTTGGACTTTTTGTAATTGGATTATCATAAAACCCATTCAATTAAATCTTGGCCCAAGAGATATATTAATTCCACTTTTAGAATTAGGAGAAGTTGGACTTCTCCTAAATATAGATGGCCAATTTTAATTCTTTTAGAAGCATAATAATCGGCCATGTTAGCCTTGTTGATGAGGTTGATTTGTTTCTTTTGAAAAGGAACAAATCAACCCCAATCAAGCCTCGTTTACATGGTATGATGTAATCACACCTTGTAAAGTGGTAGGCTTGATTGAATATTAATGGGGATTGATTGGAATGTACATAGACATCCTTGGATGAACCTAGTGTTAGAATAGGTGACCAGAAAGCCAATAGGTTTGGCATTTTGTAACCTATTGGACAACTTGATGTAATGTAATATTATGTAATGAATAAAATGAGTGTTCATTACCATTGATACTTTCTTTGTTGTGGTGATTTTCCATATGTTAAATGTTGTTTTACATATATCACAACAAAGCCCACAGACCATGTTTAACAACTCATGCAGTTGGGCCACGCATTGGATGGTGGTTATGAAACCAACTGATAAAGAGTTGGGTCTGAAACGTTCGAAGTCGAGGACCTCGAGATATGGCATCGAGAGTCCTATAGAGACTTGCACCAAGAGTCGTATTCATTGGATGAGTGTTGTGTTTCATCGGCGACAGGCGTAATCTTGGTGGGTTGGTCGACTGGGGTCGAGCCGACTGAATTGACTCACGGGGATAATCATATGGAAGCCTTGGAGGCTTGGTCAGTATGATTGGATTTTTCCCGATTCCGATTGTACGGGAGTAGTCCTTGGACTTGAGAAACCATGGCATTTACGTGCACACGATGGTTGTATCTTGGATCTAGCGAGAGGTGGTCATTCTGTAAGATGATCATTATAAGCCTTTTCCAGTACAGTTAGAATGTGTAGCGGGGACGGTAGGTTTCAAGAAGAGGATTCGTCCTTGTCACTATGTGACCTACAGAGGACGGGAATGTCAGTGGTAACTGTGGGTGCAGACATCACAGGAGCTGGCTGTTCACATACCGGGGCTGGTTCCTCCCGAGGTTGTTCGACATGCCTGGCATGCTAAACTTCTCGAGGTTGCTCAACGTGTTGGGTATCTATCCTGAAACCTCCAAGTAAGGTATCCGCAGCTTCTGGAATTGATGACTGATTTGTCTCACTTGACTCCTCAAGGATCAGTTCATCATGTTAGACATCTACTGGAAATCCTTGTTCCAAGAATACTGCATTCCTTGAAACGAACACCTTATGTTCCAAGGGGTCATAGAAATAATAACCTCCAGTTTCTTTTGGGTATCAAACAAACCTGCACAAACTAGATTTTGATTCTAGCTTGTCTCCCACTAACCTCTTGACGTATGCAGGGCTACCCCACACTTTCAAGTAGTTGTAGGATGCAGGCTTGCCGTGCCATATCTCATATGGTGTTTGGGTTACTGCACTGGTCAGTGCTAAGTTTAACAACTTTGTTGCGGTTTCCAATGCGTAGCACCAAAATGACAAAGGCAACTTGGTAAAACTCATCATGGATCGAACCTTGTCTAACAAGGTTCGATTCCTCCTTTTAGAGACTATACCATTTTCTTTGAGATAATTAAGGAATTCAATACTAAGGTATTCTCCGCCTTGATCTGACTGTAGGACTTCAATTCTGTAGCCGGTTTGGTTCTCGACTTCAAGTTTGAATTCTTTAAACCTCTCAAGAGCTTCAAAACTTGTACATCATCATCAGGTAAACATAACCGTACCGTGAATGATCATCGGTGAAGGTTATGAAGTAGGAGAACTGACCTCGGGCTTGCGTTCTTAGTGGTCCACACACGTCTGTATGGACCAAGTCCAACAGACCTGTGGCAAGCCTGTTTTGTCCTACAAATGGCTTCTTGGTCATTTTTTCTCTAAGGCAGGATTCAAAGTTGGTAGATCACTCAAATCCCCAACTTTAGGTTCTTTGAGTCTACCAACTTCTTGATCATTTCTTGGGAGATATGACCTAGCCTTGCATGCCACAGTCGTGCGTTCCTGTCATTATCTACTTTACATTTGTGTTGATTATTAAAAACAAAATTTATTTGTTATAAGATATAGAGACCGTTATTAAGCGTACCAAGCAGATGAGTAAATCCACTCTTCATCAAATAAAAGTAATTTTTATTGATTGAAAACTCATAACCACTATTGTCTAACAAGGGAATGAAAATGATGTTTCTAATCATGCTAGGTACATAATAAACTTGCTCTAACTCTATACGAATACGATCACTAACTACTAAGGTGGCGGATTCTATCGCTTCTGCCGAGATGGCCTTGCCATTTCCAAACCTTAGGCCTATTTCACCGGTACTCAACCTTCAGCTTGTTTTCAACACCTGCAAGTCGTTGCAAATGTGAGCTCCACAGCTGGTATCTAATACCCAAGAGGCAGAGTTAGTAACCATCTTAACCTCAATCACAAAAATACCTTGCTTGGAGATGAGTTTGGGGCAATCCCTCTTCCAATGCCCTTTCTCACGGTAATGAATTCATATGTCATTTGCCCTCGACTGTTGCTTTGAGTCAACCTTCCTTTTCCCTTTGCCTTTCCCCACCTTCGCAACGGGAACACTCTTAGTGTTGGTAGCGGCTTTGACGGCCTTTCCCTTTCCCTTCTTCCTTTTCCATCGTCTGGCACCCTTGCCTTTCGTCTTGGAAGTCGAAGCCTCTTCAAACAATACAGATGGCGCAAACTTTTTGGTCGTTACCTCGTATTGCACCAACATATTAATTAACTCATGGATACCCTTCTCAAGAGCATTCATGTTGTAATTAACAATGAATTGGACGAAGGAGGGTGGGAGTGACTGAAGGATCACATCAATGTACGTCTCGTTATCGAGCCCTGCTTTGAGGTCTTCGAGCTTTTCCACCAAGGTAAGTATCTTGAGCCCATGCTCATGTACAGAGGACCTTCGGTCATTTTAGTTCCAAAAAACGCTTTCGTCGCGACATACCTGGTATGCCGGTCCGGGACTGCATAGCAATCCTTCAAGCGAGCTATAATGGAAGGGATATCGTCTAGCCTCTCATACTGTTTCTGAACTCATTCGTCATAAAGGCAAGTATGATGCTACAGACTCTCTGGTTACCCTGATGCCAAGTCTCGAATCTCTCACGTTCCTCTGGCGTGGATCCTTCCAGCAAGGTTCGAGAAAATGACTTGTCCATGACATAGCCTTGGTTCGATTAAACTTGTTTATCTCAAGTATGGTTGATAATGGATTCTTAGACATTTTAAATCTACATTTAAAAACAGAACTTTAATCAGCAGAATTAAATAAAGGGTTTTAATAAAAAATTAAAGACTTGGACTTTAATCATTTAATTCTCCCACTATTTCTACGAAAACACGACACTCTCAAACGTTATTTTTGGGAAAATCCTTTCCTAGTGGGCTCGGGATCCACAACGATACCTTCCATGCCCCACTTTTACGATTCGCATGGAAAACAACCTGTGGGAGGTATTCCATACCATTCTCGTTCCACAAGATTCCCAAGATAATTGCCTCACCCTTTACGTGATCCCACGGACTCCAAGCAAATCACGTTATTCGGGCGTTAGACCCGACCCAATCAACCGATTTATAGACTCACTACTACCCCCACGACTTGTGAGACAGGCAACAAGAGTGTACTCTTCGTTCATGACAAAGTGCAGCTTCTTTTAAGCACGGTAGTCGTGCCACGACTCGTGAGACCACGCTATCGACTGAAACTAGCTTCCTGATTTTGCCATGGATGGAAGGCATGGGCGAACTCCTAGAGTCTTAGTCCATTTATTAAGGGTCTAATATTCAACTTGGTCTAACCAAGTGAGAGTTTAATGACTGAGATCTCATACGTACATACATTCATCCATAATGCATTGTAAAGATTTGCATGCCATAGCAACAATACAATAAATAAACCATTCATTCATAATAAGAGCCACATGAAAAATTAAAGCCTAGCACGCTCCTGTTGGATGATCACAAGCCCAAATCCTATGCGACCCACTGATCTCGCAGTAGATCTATGGTCAATCTAAGGTTGGTGCTACACTATTACAATTAATAATTGCAACCCATCAACACACTGATGGGCCTTGCCTCCTTCTCCGTCGGGCCTCCATGGAACTCCTTGGATTCTCCTTTATGGGTTCTCCTCTCTGGGCCATCCTTCATCTCCACCATCGAAATAAAAACAAAGTACTACCTCACCACTATACTACTCTCATTACAAATTAAAAAAGAAACCCCAACGAAAACTCAGGGGGAGTACAATTGGAGGGAGATAGAAGCCTTATTATTCCAAGGCAACCAGAAAAGATGAGGAGAAAATAAAAGAGGCACACAGGCCCAACATAAAATTAAACCATACATTCGGTCTAGGGCTAGTGATCATCCGTTCTCAATCAACACACATAATTCATGATATCCAATCAAATAAATCATCCACATAAGCCATGATATCCGATCACATAATTCATAAAAGAATTAAGAGAACAAGGTATATACATGTAAACTTCGTGTAACATTGGTAATCCTTTTCTTGTTAGGAAAACCTTCGATCATCATTCAAAATAGTGAGATTTTGAGGTTTTAAACCAAACAAAATAAAACACCTTTCAAAAAAAATGTCTTGAAGAAAACATGCAAAACAAATAAAATAATTTTCTTAAAATATTTCAAAAATTAAAGAAGCAAGAAAACCACCGGAACGGCCAAGGGCCACCGCTGCCGGTGGCGGCATGCTAGGGCAGGCGGGCTGGCAGGCCCTGCCTGCAGCCTGGCACACAGAGCACGCCTTACCGGGCGCACTCGGGCCGGCCCTTGCCTGCATGTGCGCGCGCCTGGCCGCGCCCCTGCGTTTGCGACCGTGGGTGGGCACTGCCTGCCTGCGCGCGCGCGCTAGCCGAGCGGCCGCGCACAGGTGCCCCTACCTGTGCGTGTTGCCCTGTCGTGCAGCCTGCGCGTGCACGCACATCGGGCGCACATGCCGGCGGTGCCTGCGTGCGTGCGCGCCTATTTGGCCTATCTGGCGGCGCAGCGCATACGCGCGCGCGCAGCCTGTCTGGTCACGAGTCTGCCGATCACGCACGCCAGACGGGCTGGGGGGCGTGCCCGCGCAAGTGCCTTTGCCTCCGTGCACGTGCCTGGCCGTGCATCCAGCCTGCGTACGCGCCTAGTCATGCGCACTGTGCGCGCGTCAGCTTTTGGTTGCCGCGTATGCCGTTTCTTGTTCTGTTTTATTATTTCTGCACCATTTCCAAAGAAACCAAGAAATACCAAGAACACCAAGAACTCATGTATGATCAACGAAATGAAAACGACATGCTCGAAAAAACTGTTAGAATAGGTGACCAGAAAGTCAATGGTATTGGCTGTTCTGAGAACCATTCGTCAATCTGTGAACAAGTAATATTATGTTAATGAATGTAGTAAGGATTCATAGGCATGAGTTTGTTGTACTTACTGCTTGTCACAACAAACGCCCACAGACTGAAATAACATTTCGGGAAATTGGAACTACGCTTGGAGGTAGGTTCATGAAATCAGTTTCGGCGAATCGGTCTAAAATACTCCAAGTCAAAGGAATCTCGAGACAGGGCATCAAGAATCCACTAAGCATCAGCTGTCGTGTTTCATCGACGGGTGACGATGATCATCTAAGGAATAGTGGGTCGGCCTGCTGGGGAGCAGCCGACTGAGGTGACTCGCGGGAATCGTCATATGGAAGCCGCTCGGGCTTGGTCGGTATGACTCGTATTCCCGGTTTCGATAGTACGGGATTAGTCCTCGGACTTGAGGATCACGGCAGTCCCCTACATACTAAGACAATATCTTGCATATGGTGAAATTTGATCGGTTATATTACATTGTCATCATAAACCTCGTCCAGTGCAGTCGGAGTATGTAAGAACGGTGTATTCCAAGATAGGATCTGTCCCCTTCCAAAGGATATGACAACAGAGATCTCCTATGCGCTCGGAGATGGTTTAGACTCACAAAGTCTATGGCCGTAGCACTTGATGTAGTGGGAAAGGATTTCCTATGTCGAGTTAAACCTATCTCGAGCATTATGCATAGTTGCCTAGTATAAGATGGGAACCGATGCCCAATTCCATACCCTAGACTAAAGGTCCGGAGACATGCGACAGTAGGACCATACCCGTACGTATCGAGCGAAGGTAGGACCGTACCAGCATGTAACTCGGAGCCTAAATGTTCACACCAAATATTGACCTAGTCTCTAGTGCCATGGACCGTTGCTTGATGGCCACCCATGGTAACGGACTACTTTGGTTATGGAATAACAAGAAGTAGGTCCAAGTCTAGCTGAAAGGTGAACCTAAAGAGTAACACCCACTACACCAAATGAAAGGGAATTAATTTGGAATTAATTCCCGGAGAAGGTTTAATTTAATAAAATTAAATTATACTTCTTGGAGATTCAAGCCTCGATGGATTATTTGGAATAATTGGGCTTGAGTTCATAAATTAGATTTATGGATTTTATAAAGCATGGGCTTCCCTTTTAATGAGAATAAAAGGGTGAATTAATTAATGGGCTTGGTATATTAAATAGGATTTAATATAAAGTTCATGGGACTATTTAATTGGGAATTAAATGAAGTCCATTCCATTAATTAATTAATGGGCTTAGTATATTAAATAGGATTTAATATAAAGTCCGCGGGATTATTTAATTTAGAATTAAATAAAGCCCATTCCATAAAGCCCATCAAAATGGATGGACAAGATTTGATCAAGGGATTGATGAGATGAAGGGCCATGATTAATTTGACTTAATCAAAGCCTAGTTTGACTAGGATTTGACTAGGTCAAAATCCTAGTCAAAGTGTGTCTCTTTAGAAGAGTTTGAGAAGGAATAGGAAATTCCATCTTCTATAAATACTCAAAACACACACACACACACACACACACACACCCACTAATCTCTACAACTCTCATCTCATAATTCTCTCAAGAATTTCGTCCACCCCCTCTTCTTCTCTCCAAGATTTGTACTTTGTTCTTCTTGGTTTATTCAAGTTAGAACATAAGAGACGTCGATTGCGTTAATTGATAGCGTGTATCGATGTCTCTTCTCCCCAAATAATTTCTTGCTAGCACAAGGATTCTTTGCTTTCCGGTGTAGCGAGTGTCATGATTTAGAGGGCCTCTTCTTTGAGATCTTGGTGCAAAACGGGAAACAATGCATGTAGCCGAACGAAGACAAAACTACAACCGGGTAGGTTCTTTAATTACGTTTTTTGGTTTCAATTCTATGGCCTCCATGTTGTTTTTATTGTACATGAGATACACAGAACGCCCGGGAGAATCAAGGGCACACCCCTTGATCCGGTTATGTATGTTATGCATGATTTAAATTCCGTTTAATTATGCCTTGCAATTTTATTATGCTATCTATCGCGCTTCCGCTATACGCGTTCATCTCCCGGGCCAATTCACATAACGTTTCAAAAACATAAATCAAGAAACACGTAAATCATGCTTTTACACGTTTTCATGTTTTAGCACACACAAAACCCTAGGCCAATACACCGAACCGGGCTCTGATACCACTGAAAGCCTATGGTAGGCATGTGGATCGTCCCGAGAGGAGAGTGAATGCGGAAGCGTGAAATAAAATAGAATTGCAAAATTTTAAAGCATGCATAAACATGAATTGAAATAACACGTTCAAGGGGTGTTCCCTTGAACCTCCCAGGCATTTGGTGTATCTCATGACTAAAATAAAGAACATACAAATCATGGAGGCCATAGGGTTGTAAAAATCGAATATAGCAAAATGTAGTAACCTACCCGATTGTCATTTTGTCTTCAAACCGCTACTTGCGTTGTTCCCCGTTTTGCACCTAGATCGCGAATTGAGACCATCTAATTGTACACGTAATCCGCCCACGTATCTTGATCCCCGCGCTAGCAAAAAATCAAGTGTATATAATTTAGAGAGAATGGATTGACCAAATGTGTGTGTGTGTGTGTGTGTGTTTCTTGAATTTTCATCATCCTTTCTAAAGTGAAACCCTAGGAGTATTTATAGAGGAGGAATCATATTCCTCTTCAAACTCCAACTTTAGAATATTAATTTGACTAGGATTTTGACCTAGTCAAAGTCCTAGTCAAACTAGGTCTTGAATTGGTCAAACCAATCCTAGCCATTCATCTCTTCCTTTAATCTCAACCATCCATTTATTTGATGGAATATTTAAATCCTATTTAAACAATCCATGGGGCTATAAATAAATAAAATAAATAATATTTATTTTAAGCCCACATAATTTATTCCAATAAATTCAATTTATTTATTTAGTTAATTCCTCTTAATCTAATTAAAGGAATTGACTTTTCAAGAAAAAAAAGAACCGATTAAATCCAATTTAATCGTCCTACCTCTCCAAATCTAATTCCAAATTAAATACCTTATGTGTGAGGAATGTGTGTGACTCTTTAGGTTCATCCTCGGCTAGAATTGGTCGAATTCCAAACCATCCTATGATAGGAATTCGTCCGTTACCATGGATGGCCATCTAGCAATGGTCCATGGCACTAGAGACTAGGTGAATGTACTTGGTGTGAACATTTAGGCTCTACAATACTTTTATCCTTCCATCTTCAATCTCACCACTTAGGATCTAGAGCATGGAAACGTAGGTGCCCATCTTAGACCTAAGCCTTGCCTCGTCCTTACTAAACGTCACCGGGGTCCTACCCTTCTGTTCAGTTACTGTGGCCACAGATTTATAAGGGACGAGTCTCTGAGTAAAGTGAGATGTCACTGTCAGCCCTCTGACAGGAGATGGATCCTCTCCGGGGATCTACTGTGATGCTGCACATCTTGACTGTACTATATAAGGCTTATGACTACTCAATAACTACGACTTGGCAGTCTCCGACCATACCTAAGATACAGGCACGGTGTGCAGCTGATCACAGTAATCCCTCAAGTCTAAAGATCAACTTGTACAGTTGGAACCGGGAACACAGGTCATACCTGACTGACCCTACTCAAGGTCTTCCATATGACGATTCCCGCGAGTCACCTCAGTCAGCTGCCACCTAGCTGGCTGACTCACTAACACTGCATGGATGAGCCTCGTCACTTGTAGATGAAACACGATAGCAGATGCTTACTGCAAGTCTCAAATGGATTCTCGATGCCCTGTCTCGAGATTCTTTGACTTGGAGAATTTCAGACCAATCTGTCGAAACTGATTTCATGAACCTACCATCCAATGCATAGTTCAATTTCCCGGAATGTGATTTCAGTCTGTGGGCTTTGTTTGTGCAGTGAACAGTTATAATACAACAGTAAAGTGAACACAGACAAAGTATAAGCCAAATGAATATCACTTTCTTATTCATTACAATTTATTAAACTCTGAAATTGTTCAGACATAGGTTACATTAGCCTAATCAGAGTTGGCTTCATGGTCACCTATTCTAACACCATCTCTTAAGGTATTATTTAATCATACCAAAAGAGTGAGGATTGATTGGAATTGATTTGTCTCTTATCAAAAGAGGCAAGTCAATACATCAAGCTTGCATGGCCAATTTTTACCCCTTCAAAAGTGGTAATTTTCGTCCATGCCCATTTAAGGAAGAAGTCCAACTTCTTCCTATTCCAAAAGTGGAATTAACACACCTCGTGGGTTCCACTGTAATCCAATTACAACGAACCTAAAATTAAATCATTTTTAATTTAACGTCCATTTAAATAATTCCCATTGATCTTTTTATCCAATTAAAAGATCTAATATTTTCGACTCTCTATGTTAATCAATAAATCCCGCTTACCGATTAAACGAGGGCCCGATAAAATATCGGCCCGTCTATCCAATGGACAATCCCTTAAGTAATCCAATTACTTAACTATCCTCCAAAATTGACTCCAAGTCAATTTCTCCGCCTTCTCGATGATTTGTGTGTGACCCTTTAGGTTCATCCTCAGCTAGATTTGGGCCCATGTCCAACAAGGGCCCGTCACCATGGGCGGCCTTCTAGCAACGGTCCATGGCACTAGAGACTAGGTGAATGTTGGCGTGAACATTTAGGCGCTGATTTTGTACGGGTATTGTCCTTCCGTCTACCGTCTCCCGGCCTTAGTCTAGGGTATAGAATTGGGAGTCGATTCCCATCCTTGACTAGGCATCTATGCTTAATACTCAAGACTAAGCATGCCTCATTGCATCAACACAGGAAACCATTTTCTGTTCGACCAATCACTGTGGCCACAGGTTTAAGCAGCCTGAACGTGTCTTCGAGTGCATAGGAGATACCTCTGTCACATACTGACAGGGGTGGATCCTCTTCTTGGAACCCACCGTCCTCGCTACACCTTCTGACTGCACTGGACAAATCTTATAATGATCATCTTACAGAATTATCACCTCTCGCCAGATCCAAGATACAGTCATCCTGTGTACGTGACTGCCATGGTTCCTCAAGTCTGAGGACTACTCCCGTATTATTAGAACCAGGGAAATCCAATCTGTTAGAATAGGTAACCATGTAGCCAATCTTGGTGGGCAAATTGTAACCTATGTTTGAACAATTTCGAAGTTTATTATAAAACCTTGATGAATAAGAAAGTGAAATTCATTTGGCGCATACTTTGTCTGTGTTCACTTTATCTGCTTTATAATTGTTCGCTACACAAACAAAGCCCACAAACTGAAATCACATTTCGGGGACTGGGACTACGCTTGGAGGTAGGTCCATGAAATCAGTTCCGTCGAATCAGTCTGGAAATCTCCAAGTCAAGGAATCTCGAAAATGGATACCAAGATTCCCCTTGAGACTTGCACTAAGCATCTGTTGTCGTGTTTCATCGACGGGTGACGAGGGTCGTCTAAGCAGTGTTAGTGGGTCGGCCTGCTAGGGAGCGGCCGACTAAGGTGACTCGCGGGAACCGTCTTACGAAGGACCTTGAGTAGGGTTGGCTAGGTATGACGTGAGTTCCCGGTTCCAATGGTACAGGTCAAATCCTTTGACTTGAGGAATTGCTGAGTTTACCTGTACATCGAGACTGTATCTTAGGTATGGTAAGAGATTGCCAAAATGCACTTGAGTAGTCATAAGCCATATCTAGTGCAGCCATGGTGTGCAACGTGACAGTAGTTTTCCAAGAAAGGATCTGTCTCCTGTCAAACGGTGTTGATAGTTGTGTCTCACAATACTCTGTGTCTTGTCCCTAAAATCTGTGGCCACAATAACTGAACAGAAGGGAAGGGTTCCCTGTAGCGTTTGGTAAAGGACAAACCGACACTTAGGTCCAAAATGGGTACCTACATAATCCGTGCCCTAGACGCTAAGTGGTGAGAACGTAGACGGAATGATAGATGTACTGTAGAGCCTAAATGTTCATCCCCACGCATATTCACCTAGTCTCTAGTGACATTGACCGTTGCTAGATGGTCACCCATGGTGACGGGCGGATTCTAGGAATCCAACCAAGTCTAGCTGAAGGTGAACCTAAAGTGTCACACACAATCCGCACACATGACGTATTTAATTTGGAATTAAATATTTGGAGAAATGGAATGATTAAATTGGATTTAATCGGGTCCTTCTTTTCTTGGGAAGAAATTAATTCCTTTTATTAGATGAAAGGAATTTATCTAATAAATTAGATTTGTTGGAAATTAATTTAATGGGCTTGGAATAAATATTTATATTTGATATATTTATTTATTGCCTTTTGGATTATTTAAATGAGATTTAAATATTCCATTAAATTAATTAATGGTTGAGATTAAAGAGAGGAATCAATGGCTGGGATTGGTTTGACCAAGAAGCTAGATGTTGACTAGGATGTTGACTAGGATTTGACTAGGTCAAATCCTATTCAAGGAGGAGTCTTCAAAGAGTAGGAATTAGAAGAGGAATAGGATTCCTCCTCTATAAATACTCATAGGTGCTCTTTAGAAGGGATGATTTTCAAACAAACACACACACACACACACACACACCACCACCGACTCCCTCCCTCTCTCGGCCACTCCCTCTCTTCCTTCCTCTATGTTCTTTTGTGTTATACAATTGAACAATAGGAGGTTTGATATCGTTAATTAAATAGCGTTTGATCAATCCATCCTGTCCAAATATCATATACACTTATTCTTTCGCTAGCACGAGAAGCAAGATATGTGGGCGGATTGCGTGTACGAATTAGAGGGTCTCAAAGTCGAGATCTTGGAGCAAAACGGGGAACAACGCGAGTAGCGGCTTGAAGACGAAAACGACAATCGGTAGATTTCCGGTTTAATGTTTTCACCCCTTTCTTTAAACCCTAAGGCCTCCATGAAAACTATGTGTGTTTTATTATTCATGATATACACCAAACGCCCGGGAGATTCAAGGTAACACTCTTTGAACGTGTTTATTCTATATCATTTATGCATGTTTAAATTCTTGCAAATTTTCATTATACCGCGCTTCCGCATTCGCGCTACTCCCTGAGTAGTTCAGTCGGCTCGACCCAGTCGACCAACTTACCAAGATCGTATAGGCGTCCCACGCCTGTCGTCGATGAAACACGGCACTCATCCAATGAATACGACTCTTGGTGCGAGTCTCTATAGGACTCTCGATGCCCTGTCTCGAGGTCCTCGACTTGGAACGTTTCAGACCCAACTCTTTATCAGTTGGTTTCATGACCACCATCCAATGCGTGACCCAACTGCTTGAGTTGTTAATCATGGTATTTGGGCTTTATTGCGATATATGTAAAATACCATTTTATCATATGAAAAATGAGCACAACAAAGAAGGTACCATAGGTAATGAATACTCATTCTATTCATTACATAATATTACATTACATCAAGTTGTCAAATAGGTTACAAAACGCCAAACCTATTGGCTTTCTGGTCACCTATTCTAACATGAGCTTGTTTAATTAGTGAATTGGATTCATTAATTAGTAGAGATGTGCTAGAAATTATTAGTTGGACTAATTATATTTTGGGCTTGTGTTTTATTTAATTGGATTAAATATTCACATGAGCTTTTATGTTGGGTATTTTATTTAATTGAATTAAATAATAAGTCCAATAAATTGCTCATTGCGCTTGATTTAATTTGTTAGACAAATTAAACAAGTTCGGTCCGAATCCACAAGCCCTAGCCTATTGTTAGCCTTTTCTAGGTCAAAGGAGAAGCCACTCTACTTGTTGGAAGAAGAGAGTGCCCGGGTCGCTCGGCCACATAAGGTACATTGAGAGAACTCTTGGCTGGAATTATGGTATGTGTTGACATAACGAAAAATGGAAGTTACCTAGGGTTAGAATGAATGTGGTCATTCCTTCCATTTACGTTCAAGATACACATGTTCTTCTAGCTAAGGAAAAATCGGCCGAGAGGAAAAGTAGAGAGGAGTAGGAAGTAACCAAGTTAAGAACAAAGGAAGATCAAAACACACTAATCAATTGTGTAATTTTGATTTCCTCTTCCGACTTCTCACTTGCTAGCATGAGGATGAGATCTAGATCCTTCTTGGTGTGGTGTGGACAACTTTGGAGGATTCCTACGTTGGAATCTTGCATGGACAATTGTTGGAGGAGAGATCAATGCGTGTAACCGATTAAAAGAAAAACAAAAAAGGTAATCCGATTCAAATATAGCATCTCATTTTTCTTTTATTCCATAGCCTAACTACTAGATCTTGTTTAGATTATTATTTCTACATTTATACACCGAAAGCCCGCGAATTTCAAGGGTACACCCTTTGATTTGCCGTTAAAAAATGCTTATAAATTTTTCCGCGCTTTCGCTGCGATCTCGGGTGCATGTCTAACGTGTTTAAATCGGCTTTGCAATATTGTATTTATTGCTTTCTCTTTTACATAATTATTTGTTAGAATTTGCATGTGTAATTTTATAATTAATTGTGGATATTGAAATTTTCGAAAATTTGATTTTCTGAAAATCTTATTTGAGTTTTTATGTTTAGATTATTCAAAAAATAAAACTCCACTGTAGTAGTAACAGCCGGGCGGCGCCCTGTGCGTGCTATCCATAGGCCGAAGAGCCTGTGCGGGCGCGTTCGACCAACTGTGACGACCGAACAGCTGGGTCATTTTTTCACTGTTTTCCAAAAAAAAATGATTTTTTTGGTTTTTTGCATATTTTTATAAAATGATTATTTTTGTGGATGACTTAATTTTAGTTAAAATTGGATTTTTCTAAAATTAAATTTCCTACATTAATTGTAGTTTCCAAACAAAAGTAAAATTGTACATTGGATGTACCGATTTCTAATATCTATTTTTAATTGCATTTAGAAATATATTTTTTTGAATATAATTGTGTCTATGGTATGATATTGGATATCATTTATACATAGATTGTATTATTTGGATACATGATTATGTGATTGTTCATTGGATTAACAAAGGGATGATCACAAAGCCCATGGCCCATGTGTATGATTTTATTTCTGTTGGGTGGGGCCTGTGTGCCTCTTTTTTTTCTCATTTTATGCCTTGATAATAATAAGGCTTTCTTTCTCCTTATCTATGTACTCCCCCAACGTATGATTGGTGTTTTCTATTTTTATGATGTAATGTGAGTAGATAGGTCGAGAGAATTTTATTTAATTTTTGGCAAATAAAATGTAAGGAAGCAGGCAATGGAGGCCAAGGGAGGAGGTCATTGGTTGGCCCACGGAGATCCATGGAGGAAGAGGCCCATTAGACGAAGCTCACGATGGCGAGCCCAAGAGGAGAAAGAGGTGTTACAAGTCCCATTAGCCTGATAATGAGTTAAACTCTTTTACTAGTGTCGGCCTATCCTAGATTGATCATAGATCCAACGGCGGGCTCAAGATTGCATAAGATTCAGCTTGTGATCATCCGATAGGGGCGTGCTAGGCTCTTATTTTGCGTCTGATTAATTTATTTACTTGTGAATGCCTTTTTAAAATAATTTTTATTTAATCACATGCAAAACACTCAACGTGATGAGGTCTTGGTCAAAACTAAAAGAACTGCCACTTGGTTTATCCACGTTAATATTAAACCCAATGGATATAAATCAAAAGATTACTCCAAGCCTTCTATCCATAGCATTGCAGTGAGGAAACTACTTCCACCCAATCGTGGTCTCACGAGTCATCGTACGTTTGGAATAGAAGAAAGCTATGCTATTGTTGTGAACAAAGGAATATGCTCATGTTTTCCTGTCTCACGAGTCGTCGCGGGTGACAGTTGAGATATGATTTGGTTGATGGGTCGGACCTAACGCTGGGTAAAATGAATCACCTGGAGTCCTCAAAATCATGTAAAAAGGCGAAGCAAAATAACTTGGTCTCACATTACATGAGAATGTTATAGATTATCTCCCACAAGGCCTTTTTTTTCATGTGAATCATAAAAGCGAGGCATGGAGAATTGCATTTGTGGCCCCAAGCCCACTAGGAAATGGTTTTCCAAAATCCCACTTGAGAGTGGTGGGCTTTTGAATAAATAGTGGGAGAAATTAATGAGTAATGACCAAGTCTTAACTTTAACATAATATTACTATAATTTACTAAAAGGTTTTCCTATGTTAATTGTAGATGTCTAAGAATCCACTAACAACAATACTTGAGGCTAATAAATTTGATGGAACAAACTACAATGATCGATTGCGAAATCTTAGGATAATCCTAGATTTTGAGAACCAGACCTATGTTTTGGATAGGTCTCTTACTTGGGCCTTGCCCGAAGAACATTTGGCATTCGAGAGGTAGCATTAGGACAACCCGAATGTTCACAGCATTGTACTAGCCTCGATGACTAACAAGATCCAAACATAGTAAGAAAAGCATGATGATGTCAAGTTGATAATGATCTGTATGAAAGATGTTTATGCGGTTCCAGACTGGCATATTAGATATACTGCAACGAAGGCATTTTTCGGCGCCAAGATGACAGAAGGGTTGTCTGTACAAGAGTACAAGGTTAAGACGCTATCCCTTATGGAGAAGCTCAAAGACCTCGAGGTTGATCTTAAAAAAAGAGACGTAGATCGACGTGATCCTTCAATCTCTTCATCCCCCGTTCAACTCGTTTATAGTCAACTATAACATGATTGGGCTTCACAAAGATCTTCATGAGTTGATAAACATGTTGGTCCAATACGAGGCAATGATTGAAAAATCTTCGTTGTTAGTACTAGTGGAGGAGGATTCGACCTCAAAAGCGAAAAGGCAAGGGTGCCGGACTCCGGAAGAGTAAGAACGCTAAGATAATATCAACCGATTCTAGCACTTCGAGTGCTCCTATTACATCATTGAGAAGGGTATACAAAAGAGAAAGAAGGTTTGGCAGTCAAAGATTCTAAACGATGTTCGCATTAACTACTGGAAAAAGGGACACTGGAAGAGGAGTGATCTAAACTCCTCTCAAACCCAGGTACATTTTATTTGAGTTTTAACATGATTACTATTCTACTTCACTGTTATTGGATACCAATTGTTCATATTTGTGAAGGTTTGCAGGTGGTCATAAGGAGTGTAAAGAAGGATGGTCCTAATGCTAAGCGATGGCAGACCTATTGTTGTAGAGGTTAGAGGACTAATTAGGCTTAGCTAGTAGTAACCATCTTCGGATAGAGTTTATACGAATTATGTAATCTAGCATGGTCAAATTATGTTATCTTTTATTTTTGGACAATTTTAGGTTACATCCCTTTGATCAATAAAGTTGCTTTACTTGACAAAGAATGGTATTCTTGTCTGCAGGGTTATACACATAATTATTTAACATTATGCCATAATTGGATTATGAATACTCAAAAAATTCATTAAAAATGGACAATCAAGATGATCTTACAAATCTGGCATGCAAAGCTAGGCCAACTTCATCTAGACAAGGATAAGGAAGTTGGTGGATTCAAAAAGTCTAGAAACAGATCATTTGAATCTGCTAGCTTGTAAATCCTTTTTGAGAATAAAAAGACCGTAAAGCTCTTTGTAGGACAAAGTGCGCTAGCCATTAGTCTATTGGACTACATCCGGCTAGGTATTTCTAGGTCACTAAAAACACAGGGCCAAAAAATAGTTCACAAGTCTAAGGACCTTCGGATGGTTCGGAG
Source organism: Sesamum alatum (assembly GCA_034509735.1). Taxonomy (NCBI): domain Eukaryota; kingdom Viridiplantae; phylum Streptophyta; class Magnoliopsida; order Lamiales; family Pedaliaceae; genus Sesamum; species Sesamum alatum. The sequence continues at coordinate 12,047,750 of JACGWO010000003.1, forward strand.
AATTAGACTTGAAGTGGTGATCCAAAACTGTTTACCAAATTAAACCCTTCAATTGGATTGGAGTGGTGTGTATTTAGTGGGAATTCTTGGATATCTAAATGAGAATGGATTTCACAATTAGGGGAATTATTCCTAAAGAGCCATTGTTGAATAGTATCTTATAAGGGAGAAATCGAACCTTATTGGATATGGTTCGGTCGGTGTTTCACTGAACTACCTAGCCTGTGTCCTACAAAGTTCTTGAGTATGTGGGATGATCCTGCATATGTCAAGGGACAAGTAGGAGACAAACTAGACTCAAGGTCTGATTTGTACAGGTTCATTGTAGGATATGGCAAACATTATTTGTAATCGGGTTTTGTCCACTAACTATATTCTAGTCCTCCTAGGGACGACCAGAACACCTTAGATACTTGAGAGCTACAAGTTTCAGAGTCTGACCGATCAATTGGATCATAATCCAAAAGACATAAGGAGAAGCGATATTGGACATCGATTTGAATCAATGGCTTGGAGCCATGTGATTCGATGTGGAATTCAACTAGGTTTTGAAACTCCATGTAACTGGAATATTCATTTTGACTAGGCCAGATGAGATATGACTCTGTCAATAACGAGCATGGGGTCAGTGAGTGTTTGGTTATGTCCCTAGTGGTTTAGGTGTGTAACGTCTTACTCATTTGGACTGAAGTTAAGATATTAGGAAACACCGTAACACGAGCGTTATTCACACATTTCTCCATTGAAAGAATTGGATTCAAATCTTGATAGGGTTAAGTTGTCCAATATCCTCAGCCAACCTAGAAATATTAGTCGACAACTATCTTCTAGCTATATTTTCGTTTTCCCCATAGATGACCGACATCAAGCATGTTGTGTGCATTCTCCTATTCACTTTATGATTTGGTTTTATGAATACTCAAGGATAATTAATGTTAAAAGGATTTAATAGTATCACTTTCCCTTTACCTTGTTGCAATGGTTGTATTTATAGACCCTTTTTATGTACACTCGTATCTATTTTTAGCATAAAAACTTTTCTTAGAACTTGCTGAAGATTTTCTCTTTTGAACTCGTAGAAAATCTTATTTCTCATTGACTCTCTTCATATGGAACTTTTGGAGAATCTATTAGATCTTTGTTACCTTTTCTATGTGGGAGCTCAGATTTCCGAACAGACCTTGTCTCATAAAGAATTCCCCATAATGATCTTTTGTTGCTTCTTGTTTCCTTCAAGAGAATATCTCTTTACAAGGATCTCGTATGCTTCTCGGTGGAGATCGTCTAGTTTTCAGCTCGTTTCTTTGCGTCCAATTTTGCTAGGTTAGGCTATCTTTACTTCTTTCATAGTTTATACATTTTAGGTCGTATATATTATTTTACCCCATAGCATAGGTATTTTACAATGAACCAATTGTCTACTACCCTCCCAGATTTCAATCCCCACTTTAGAGTCATTCTAGGCAATCCAAATACGATTCCCATAATCAAAAAACCATAGCCAATTCGGGAGCATACTCACCCATATACGAGTCACATTGCTCAGTGCCACTCTTGTTTCTACAAGTCCTACAAATTGAAGCTTGACCTCGTGCACTATGCTCTCAACCACAATTGGTAAACCTACGATTGAGGCCCCTTACATTCTAAATCGCAGCTCGAATCATGAGTCACCACCTGAATGGCTGCTTCTGTTAGGGGCCTTGGAGCACTCGCATTTTTCCACTGCAGATTCCAACACTTGAAATGGATTGAATAATACCAATTCTTTCCCTTTACCACTCTCAGTTGACTGAACCAAGTCAATGGTAGGCCCATGCCATGTACGTGTCATATCCGCCTTAAACTATGCCAGCTTTGTTGCCCGCTCAACAACTCGATCGGAATCACCAATCTCTCTCACCCTATGCTTCCTATTGTCGACATCATCCCTTTATGCTGTCCCATCAGGAGCCACATTAGCTGGTGTTGACTGTGCATTTGACTCAACCTTGGCAACATGGGCAGTAACTGATTTTTGTTTGAATTATATATATAAACTAGATACATAAGTCTAGAATACGCTATTCATGTATTTGGATAAAATACATGAATGTGTCTCTTCATATTTAAATGAATTAATATAATACATGCATAGGAATTAATGTAATGCATGTATGCCTTTTAGTTTTTGATGAACTTATTTATTAGGAGAGTTTGAAGGGTGTCTTTGTGTAAGTATAAATAACCCATATGTTGGAATCATTTGTAGAACACCTAAAAAGAGAGAAAAGTTTAGAAGTATATTTTGAGTTATCTCATGCTCTCCTTTTGTGAGTGATATATGTTTTCTATTTGCTAACAAGTGGTACCAAGAGCCAATTTATTTGGAGACAAAGCTTGAAGAAAAATGACGAAAGGAACACCATTTTTAGTTTTGACCCTCACCAAAGAAAATTATGATAATTGGTGCATAAGGATGAAAGTGTTGCTTGGAGCCTACGAAGTATGGGACTCTGTGAAAAGAGGTGCTGAAGGAAATGACGCAAAGAAAAAAGATCAAAAGGCATTCACACTTATTCATCAAGGTTTAGATGAAAAGATGTTCGAGAAAGTTGGTGTGGCATTGACCTCCAAGGATGCATGGGAAATTCTTCAAGCTTTTTTTAAGGCGCCGACAAAGTGAAGAAAGTACGTCTCCAAACATTAAGAGGTAAGTTTGAATCTCTTCACATGAAGGATTCCGAATCCATTTCGGATTATACGTCAAGAGTTTTGGCTATTACAAATCAAATGAAGAGATATGGAGAGGATATGAAGGATGATCGGATCGTCGGAAAAACTTTGAGATCTTTGGATCCAAAATTTAATTATGTTGTTGTTGTCATCGAAGAGTCCAATGATTTGGACACCATGACTATTGATTAACTTGCCGGATCATTGCAAGCCCATGAAGAAAGGTTGAAAAAACCAATTCAAGAATCGGTGGAGCAAGCCTTAAAAGCAAAATTATCTATTAAAGAGACAAATCAAAGTACGTCCCAAAGAGGAAGAGGGCGTGTAGGATTTTGTGGTCAAGGAAAAAATCGAGGACGTGGAAGAGGCGGACGAGGATAGAATAATTGTTCATCAAGTGACAAACAAAATATTATTCCGTCCAAAATACCAATCAAGGTAGAGGTCATGAACAAGGCAGAAGTTGGAGAGGTACATATAAACCAAATCAATCACGGTATGACAAGTCAAACATCGAGTGTTTTAATTGTCATCGATTTGGTCATTACGCTTGGGAATGTTCAAATGTGAAAGAGACAAGTAATCTTGTGGAAAACGATGATAAAAGAGAAGGATCCCACCTTGCTTCTTGCATACAAAAATAATCAAGACGAGAAAGACAGTCAGTGGTACCTTGACTCCGGCGCAAGCAGTCATATCTGTGGTAAGAAGGATCTATTTGTAGATCTCAATAAATCATCGAAGTCAATATAACTTTTGGAGATTCTTCAAAGGTTCAAGTCAAAGGGAAAGGTACAATTTTGATTCGTTCAAAAAGATGAAAGCCATCAATTTATCTGTAATGTCTATTATGTTCCTGCCATGAAGAGTAAGATTTTGAGTTTGGGACAACTCTTAGAGAAAAATTAGGATATACACTTGAAAGACAAAAGCTTGGCGATGAAAGATGAACATGGCAGATTGTTGGCCAAAGTTCCCATGACGAGAAATAGAATGTTTTTGCTAATCAATCCAAGTGACGTTCCTATGTGTTCGAATTCATGTTTCAATGACCAATCTTGGCTATGGCATTTTAGGTTTGGACATTTGAACTTCGATGGTCTCAAAATGATGAGCATAGAAAAAATGGTGAAAGGATTGCCTCCCATAAACCATCCTAATCAATGTTGTGAAGGATGTCTTTGTGGTAAACAACCAAGAAAGACCTTTCCGAAGGAATCAATGACGAGGGCTCAACACCCATTGGAGTTAATACACTCGGATGTTTGTCGACCTATTACACCGTGTTCACTAGGTAAGAATAGTTATTTTGTACTATTCATTGATGATTATTCTCGAAAAACTTTTGTGTATTTTTTGAAGGAGAAATCAGAGGTGTTTTTTGACTTTTAAAAAGTTCAAGGCGATGGTGGAGAACCAAAGTGGCTATCGAATTAAAGCTCTTCAGTCCGATAAAGGAGGTGAATTCACATCAAATGAATTAAATGCTTTTTGTGAACAAATGGGATTCGTCATCCCATGACAACTCCATATTCACCTCAACAAAATGGAGTAGCTGAGCGGAAGAACTGGACCATTCTCAACATGGCGAGGAGTATGTTGAAATGCAAAAACATGCCGAAGGAATATTGGACTGAAGCTGTCTCTTGTGCAGTTTATTTGATGAACCGAAGTCACACCAAAGTGTTCATGGAAAAACACCTCAAGAAGCTTGGAGTGGTTATAACCCACCTGCGGGTTTTTGGCAGTATTGCCTATACTTATATTCCCGATAAGAAAAGAACAAAACTTGATGATAAAAGTGCAAGGTAAGTGTTCATCGGTTACGACCAAAGTTCCAAAGGCTACAAATTGTACAATTCGAGCAGTGGAAAAATTGTGATAAGTCGAGATATCGAATTCGAGGAAGAAGGTGTTTGGGAATGGAATGATCAAAAACAAAAGTGATCATTATAGTCCATTCTTTGATGATGATGAAGAAGACATAGCACAACCCATTACACCGCCATAAACTCCGTGGCCACAAAATATTGAAGGTAATGAGGGAAGCTCAAGTGAAGGCCCCCCGAGGATTTAGAGGACTACGTGAATTATATGATGTCACTGAAGAGGTAACAAATTTGAGTGATTTTACTCAATTTTGCTTATTTGCGGAAACTAAGCCTGTAGATTTTGATGATGCCGCCCGTGATGAAAAGTGGAGAAATGCCATGAATGAAGAAATTAAAGCAATTCAAAAGAATAATTCATGGGAGCTTGAATCATTACAGAAAGGCAAAAACACGATTGGTGTAAGATAGGTGTATAAGATTAAAAGAAATGCTAAAGGCAAGATAGAAAAATACAAAGCAAGATTGGTGACGAAGGAGTACAAGCAAAAAGCCGAAATTGATTACGACGAGGTATTTGCACCAGTTGCTCATCTCAAAATAATTCGGTTGATTATTTCTCTTGCAGCTCAAAATGGTTGAAAAATTCATCAAATGGATGTCAAATCCGCTTTCTTGAATGGATTTTTTGACGAAGAAGTCTATGTTGATCAACCCCCAGGCTATGTGGTGAAAGGCCAAGAAGACAAAGTGTTGAAATTGAAGGGGCTCTCTATGGCTTCAAACAAGCTCCTCGTGCTTGGAACAGTCGAATTGATCACTATTTCCAAAACAATGTCTTTATCAAGTATCCACATGAACATGCTTTCTATGTGAAAAGAACACAAAAGGTGATATGTTATTTGTTTGTTTATATGTGGACGACTTGATCTTTACAGGAAAACAATCCGAAGATATTTGATAATTTTAAGAGAGCTATGGCAAAGGAGTTTGAGATGGCGGACATTGGCTAATGTCCTATTATCTTGGCATTGAAGTAAAACAATGAGATGATGGAATATTTATCTCTCAACAAGGATATGCCAAGAAAATTCTCAAAAAATTTGAGATGGAAAACTGCATACCCATGAGCACCCTAGTGGAATGTGGAATCAAATTATCTTCACGTTAAGATGGTAAGAAAATTAATTCCCCATATTTTAAAAGTCTTGTTGGAAGTTTGAGGTACTTAACTTGTACAAGGCTGGATATTATTTTTGGTGTTGGACTTGTGAGTCGTCACATGGAACCTCCTACTATATCCCATTTGAAAGTTGCCAAAAGAATACTTCGATATACTCAAGGCACAATTCATCATGGAATTTTCTATAAATCTTCTCAGATTTTGAGCTCGTTGGCTATTGTGATAGTGATTGGGCAGGTGATGTTGATAGTCGGAAAAGTACAACTGGATTCATGTACTTTTTGGAAAATTCGCCATTTACGTGGAATTCGAAGAAGCAACCTATCGTGACTCTTTCTACATGCGAAGCGGAGTACGTTGCAGTTACTTCATGAGTTTGTCATGCTATTTGGTTGAGAGGCTTGTTGAAAGAACTTAATTTTCAACAAAAGAATCCGACAGAGATTTATGTGGATAACAAGTCGGCTATAGCATTAGCCAAGAACCCGGTATTTCATAATAGGAGCAAGCATAATACAAAGTATCATTTTATTCGAGAATGCATATCAAAGAAGGAAGTGAATCTTGAGTACGTGAAGTCACAAGATCAAATTGTGGATATCTTCACGAAGGCTTTGAATTTTGTGAAAGAATGTGTGGATCGTCCCGGGAGATAAGCGCGTATAGCGGAACCGCTAAATATTGCGTAATAAAAATTACAAAACATAACTAAATGGAATTTAAACTATGCATAACATACATAAACGAATCAAGGGGTGTGCCCTTGATTCTCCCGGGAGTTCGGTGTATCTCATGTTCAATAAAACACAACATGGAGGCCATAGAATTGAAACCAAAAAACGAAATTAAAGAACCTACCCGGTTGTAGTTTTGTCTTCGTTTCGGCTACATGCATTGTTCCCGTTTTGCACCAAGATCTCAAAGAAGAGACCCTCTAAATCATCTCACTCGCTCCACCGGAAAGCAAACAACCCTTGTGCTAGCAAGAAATTATTTGGGGAGAAGAGACATCAATACACGCTATGAATTAACGCAATCAATGTCTCTTATGTTCTTAACTTGAATAAAATCAAGAAGAACAAAGTATAATTCTTGGAGAGAAAAGAAGAGGATGGACGAAAATCTTGAGAGAGATGAGAGATGAGAGTTGTTGAGAATACTAAGTGTGAGTGTGTGTTTTTTTGAGTATTTATAGAAGATGGAATTCCTATTCCTTCTCAAACTCTTCCAAAGAGACACACTTTGACTAGGATTTTGACCTAGTCAAATTAGGCTTTGATTAAGTCAATTTAATCATGGCACTTCATCTCATCATTCTCTAGATCAAATCTTGTCCATCCATTTTGATAGGCTTTATGGAATGGGCCTATTTAATTCTAAATTAAATATTCCCATGGACTTTATATTAAATCATATTTAATATACTAAGCCAATTGATTAATTAATGGAAAGGACTTATTTAATTCTAAATTAAATAGTCCCATAAGACTTTATATTAAATCCTATTTAATATACCAAGCCCATTAATTAATTCCATAGAATGGGATTATTTAATTCTAAATTAAATAGTCCCATGGACTTTATATTAAATCCTATTTAATATACCAAGCCCATTAATTAATTCCCCCTTTTAATCTAATTAAAAGGAAAGCCCATGCTTTATAAAATTCATAAATCTAATTTATGAACTCAAGCCCGATTATTCCAAATAATTCATCGAGGATTGAATCTCCAAGAAGTATAATTTAATTCCATTAAATTAAACCTTCTCCCGGAATTAATTCCAAATTAATTCCCTTTCATTTGGTGTAGCGGGTGTGACTCTTTAGGTTCACCTTTCAGCTAGACTTGGACCTACTTTTTGTTATTTCATAACCAAAGTAGTCCGTTACCATGGGTGGCCATCTAGCAACGGTCCATGGCACTAGAGACTAGGTGAATTTATGGTGTGAACATTTAGGCTCCAAGTTATACGCAGGTGCGGTCCTACCGACGCTCGATACGTACGGGTACAATCCTACTGTCGCCTGTCTCCCGGCCTTTAGTCTAGGGGTCAGTTCCCATCGTTGACTAGGCAACTATGCATAATGCTCGAGATAGGTTTAACTCGACGTAGGAAATCCTTTCCCACTACATCAAGTGCTATGGCCATAGACTTTGTGAGTCTAAACCATCTCCGAGCGCATAGGAGATCTTGCTGTCATATCCTTTGACAGGGGACAGATCCTATCTTGGAATACACCGTTCTTACATACTCCGACTGCACTGGACGAGGCTTATGATGACCATGTAATATAATCGGTCAAATTTCACCAGATCTAAGATACAACCTTAGTATGTAGGGGACTGCCGTGATCCTCAAGTCCGAGGACTAATCCCGTACTATCAGAACCGGGAATACGAGTCATACCGACCAAGCCCGAGTAGCTTCTATATGACGATTCCCGCGAGTCACCTCAGTCGGCCGCTCCCCAGCAGGCCGACCTACTAACACTGCTTAGACGATCCTCGTCACCCGTCGATGAAACACGACAGCAGATGCTTAGTGCAAGTCTCAAATGGATTCTCGATGGCCTGTCTCGAGATTCCTTTGACTTGGAGTATTTCAGACTGATTCGGCGAAACTGATTTCATGAACCTACCTCCAAGCGTAGTTCCAATTTTCCGAAATATTATTTCAGTCTGTGGGCGTTTGTTGTGACATCGTAACGATGCACGCAGTAAGTACAACAAACTCATGCCTATGAATTCTTACTACATTCATTAACATAATATTACTTGTTCACAGATTGACGAATGGTTCTCAGAATAGCCAATACCATTGACTTTCTGGTCACCTATTCTAACAATCTCCCACTTGACCAATAAGTCAATTACCCACTTTGTTCAGAATCCTCTGAGTATGAGTAATCTACAATACCGACTAAGGTATTGTGAGTTTACTTATATTTCCTTGCGAAGCAATACGGTCTAACCGTGTAACCTCTATCCACCATTGCCTCCTAGAGATGGTGGTTGTCTAAGAATATTTTCGTGGATCTTGTGATGAGATCTCGTGCCAATACTCCCATAGCCAAGTTGCCTGCAATATAGGCAAACATGGCTTGATCGTGCTAGGCGCCCCGTCCATCCTCTGGATGCAGTCTTCATCAGTGACCACTATTCAATGCACTCGTCATTGGGCCTGACTGTGCATACCTTTGAGACTAACTGGTTTTCACTTATGCTCTGGAAGCTAGTATCGATTTAGCCTTCCAAAGCAACTCTCAACAGACGGTGCATCATGAACACATCTTTAGTCCTTATTCAGGTACTAAGGATCGTTCTTGATTGTTGTCTTCAACCCCTCAGTGCATTACCGATTTATGTTGAGCCATGCTAGAAGCACTCTCAACATTGGTTCTTGTGCACCGAGTAAACATATCATATGTTTGCCCAAGGTTAAGACGTAGGGGATACTCAACATCCAAGCCTTCTCATTTGTCCACCGTGACTAAGTCTTGAATGGCTTGATGCTTTATGCATAGTATCCAAGTTTTCTCATCAGTCTTACTATGACTGAGTCTCGAACAACTTGTCCCTCTACATGTTTGAGTTTTTCTCATCAGTCTACCATGACTGAGTCTTTGAAAAGCTCAATTCATGATATGTATGTGGGAACCCTAAAATGTCATGGAGAATTTTTCGTGAGTTACAGTTTGTGTTTTAGTGATTCCTAATGCCTTGAATTCATCCATGAATCAAGATATTACACACTTAAACACTTGGAACGCCATTTCAACTCCCACTGATCACCTACGTTGTTTAAGACCGAGTCATGCTCCGTATGAGCTCGTCAAAACGAATATTCCAGATATGCGGTGTTTCAAACCTTGTTTGAATTTCCTAGTGGATTCTATGGCTCCTCTCCATAAATCCCACTACGATGTCCAACATCACGTTCCGCAGGTCATTTGGATTACTATCCAAATTTGACCGAACATATCCCGATCACTCGTACCTCTTACGACATTCGGGTTCGTTCTTAACGGGACTTGGAATATGATCAATTTAAGTAAGAAATGCAATTATAAGCAACGTTTAGCATTATTCTGTCGTAAACCTACATAAACCAGACACCGAGTCTAATTTGTCTCCCACTAGTCCCTTGACGTATGTAGGATCCTTCTACATGCTCAAGGACTTTGTCGGGACATAGGCTTGCCAAACCGTGGCTCCTTGTGCGTGACTCCTAGCAAAGTGCCATGTTCCTTACGTTGGCAATTTTGAGTCTACATCTACACGGGTTAAGGTAATTGAGCGAAATTTCGATCGATCTTCGTCTAACGAGATTCGATCGTTCCCTTTATCAAAGACCGTCATACTTGGCCTTTACAGGAAACGTTTCATTGAGAATTCCATTCCCAACTTGGATGCTCAAGAGCTCCCACTAAATACACGGCCTTTTCGATCCTATCGAAACAGGTTTAATTTTGCAACCATTTATGGTTCACCTCCTTAAGTCTAATTCCCAAACCTCCTATGGGACCTTTAGACTTTTGAACCCTCTTATGGTCTTGTGTATTAGTAACCTACGGTTGTCTTATTGGCTCCCTTCCAATAGACTATTTGGCAAGCCTACTTTGTCCAACAAAGAGCTTTCGGACTTTCTTCTTCATAAAAGACTTGTAAATTTAGTCGATTCGAATCATCTATTTCTAGATTCATCAAACTTACCAATTTACTTATCATTTAATAAGAAGAAACGTCCTAGCTGTTGTAGATGCCAAATCTGTAAGTTGGTCTTGATTAATCCATTTAAATAATTTAAATTTTGAGTATCCATAAACCTTTTATGGAATGGTATTTTAGGAATTTATGTACAAACACTAGCAAACATGAATCAATATTCAATAATTTTGTTTGATCAAATATGTATGTAATAAAACCTTTGTCCAACAAAGAGACATACTTTTGATCATGCTAGGTTACGTAATTCCTATATTATCCTAACATGATCACGATTATAGGCCTAACAAGTCTCTAGTCCTTTTCATCAATGGACCTTGCCATTGTTGAATCGTAGAACTGTTTTTGGCTTTTAAGTCCTTATTCACTTTCTGCAAACCACCCACAGATTAGTGATAGGAATGGTATCAAATACCAAATAGAGAAAAGGTGATCATGTTAATACTCAATATCAAATTTTACCTACATTGGAGAGAGGTTCAGGATACTCCCTTTTCCAATGGCCCTCTTTACGACAGTGAATGCTTACGTTATTAGAAATCTATGAACTTGACTGCGTGGACCTTTTGCTCTTTCCTTTACCTCCACCTTGTGTTGTAAAGGAACAACACTTGATAGATGATGTCACCTTACCCGTCTTCCTCTTTTAGCGTCTGGCACCCTTGCCTTTCGCTATGGAGGTTGAAGCCTCTCCTACTAGTACCGACGGCGCAGATTTTACAATCGTTGCTTCGTACTAGACCAACATAATTACCAACCTATGAAGATCTTTTCTAAGCTCATTCATGTTGATAATTAATGGTTCGTAGGAGGGAGGAAGAGACTGAAGGATCATGTCAATGTACGTCTCTATTTCAAGACTGACGTGGAGGTCTTTTGAGCTTCTCCACTAGGGATTGCATCATCACTCCATGTTCTTTGTACCGACATCCCTTCCGTCATCTTAGCTCCAAACATGCCTTCGTTGCATTTTACCCCACATGCTGGTCCAAGACCATATAGACATAATGCAAACGAAGCATAGTTTGAGCCAACATCATTATATCCTACTTGCCGGTGGTCATCCTTCAACTTTTGAACGCCAAGCGTTGCCTTAGTTGTCAACCCCTCCAGCAAGGGCTGAGGAACGTCCTCATTCCGGTATGTGAGTTAAGGTTCTGGAAATCTAAGACCATCTTAAGATTTCGCAATCAATTCGTGTAATTGGTTCCCTTTTAATGAGCCTCTTAGTGATGTGTTTGGTGGATTCTTAGACATTCACAACATATATGTAAAGCAGAAAATAATAAGTAGAGTGAAGTAATATTTGGGTTAAGTCTCGGTCTTTAGTCCTTAACCTCTCCCACTATTTCTACGAAAATACGGCACTCTCAAACGTTATTTTCGGAAAATCCTTTCCTAGTGGGCTCAGGATCCACAGCGATCTCCCCCATACCCCGCTTTTACGATTCGCATGGGAAAAGAACCCGTGGGAGGTATTCCATACCATTCTCGTTCCACGAGATTCCCAAGATAATTGCCTCACCCTTTCACGTGATCCCGAGGACTCCAAGTGAATCACGTTATTCGGGCGTTAGACCCGACCCAATCAACCGATTCATAGACTCACTGCTACCTCCACGACTCGTGAGACAGGTAACAGCAGTCTACTCATCGTTCATGACAAAGTGCAGCTTCTTTTAAGAATGATAGTCGTGCCACGACTCGTGAGACCACGCTATCGACCTAAAAGATCTTCCTCACTTTTGCCATGGATGGAAGGCTTGGACAGACTCCCAGAGTCCTAGTCCATTTATTAAGGGTCTATATTTAACTTGGTTTAACCAAGTGAGAGTTTTGATAGAACGAGACCTCATCACATATTAAGTATTGCATTGCATGCGTTATGGCAGAAATATTCTAAGCGTGAATGTAACCATACATAAAGCATATAGAATAATCATAAGCATATAATACGCATCGCATGCAAAATAAAGCCTAGCACGCCCCTGTAGGATGATCACAAGCCCAAACCTATGCGACCCACTGAGCCCGCAGTGGATCTATGGTCAATCTAAGGGTAGGTCCTATGCTATTACAAGTTTTAATAACCCATTACATGCAATGGGCCTTGTAAGTCCTCTTTATCTTCTTGGGCTCTCCATCTTGGGCCTACACCGGGCTCCTTCTCCATGGATCCTCCGTGGGCCATCTGATGGCTACCTCCATGGGCCTCCAACACCTTGAGCTTGTCTTCTCTAGCAGCTTTTATTTACAAAAAAAATAAAACCTCACCACTAATTCTACTCTCATTACATCATAAAATAAGAAACCCCAATTAAACATTTGGGGGGAGTACATTAGGAGGGAGAGAGAAAGCCTTATTATTCCAAGGCAACTAGAAGAGAGACAGAGAGGAAAATAAAGAGGCACACAGGCCACAACCCAACAAATAAATATAAATAAACCATACATGCGGTCTAGGGGCTTTGTGATCATCCTTTGTCAATCCAATTAACGCAAATAGCACAAATACATATCTCATGTAAAACATGCTATTCAAACATCCATGATAACCCATACCATAAAATAAATGTAGAATTACATGTAAAATATTCACACCAAATATAGGATAACAGTGCAACCTATGCACAACGATTTTTGTTGAAAAATCCTTTTCCATAATTAACAAGGAAATATTAATTCTATGAAATATAAAATCTCAACCAAAATTAAAATGCCTCAAGTTAATTAATTCAGAAAAATTCCAAGAATTATACAGAAAAATCAAATTTTCTGAAACACAAAAATCAACAATTCAAGAATATGCCCATTTATTCAACAATTCCAAAATCCAACAATTTGTGCAATATTAATACATGTCAAGATCTACTCATACTCAAGCCATAAAATAACCATGATGTCCTACATCATAAAATGCAGAAATTATTGCGAAATTTCACATATGAATTTTGATCATTGGTGCAACCATTGCAAAAATTAAATCTTGTTAGGAAACCCTTTCCTCATCAACCAAGCAATATTTATTTTAGGAAATTCCAAATCTCAAAAAATAAATATTCTACGTCATCGGGTTCAGAATAATGAAGAAAATATCATAAAAATAATTCAGTAAAAACAGTTTTGGAAAACGAGCCAAAAACGGGAGAGAAAACAATTTGTAGTTCCAAAGGCGATCGGAATCACCAATCTCTCTCACCCTATGCTTCCTATTGTCGACATCATCCCTTTATGCTGTCCCATCAGGAGCCACATTAGCTGGTGTTGACTGTGCATTTGACTCAACCTTGGCAACATGGGCAGTAACTGATTTTTGTTGAATTATATATATAAACTAGATACATAAGTCTAGAATACGCTATTCATGTATTTGGATAAAATACATGAATGTGTCTCTTCATATTTAAATGAATTAATATAATACATGCATAGGAATTAATGTAATGCATGTATGCCTTTTAGTTTTTGATGAACTTATTTATTAGGAGAGTTTGAAGGGTGTCTTTGTGTAAGTATAAATAACCCATATGTTGGAATCATTTGTAGAACACCTAAAAAGAGAGAAAAGTTTAGAAGTATATTTTGAGTTATCTCATGCTCTCCTTTTGTGAGTGATATATGTTTTCTATTTGCTAACAAGTGGTACCAAGAGCCAATTTATTTGGAGACAAAGCTTGAAGAAAAATGACGAAAGGAACACCATTTTTAGTTTTGACCCTCACCAAAGAAAATTATGATAATTGGTGCATAAGGATGAAAGTGTTGCTTGGAGCCTACGAAGTATGGGACTCTGTGAAAAGAGGTGCTGAAGGAAATGACGCAAAGAAAAAAGATCAAAAGGCATTCACACTTATTCATCAAGGTTTAGATGAAAAGATGTTCGAGAAAGTTGGTGTGGCATTGACCTCCAAGGATGCATGGGAAATTCTTCAAGCTTTTTTTAAGGCGCCGACAAAGTGAAGAAAGTACGTCTCCAAACATTAAGAGGTAAGTTTGAATCTCTTCACATGAAGGATTCCGAATCCATTTCGGATTATACGTCAAGAGTTTTGGCTATTACAAATCAAATGAAGAGATATGGAGAGGATATGAAGGATGATCGGATCGTCGGAAAAACTTTGAGATCTTTGGATCCAAAATTTAATTATGTTGTTGTTGTCATCGAAGAGTCCAATGATTTGGACACCATGACTATTGATTAACTTGCCGGATCATTGCAAGCCCATGAAGAAAGGTTGAAAAAACCAATTCAAGAATCGGTGGAGCAAGCCTTAAAAGCAAAATTATCTATTAAAGAGACAAATCAAAGTACGTCCCAAAGAGGAAGAGGGCGTGTAGGATTTTGTGGTCAAGGAAAAAATCGAGGACGTGGAAGAGGCGGACGAGGATAGAATAATTGTTCATCAAGTGACAAACAAAATATTATTCCGTCCAAAATACCAATCAAGGTAGAGGTCATGAACAAGGCAGAAGTTGGAGAGGTACATATAAACCAAATCAATCACGGTATGACAAGTCAAACATCGAGTGTTTTAATTGTCATCGATTTGGTCATTACGCTTGGGAATGTTCAAATGTGAAAGAGACAAGTAATCTTGTGGAAAACGATGATAAAAGAGAAGGATCCCACCTTGCTTCTTGCATACAAAAATAATCAAGACGAGAAAGACAGTCAGTGGTACCTTGACTCCGGCGCAAGCAGTCATATCTGTGGTAAGAAGGATCTATTTGTAGATCTCAATAAATCAATCGAAGTCAATATAACTTTTGGAGATTCTTCAAAGGTTCAAGTCAAAGGGAAAGGTACAATTTTGATTCGTTCAAAAGATGAAAGCCATCAATTTATCTGTAATGTCTATTATGTTCCTGCCATGAAGAGTAAGATTTTGAGTTTGGGACAACTCTTAGAGAAAAATTAGGATATACACTTGAAAGACAAAAGCTTGGCGATGAAAGATGAACATGGCAGATTGTTGGCCAAAGTTCCCATGACGAGAAATAGAATGTTTTTGCTAATCAATCCAAGTGACGTTCCTATGTGTTCGAATTCATGTTTCAATGACCAATCTTGGCTATGGCATTTTAGGTTTGGACATTTGAACTTCGATGGTCTCAAAATGATGAGCATAGAAAAAATGGTGAAAGGATTGCCTCCCATAAACCATCCTAATCAATGTTGTGAAGGATGTCTTTGTGGTAAACAACCAAGAAAGACCTTTCCGAAGGAATCAATGACGAGGGCTCAACACCCATTGGAGTTAATACACTCGGATGTTTGTCGACCTATTACACCGTGTTCACTAGGTAAGAATAGTTATTTTGTACTATTCATTGATGATTATTCTCGAAAAACTTTTGTGTATTTTTTGAAGGAGAAATCAGAGGTGTTTTTGACTTTTAAAAAGTTCAAGGCGATGGTGGAGAACCAAAGTGGCTATCGAATTAAAGCTCTTCAGTCCGATAAAAGGAGGTGAATTCACATCAAATGAATTAAATGCTTTTTGTGAACAAATGGGATTCGTCATCCCATGACAACTCCATATTCACCTCAACAAAATGGAGTAGCTGAGCGGAAGAACTGGACCATTCTCAACATGGCGAGGAGTATGTTGAAATGCAAAAACATGCCGAAGGAATATTGGACTGAAGCTGTCTCTTGTGCAGTTTATTTGATGAACCGAAGTCACACCAAAGTGTTCATGGAAAAACACCTCAAGAAGCTTGGAGTGGTTATAACCCACCTGCGGGTTTTTGGCAGTATTGCCTATACTTATATTCAGATAAGAAAAGAACAAAACTTGATGATAAAAGTGCAAGGTAAGTGTTCATCGGTTACGACCAAAGTTCCAAAGGCTACAAATTGTACAATTCGAGCAGTGGAAAAATTGTGATAAGTCGAGATATCGAATTCGAGGAAGAAGGTGTTTGGGAATGGAATGATCAAAACAAAAGTGATCATTATAGTCCATTCTTTGATGATGATGAAGAAGACATAGCACAACCCATTACACCGCCATAAACTCCGTGGCCACAAAATATTGAAGGTAATGAGGGAAGCTCAAGTGAAGGCCCCCCGAGGATTTAGAGGACTACGTGAATTATATGATGTCACTGAAGAGGTAACAAATTTGAGTGATTTTACTCAATTTTGCTTATTTGCGGAAACTAAGCCTGTAGATTTTGATGATGCCGCCCGTGATGAAAAGTGGAGAAATGCCATGAATGAAGAAATTAAAGCAATTCAAAAGAATAATTCATGGGAGCTTGAATCATTACAGAAAGGCAAAAACACGATTGGTGTAAGATAGGTGTATAAGATTAAAAGAAATGCTAAAGGCAAGATAGAAAAATACAAAGCAAGATTGGTGACGAAGGGGTACAAGCAAAAAGCCGAAATTGATTACGACGAGGTATTTGCACCAGTTGCTCATCTCAAAATAATTCGGTTGATTATTTCTCTTGCAGCTCAAAATGGTTGAAAAATTCATCAAATGGATGTCAAATCCGCTTTCTTGAATGGATTTTTTGACGAAGAAGTCTATGTTGATCAACCCCCAGGCTATGTGGTGAAAGGCCAAGAAGACAAAGTGTTGAAATTGAAGGGGCTCTCTATGGCTTCAAACAAGCTCCTCGTGCTTGGAACAGTCGAATTGATCACTATTTCCAAAACAATGTCTTTATCAAGTATCCACATGAACATGCTTTCTATGTGAAAAGAACACAAAAGGTGATATGTTATTTGTTTGTTTATATGTGGACGACTTGATCTTTACAGGAAACAATCCGAAGATATTTGATAATTTTAAGAGAGCTATGGCAAAGGAGTTTGAGATGGCGGACATTGGCTAATGTCCTATTATCTTGGCATTGAAGTAAAACAATGAGATGATGGAATATTTATCTCTCAAGAAGGATATGCCAAGAAAATTCTCAAAAAATCTGAGATGGAAAATTGCATGCCCATGAGCACCCTAGTAGAATGTGGAATCAAATTATCTTCACGTTAAGATGGTAAGAAAATTAATTCCACATATTTTAAAAGTCTTGTTGGAAGTTTGAGGTACTTAACTTGTACAAGGCTGGATATTATTTTTGGTGTTGGACTTGTGAGTTGTCACATGGAACCTCCTACTATATCCCATTTGAAAGTTGCCAAAAAGAATACTTCGATATACTCAAGGCACAATTCATCATGGAATTTTCTATAAATCTTCTCAGATTTTGAGCTCGTTGGCTATTGTGATAGTGATTGGGCAGGTGATGTTGATAGTCAGAAAAGTACAACTGGATTCATGTACTTTTTGGAAAATTCGCCATTTACGTGGAATTCGAAGAAGCAACCTATCGTGACTCTTTCTACATGCGAAGCGGAGTACGTTGCAGTTACTTCATGAGTTTGTCATGCTATTTGGTTGAGAGGCTTGTTGAAAGAACTTAATTTTCAACAAAAGAATCCGACAGAGATTTATGTGGATAACAAGTCGGCTATAGCATTAGCCAAGAACCCGGTATTTCATAATAGGAGCAAGCATAATACAAAGTATCATTTTATTCGAGAATGCATATCAAAGAAGGAAGTGAATCTTGAGTACGTGAAGTCACAAGATCAAATTGTGGATATCTTCACGAAGGCTTTGAATTTTGTGAAAGAATGTGTGGATCGTCCCGGGAGATAAGCGCGTATAGCGGAACCGCTAAATATTGCGTAATAAAAATTACAAAACATAACTAAATGGAATTTAAACTATGCATAACATACATAAACGAATCAAGGGGTGTGCCCTTGATTCTCCCGGGCGTTCGGTGTATCTCATGTTCAATAAAACACAACATGGAGGCCATAGAATTGAAACCAAAAAACGAAATTAAAGAACCTACCCGGTTGTAGTTTTGTCTTCGTTTCGACTACATGCATTGTTCCCCGTTTTGCACCAAGATCTCAAAGAAGAGACCCTCTAAATCATCTCACTCGCTCCACCGGAAAGCAAACAACCCTTGTGCTAGCAAGAAATTATTTGGGGAGAAGAGACATCAATACACGCTATGAATTAACGCAATCAATGTCTCTTATGTTCTTAACTTGAATAAAAATCAAGAAGAACAAAGTATAATTCTTGGAGAGAAAAGAAGAGGATGGACGAAAATCTTGAGAGAGATGAGAGATGAGAGCTGTTGAGAATACTAAGTGTGAGTGTGTGTTTTTTTGAGTATTTATAGAAGATGGAATTCCTATTCCTTCTCAAACTCTTCCAAAGAGACACACTTTGACTAGGATTTTGACCTAGTCAAATCCTAGTCAAATTAGGCTTTGATTAAGTCAATTTAATCATAGCCCTTCATCTCATCATTCTCTAGATCAAATCTTGTCCATCCATTTTGATGGGCTTTATGGAATGGGCCTATTTAATTCTAAATTAAATATTCCCATGGACTTTATATTAAATCATATTTAATATACTAAGCCCATTAATTAATTAATGGAAAGGACTTATTTAATTCTAAATTAAATAGTCCCATGGACTTTATATTAAATCCTATTTAATATACCAAGCCCATTAATTAATTCCATAGAATGGGATTATTTAATTCTAAAGTAAATAGTCCCATGGACTTTATATTAAATCCTATTTAATATACCAAGCTCATTAATTAATTCACCCTTTTAATCTAATTAAAAGGAAAGCCCATGCTTTATAAAATTCATAAATCTAATTTATGAACTCAAGCCCGATTATTCCAAATAATTCATCGAGGCTTGAATCTCCAAGAAGATATAATTTAATTCCATTAAATTAAACCTTCTCCCGGAATTAATTCCAAATTAATTCCCTTTCATTTGGTGTAGCGGGTGTGACTCTTTAGGTTCACCTTTCAGCTAGACTTGGACCTACTTTTTGTTATTTCATAACAAAAGTAGTGCGTTACCATGGGTGGCCATCTAGCAACGGTCCATGGCACTAGAGACTAGGTGAATTTATGGTGTGAACATTTAAGCTCCAAGTTATACGCAGGTGCGGTCCTACCAACGCTCGATACGTACGGGTACGATCCTACTGTCGCCTGTCTCCCGGCCTTTAGTCTAGGGGTCGGTTCCCATCGTTGACTAGGCAACTATGCATAATGCTCGAGATAGGTTTAACTCGACGTAGGAAATCCTTTCCCACTACATCAAGTGCTATGGTCATAGACTTTGTGAGTCTAAACCATCTCCGAGCGCATAGGAGATCTTGCTGTCATATCCTTTGACAGGGGACAGATCCTATCTTGGAATACACCGTTCTTACATACTCCGACTGCACTGGACGAGGCTTATGATGACCATGTAATATAATCGGTCAAATTTCACCAGATCCAAGATATAACCTTAGTATGTAGGGGACTGCCGTGATCCTCAAATCCGAGGACTAATCCCGTACTATCGGAACCGGGAATACGAGTCATACCGACCAAGCCCGAGTAGCTTCTATATGACGATTCCCGCGAGTCACCTCAGTCGGCCGCTCCCCAGCAGGCCGACCCACTAACACTGCTTAGACGATCCTCGTCACCCGTCGATGAAACACGACAGCAGATGCTTAGTGCAAGTCTCAAATGGATTCTCGATGCCCTATCTCGAGATTCCTTTGACTTGGAGTATTTCAGACTGATTCGGCGAAACTGATTTCATGAACCTACCTCCAAGCGTAGTTCCAATTTTCCGAAATGTTATTTCAGTCTGTGGGCGTTTGTTGTGACATCGTAACGATGCAAGCAGTAAGTACAACAAACTCATGCCTATGAATCCTTACTACATTCATTAACATAATATTACTTGTTCACAGATTGACAAATGGTTCTCAGAACAGCCAATACCATTGACTTTCTGGTCACCTATTCTAACATTTTGATGTTTTCAAGAAGTTGCGTTTTTCACTTGGAGTGATGAATCTAGTTTAAGGGGGAGTGTTCAAGTATATTGATAAGGGAAGGAAGTATACGAGTTGAAAGCCCGTAAAAATATGTCCTCTCTCCAAAAAGAGATATGTGAAGCTCTCCCAAGAGAAGACTGAACCTTACACCTCCCCCTCCATACGAGTATAAGGAGTACGAAGCCTCTCAGACGAGGTCTGCAAAAAACAAGACTGAACCTTACACCTCTCCCCCCCCCCCCTCATAGGAGTACAAGGAGTACAAAGCCTCTCATACGAGGTCTGCAAAAAACAAATCAAAAACCAAATCTGAAGAAAATCTCCTAAAAGATACTTTTACGAGTCCCCTTCCGAAAAATCTTCTACAAATAGGCACTCAATCAACGGATGAAAGGGGGGGCAAATGAACTCTCTTCGTGCTCTTTTCAATCTATCATTGTTGGTATCTTCATATAGTTCTTATTTTCATTCTATTGGGAATTTCAAGATCTCACCCACATCAAATGGCGTCGTCTGTGGGAAATCCCATAACAATAGAAACAATGAGAAAAAGGATTTTATGAAGACAACCAAGAACAAAACATAATACTCACTTACAAATGCATCACAGTAAGAATCAAGAAAAATAAATTGCGGCCTAGTTTTCCTCGCCGGCGGCCAGTCATCGAAAATACCCTCCAGCATGTCTCCGGCCACGCGCCCCACCAATCAGACCATCAACCGCCGATCTATGCACTAGTGCCGCGCGTGTCCTCTTCCGACACCCCACGCGCCGGCACTCGCCCGTCGACCGCTAGTCGTGATTCTGGATTTTCTTCTGTTTTCCGCTTCGTTCGTCGCCGTCTTTACAACCCATGCCAACGGATCACCACCATTCGACTCCACTCCTCGCGGCGATCATTTTGAGCCGTCACCCACCCATTTCGGTCAAGGCTCCGGCGATCGACTACCCCTCCTCGCCGCGAACTGCCGATCATCGTCGTCGCTCCACCGTTCTTGCGACCGACACCGGCACCACCATCATCAAAATTGATAGATGCATTGAATGATTATGGCAAAGAGAAAGAGAAAAGAAAAATAGGGAAGAAGAGGATTTTGGCAAAATGATCGAGGGGAAATTCTGAATTTCATTAGAGGCAAGGTTTTCTCCTCTCCCACTCTATAGATATATATGACTTTATATATATTTATGTTAATAATAGTGTGCATAATGTGTCTCTACTAGTATACACCTTTGTGTGTATATTTTTATATATATGCTTCTTTGTCTATATATGTAAGTTTATAGTGTATATGGAATAATATATTATGGCATGATTATTCATTTGATCAATTTGACTTAAAACTTATAATTATTTACCTAATCAATTGTATATAAGAGAGATTGAAAAAGTAAAGATATTACCAACACAAATTTTAAGGAGTGAATTCATTACTTAATCAAGTTGATGTTCAAAAAGTAATTTATAATTTTACTTCGTGCCGTCCATGAGATTTAATAAATTATTTTGTTAAAGGTGTCACATGTTATTAATATAATAGATACGGGTGTCACAAACTTATTTCACCAAATAAAATTGAAAAGGGAAAGAAATGTAAAATTTACACGGATAGAAGAATCGAACACTATCTTATATAATTGACATTTCTTAGGTTGTAAAAGTATTCTTCTTACCTCCTGATCTATATGGGGGGTTTATTTCTACGTATGTAAATATTTGTTGAACGATGAGGATGTGTTCTATTTAATTATTCTTTACATGATTGTAATTAATTGGTAAAGTAATGTTTATTTAACCCTCTTTAAACTCCTGTTTGATCTGAGTTGCCGTGGAATATGCATGAGCTCTTAAATATGATGCTCATCATGATTGGAAGCGACGCGGGTTGCATAAGGATAGATCAAGGATCAGGCATCCGACTTTCTCAAATTTATCCACATCACGCGCATTCACAATCTGAAGGAGTATTATTGTCAAAAGGGAATCTGCTTCTACTAATAAAAGTTACTGTTTCGCAAAGTACGGGATTCTATCTATATCGTCCCCAATGAGAGAAATACGACATTGCTGAAAATCTATGAAGCGCCCAAATCAGCAAACGACAAAGTACAATTTTGCTCAAAATATGTCCAAAGGACACGAAATATGACGTGGCAAAAAATCTATTAAAATGCCTGAGAAGCACGAAATCAACAGACGACCCAAAGGGGACAAATAATGTAAATTTGCCGTAGAAAATGCATGGAATTTTAAATACGACGCTCATCATGATTGGAAGCAATGCGGATAGCATGAGTAGAGATCAGGAATTGGGCATCCGACAATCTATCCTCTGCATTATGAAGCGACACAAGTTACGGTTGTCTACAAATTGGAAGCACACGCCTTATATGAACCGAAAAAATAGCGATCGACAGAGCTACAAGCTAAAAGAAAAAGGCCTCGAAATCTCGGCCCTTCGAATGAAACTCTACGCAACGAAGTAAAAGGCCTCGAAATCTCGGCCCTTCGAATGAAACTCTTCGCCACGAAGTACAAGGCCTCGAAATCACGGCCCTTCGAATGAAACTCTACGCCACGAAGTAAAAGGCCTCGAAATCTCGGCCCTTCGAATGAAACTCTACGCAACGAAATAAAAGGCCTTGAAATCTCGGCCCTTCGAATGAAACCCTTCACAAGGGAGTAAAAGGCCTCGAAACCTCGAAAGAAACTCTTTGCAAGAAAATGACACACATCAAAAACTTCAGCGGACGAAACTCGTCTTGAAAATTCGCCTCGAAAAAGATCGACTTGAAGATTTTTTGCGGCTTGAAAGACAAAACCATCTTGAAAAAATTGTCTCGAAGAAAAATCCGACTTAAAATCTTCCGGTTTCGAAATCGCCTTAAAACCGCTTCAAAAGAAGGCCCTGAAAGAAAAGTTCCATGATTTACATATCCACTAAAGTCTACTGATGATCCACTTTGTACGACCAACAGAAAGCTTCTTCAGCTGCATTGGAAAAACAAATAATTTCTTCTTTATTTTTATAAAATAAACAAGAAACTAGGGGACTGATGATAAGGGAACGAAGTATACGAGTTGAAAGCCTTTAAAAATATGTCCTCTCTCCAAAAAGAGATATGTGAAGCTCTCCCAAGAGAAGACTAAACCTTACACCTCCCCCCCTCCCCCATACGAGTACAAGGAGTACGAAGCCTCTCATACGAGGTCTGCAAAAAACAAGACTGAACCTTACACCTCCCCCCCCCCTACGAGTACAAGGAGTACGAAGCCTCTCATACGAGGTCTGCAAAAAACAAATCAAAAACCAAATTTGAAGAAAATCTCCTAAAAGATACTTTTACGAGTCCCCTTCTAAAAAATCTTCTATAAATAGGCACTCAATCAACGGATGAAAGGGGGGGGGGGGCAAATGAACTCTCTTTGTGCTCTTTTTATCCTATCATTCTTGGTATCTTCATATAGTTCTTATTTTCATTCTATTGGGAATTTCAAGATCTCACCCACATCATATATATATATATATATAAACTAGATACATAAATGCTATTCATGTATTTGGATAAAATACAAGAATGTGTCTCTTCATATTTAGATGAATTAATATAATACATGCATAGGAATTAATGTAATGCATGTATGACTTTTAGTTTTTGATGAACTACTTTATTAGGAGAGTTTGAAGGGTGTATTTGTATAAGTATAAATACCCCATATGTTGGCGTCATTTGTAGAACACAAAAAGAGAGAAAAAGTTTAGAAGTATATTTTGAGTTATCTCATCCTCTCTTCTTATGAGTGATATATGTTTTCTATTTGCTAACATTTCCTGGGCAAAGTGTCTTACACTCAAGATGCGCCTTGCAAGGCGCATCTTGAGCATAATCAATTCCAGCGTTCATGACTATCAAGTGCTTGGCCAATATGGAATCATAGGCCAACATCAGACACACCCTTGAATACTCAAATCTTCCACAAGCTCGGGTTACAATATCTTGGTACAATGGTTTGCCTACGCCACTAGCAACAACACTAAGTCCCTCATTTGTCCACAATTGCATTGATGAATGTTTCAGCTTAATCCATATAGGGACTTGCATATAACTATGCTTGCTAAGTGACATTCCAGGTTCCCACCTTTGCTAGATAATTGGCTGGCCCTAGAACAGGCAAGGCCCCCCCTCTATCACCTCCTCCATGGCATGAATTTAAACTGGGCAAAATAGAAACCATAGGTCGTGGTAGTGACATGTTGAACTGCATGCCAAGGGAAGCGGACAAATGCAGTCAGCTGATGATAATAGGGCTTCTTGCGCCAAAACTATCCTAAAGCAGTAGTTTCTCACCGTTTAGAACCTGCCTCGACAATCTCAATTGAGGGTTTAACTACAACCTCACCCCTCTAAAATTCAGGTGGACGTCGATGTTCTCCTAGAAGAATTGTGGAATCCCTTAGCAAACTTATCCTCTGTCACTGGCACATCTATAGGTTACGGCAATTCGATATTTTCGACATATATTTCCAGCATCATAACAGGCTCACCCTTATGGTGAACTTCTTCCACAACATGTCGCATCTTGTCCTCTGTTTTTGTATATAGACACAAATGTATAATTCAATGTATGAAATCCCTCTCTTCCTCTTCCCTTTCTCCTTCACAGTTCACACACACAAACACACTTTTTCCTTCAGAGTTCACACACGTTTCACATACACAAATGCACCAAACCCACATATCTTTTCTTCATCACACACACAAACCCACACATCTTCCTCCTTCGCAGACAAATATTTGGTGAGTTTCTGATTTTCTTGAGATTTTTATTTGTAAATTTGGTGGGCTTCTGATTTTTATAAGTATAATTGATGGGTTTTCATCATTTGTGTGATTTGCAGGATTATATATCAAACTTACTCTTTCTTAAGGTGGGGGCGGAGAGGCGACTAAGCAAATGGAAGCAACGATGGAGACGGCGGTGGCGGTGGCGGTGGCAGCGGTAGCTGCAGCGGCGGA
Source organism: Sesamum alatum (assembly GCA_034509735.1). Classification (NCBI taxonomy): domain Eukaryota; kingdom Viridiplantae; phylum Streptophyta; class Magnoliopsida; order Lamiales; family Pedaliaceae; genus Sesamum; species Sesamum alatum. The sequence goes on from JACGWO010000003.1 coordinate 12,073,133, forward strand.
GGCAGTGACGACTTTGGAGATGGACTTAAGGCGATTAGAAAGGAGAGTGATTTAGGGTTTGGGATGTGAATGTGAAGAATGAAGTCTAAAACTTTGAAGTTGAAGTGAACAGAATGAAGTCTGCAATTTTGAAGTTGAAGTGAACAGAAATGTGAAGGGTCTGGGTAAAATCGGGTACAGTCGGGTATATTACCCGACCCAGACCCAATTCTTTTAATTTAATGGGTTTGGGTCTAGGTCTGGACCTAATTTTAAATATAGGGTTTAGGCCTGGGTCTAAACCCATTAAAATGAGTCTGGGTCTGAGTAAAATAGGCCTATATACAAGCCTATCCCCCACTATTTATCCTTTTCATAACTTTCATAATCAATTTGGTAACATAATCTCTGGAAATTTAAAAGAACCACGGATTCACAAATTCTAAATAACGAATGTTGCTTTTCGAATCAGCAAGCATTTTTTTAAAAAAAAAGTTAATAATCAACTTGTCTATAAGCAAGCTACAGACTTGAAAACTACAGGGATTTTCTCTCTAATACCTGGAAAAATTACATAATAATTGAATAAATTTAATTAGTATGTTGTAAAAATTTATTTCTCAAGAAGTAGTAGCACGAAAAATCAGTGCACTAAATACGTAATCGCCAGCGCAACGAGGAGAAGAACGTATGCAATCCCTTGATCCATTGTTGTGCCTGCATGACCAAGTCAAAAGTTATATTGAAATGTCAAAAATAATTTTCAATAAAACACCAAAATAGATGCTTTTAGCACTAAAGGAAATATAAATTTAACCATGGCTACTTATCGTAGTTAAAAATAAATAGTCGTAGTAAATAATTATTAACTATGGCTCGACATGATTGTTGACCGTTATTTTTGTGAGTATAGCTAAAATATTTGTCATGGTTCATAACCATGGCAAAAAATATATTCCATGATGGATAGTGAAGCTTTTACATCGATTTTATCTAACGTAATTAATAATAATTATTTACCACGATTTTTTTGTCCATAACCATTAAAGTGTAGGTAATAATATTTTTTTTTTTCCTGTCTACGTAATTAGATTTCATTTAATACTCTAATATTTATAGGTATTGCCAAACAAAATTACGAAGAGGAGAACAAATAGATTAAGTAAAAAAACAAGTTCTTGAATTAGTTATTTGCTCCTTAATTAAATCACTAACAATAGAAAATATATGATTTTTTGTTATAATTAATTAAAGTAATTAAAAGTGAAAAATTATGATAAATACTAAATAACGACGACTATTAATTGATATTTTTGTAGGCGAAGCCAAGATATTAACCATAGCAAACCATGATGAATAATTTGTCCAAGGCTAAACCAAAGTAAATTTTGAATATAATGGTCGAAAATTATGTCTTAATATTGTTTTTGTTTGACCGATGTAAAAATAATAATTTATTATGATTTTTAAATCGTATATTTATAACATAAGGAATAATCCATTTTTTTTAATTGTGAATAATTGTTTAGTTACGGTAATGGTATTATTGATGGAGGTTTACCGCATTTCCATCATGAAAATTAATTTATTTGGGCTTGTTTTTATAAAATTTGTATTTGCATCAATTAATTTAATTCACAACAATAAAATCGTTATATAACCTCAATTATTAAAAAAAATATTCAATTTGAGGTCCTTTTTGACAATATTCGGCTACTTTTCAAGGTTATAAAAAATATTTTTGTTTTTATTGTATCAAGTTGGGCTTGATTGGATTATTTATCCCATTGACCCTAGTCGTTTTCATATCACATGTTAGGTTCAATTATACATGGAACTTTGAAAGTAAGATTATATTAAAGAATTTGGATGTGGGAAAACTCAAGGGAATGAATGATATCATATAACTTTATACTAAAAAAAATTTGAAATCCATTAATATTTCATAAAATATAATTCAAAATAAGTGGTGAAGAATTTAAAATGTATTATAATATGTAGTTATCCAAGCGGTAAATGCTTTCTTGGTCCCGTAAGATTAGGGCATTATTTGTTTTGGTACCACAACTTAGGTAGGTGGTTGTTTTAGTCCCATACGTTTTTCATTTTTTTTTGTCCCAAAAAGTCATGTGCCTTGCATATGGGACATGACAATTTGGGAACAAAAAATTAAAAAACGTGACATTTTGGGACCAAAAAAACTGAAAAACATGTTTTATGGGACTAAAACAACCACCTACCTAAGTTATGGTATCAAAATAAATAATATCCTAATCTTACGGGACAAAACAACATTTTGCTCAATTATCCAAACAACTAAAGAAAGAGTTTGTTATTAGAGATTGAAATCCTGATCTTTAAAACACATCAATTCAAAGACAATATCAAAGAATTTGAAAGTAGTACATAATACTGTTGTTTCCAAAAAGAATGACTATTTGTTACTGTACATAAGTAACTTGATCCAAGAAATGAGTACGACTCTAATAAGCCATTCTTGGACCAAATTAAACTCTGTAAACTAAACTTAACAAGACTCTGAATCTTTTCAATAAGTTTTTTTTTTTTTTTTACTAAAATTAGCCTAAACTACAAAGTAAAAATAATAAAAAAAACAAAAGGTCAGAAGCAAGGGTGTAATGTAATTGTAATTTTCCAAAAAAATAAGAGATATTTGTCTGTATCCTTCAATCGTGTCGATGTAAAATTTTATCTTTCTTAAATTAATTCACGCACGCAATACTCGAAATCATTTATCAAATTTCTATCTTTTTCTAATTATATATAAAAAAAAATCATTTTTTAGGTAAGGAGGTGTTATTGGGATGGAAAATTTTCACAAAAAATTAATTTAAGAACCAAATAGTTCATATAAACCAATCACGACTTTTGATACTTAACCCGAATATGTGACTATGATGTGACGGGAAAAGAGTTAGTTAATGAAAACATAGTACTGACCGTCGTTGGAAGGAACAACTGGTGCAGGCAATGGGGCTAATCCTTGTGCGTACGAGTAAGCGAATAGTGCCATCAATATCAAACCAATGAAGGGGAGAGAGAAATAATACCTCATGGCCACGAAACTCGTAATCAAGACTTATAAGATTAAAAAGGAAGAAACAAGAAACCGAGCAAACGTTGAACAAAAGTACTGTTTGTTAGTAGATTAAATGAAAGATGAAGTGTAAAAGTAAGTTTGTATTAAAAATGGGTTACTTCATTTGAAGCATTGAAAAGGGTATATATAGCTCTTCCGGCAAAGTGGAAGAAGGCGTGTGCGTGTGCGTGTGCGAGGACTGAAGTTTCCAAGAACACGCGTTCGGATGTAATGGAAGGGACAGCGGGAAAAGCACGAGCTTAATATAAGATGGGCCCAACTCCCAAACTCCAACCATCTTTGACTTGGCCGCCGGCTATGAGAGACTAGGGAAAATTATTTTAATAATGTGAAAAAAATATATATTACAAAAATGGCATGATTTAAAAATTCTTAAAAAAATAGGTGAAGTCGGTACCTCATCATTAATTTCTGGGGAACCGTGTGTTCCCCAGACAACAAAAACATTTTAATTATTTTTTTAATTATTAATTAGTTTTTTATTTTTTATTATTAATATTTTGTTTATTAAATATAATGTAGTATATAGTTAAAATATTTTCGTAATATTGTGTATAAATAATTGACAGTAATAATATTGTATGATTTTATTGAGGTAATAACACCAATAATTTTTTGAATAATAATGTGGTTTTAATAGTACAATCATATTTCGGACAACTGTTTTAAAAAAATATGGTTGCTACTTCGAGAAAAATCAAGCAATATGATTAGGTGAATTACAACGATCTTTCCTAAGGTTTGCCCTTTATTTTTTAACATAAGAAACCCTTAAAAAATCATCAATTATTAATTAATAATTTTATGATTACTAATTAATATCTTTAATATGTTTATCAATATTGTGTATAAAGAATTGACAATAATTATATTGTTTGATTTTATCGAGGTAACGACAACAATCATTTTTTAACTAATTATTTTTAATTAAAAATACATTTAATATTTTTACTAATACTGTGCACAAAGAATGTACAAAAATAATATTTTTTGTTTATTAATGTTACATACAAAAAATTGACATTAATTGCACGACTTTACTTGAATTAATGACACCAACTATTTTTTAAAAAAAATAATATTGGAATATATTGTTAATTTAAAAAAATAATAATTTTATTTTTATTAAATACGTAATGAGAGGTCTTTTACATTAAAAAATAAAGGGCAAACCTTAGGAGAGATCATTGTAATTCACCCTGATCATATTGCTTGATTTTACTCGAAGTAGCAATCATATCTTTTTAAAACAATTGTCCGAAATATGATTGTATTATTAAAACCGCATTATTATTTAAAAAAATGATTGGTGTTATTACCTCAATAAAGTCATACAACATAATTACTGTCAATTCTTTATACACAATATTACGAAAATATTTTAACTATATACTATATTATATTTAATAAACAAAATATTAATAATAAAAAATCAAAAATTAATTAATAATTAAAACATTTTTGTCTGGGGAACCACACGGTTCCCCAGACATTAATGAAGCCGGTACCTCTGGTACCGGCTTTATATAACTTTTGTTTTTTTTACCTGAAGTCGGTATTTTACATACCGACTTTGCCTATTTTTTAAAAAAATTTTAAATAGTGCTATTTTTTGTAATTTTTTCTTTTTTCTTGTATTATTAAAATAATTTTTCCGAGAGACTAAAGTCGACAAGGCAAAGTGGCCTTCCGGGTATTGAAAGGTTGCTCTGGAAGCATCTTTTAGAGTAAGCTGGTGTTTGGATAAGTTTATATTTTTTTTTATAAAATAGTTTATAATGTATTTGAAATTTATAAAATATAAAAAGGGTGTTTTAATTAAAATGTTAGAACTGTATAATCTCATTTTTAAAAAAATAAGGAATTTCTAACTTCTTTTTAAGACATTAATAAATTTCTTCAATTATAATGATATTAATTTTAAAATTGTCATTACTAACATTTTAGATACTCTACAAGACTACAATTATACTTTATCTAAAGTAGGTGCTTATATTTAAAACAAAATTTAATAGTTTTTAAGCTCTAAAAATATATTATAAGATTAACAGAGATTAAAAATTGTTTTAAATGAGTTGAACAAACAACCTAAATTGATGTTAGCTATGTTTTCATTTTCAAAATCATTTTCAATGTTTTCAAATGAGTATTTAGCCTTATATTGGTTTTCGATGATAAAGAAGAATATGTTTAGACGAAAGACTTTGGACTTGACTTTATATAGCTATAGAAATCGAAGAATATATTGTATTTCATTCCCTGTATTTTCCTCAAATATGGGTAAAAATTTTAATGAATTTTAAAAATAAGTTAAAAACCTTTATAACTTAAAAAATTAAGTGCAGAAACCCCATTTAGTTAGAAACTAATGAAAGTTGGCTTTCACGTGCATTCAACGAAATAGCAAGGAGGCCTTAGATCCCAAAAATCAGTCTGGACTTTCTTTGTGGCTCCTTCCTCCCATGTATCTTTTCTCTTCTCACCCAGTCCTTCCTTTTTAGAGGCCTGTGCTTCTTCTATGTTAATGTATTTTGTCGCTCTCGCTAGGAGACTATCGAAGTCTGGTGCCGACTTCTTGGCCAAGGACTTCAAGAAGCCCTTAGGAGAAGGCAGTGGACTTAACTTCTTAAGTAGCGGCGGGGACCTCTAGGGCAGTGGTGTTAAATCTGTGCAAGTATTCCCTCAGGGACTCGAAATCCTTCAGGCGGATAGTAAAGAGACTAAGCGGGGTCTTGTAGTGCTTCTTGCTACTGGCAAACTCATCTAAGAATAACGAACAGAACTCTTGAAAACTCCTCACCGATCCGGCGACCAGTTGGTTGAACCTCTGCTACGTTGCTCGGGGGAAAGTGGTGACAAACACCCAGCTCTTGATTTTCTCTATATATCTGTGGAGGAGAGTTGCATTTTTTTCAAATCAGGACAAGTATTCCTGCGGGTTAATAGTGCCATCATATTCTGCTATAGTAGGTGTTCGACAGTTGGGAGGGAGATCGTCAGCCATAACCACCTCACTAAAGGGAATACCTCCTTGTTCTTCGAGTGAGACTTCCATTACCTGGTGTTGGACATCCTACAATCCCTTCTGTAAACACTCTAGTTGAGCCTCCCAATAAGGGGGAGCCTCATTTTGCGCCTGAGGAGGAGGAATTGGACCCCCCCCTCCCCATAGGGAGTCTAGGAGGCCATTGAGTAGAGAGTTCTTCTTCGCTGCCCCAGGAGCCTCAGCAGCTAAGGGGCCACCAGAGGCGTTCGGGCCATGGCCGCTGGAGGTGCAAAGGCTACAGCGGGCAACTATGTCCATATGGCAGAGGTGATCATCTGTTAAATAGTCGCCAACAATGGGGACAACCTATCCAAAGAAGTGTCCGAGGAGGTGCTGTCGCTGGAGGGTTCGACAGTGGCTTAGAGGGACCAGAACGCCCTACATCATCTGTCTGGTGGGCGCCAAGGGTGTACCAGTCACCACTTGCAATACTTGAGGGTCAGTTGTGGCATCGGTCGCATTCTATTTGTCTAGCCCGTTGTTGATGTGACGTCCATAGATTTTTATACTTAATTGAGAGGCTAATTAGTAATTATTAAGAAAATATAAATTTAATTATAAGTCATAAATTGAAATTTGAATACATATTAACACTTGAAAGGACTAAATTGGAGCTTTATAAAATATTCGGGATCAAGATTATATAAATTAAATTTGAGGATAAAGTTAGATTTTAATAAAAGTTAACATATATATATATATATATATAATGTGTGTGTAGAATTAGGATGAGAATAAGCACATGGCTGCCACCCTCATTAGCCATTATTTTAACTTTGCAAGCCTAACATTTCTTCTCTCATATGCATTTGATAATAACAAGAAAGTTAAGGCCAAAGTTCATTTTAACTCTCGTCTCGGCGTTTTCTTTTCTTCTCCGACGATTTCAAAACAGGTAATGAATTTTGATTTTAAATTATAAATTAATTATTATATTAATATTATTTAATTAGTACTTTAATTACATATGCTTTATACTATTCAATTTACTATTTAAACCAAAAAATTTAATGACGTTGAGCATTTATACAAATTAATGTTCGGGTATATGTTTAATTGAACTGGAATATTATAGCCAATAAATCACAATTATTCTTGACCTATTAGACTTAGTAGTTGTTATAATGGATTACTCAAAATTAATCGGGTTTATTAACCAAATACATTATTGTATGTACTAGTGTTTAAATAATTATTATAGTAGTGAAGAATTTGCAGGATTTAATAGGGATAATAACAAAATTATATTTAAGAAATATTGTATTTATTAAAAAGGAATATGACATTTTTTTGTAATACTTTCATTTAGGGTTGTTATAGAGAACGATGGTTATAAAAATACGAGGGGTTTGATGAAATAAGCTTTTATGAGTTAATTGATAAATTATACATATACCAGAAAAGCTTATAATGTCTAATTATATAAGCGACGAATAAACGGAGGTTTGAAATTCAACATAAATGAAATATTAAATGATTGACAAAAAATATACGAATATTATTTAGTAATTTCGTTCGAAATTTATGATATTTCGATATATTGATTATACATATTATAATATAATATAGGACGTGAGATAAAGTAATGGGTTCATCAGCTCCTTTTACTAACGTAATCGTTTTGGGATTTGAGGTAAGTATAGTTAATTGAATTTATATATATATATATATATATATATATATCTTATATATATGATATGTGTTCTTGTATTTTATACGTGATTGCAATGGCTATTTATCTGGTTATATTGTTATTCTGTGGAGTTGTTATTATATGCTTATATGTGGTTATGGTGTGAGAAAGACAAATGAATGATTGTACTATGCCATGCTACTTTATTGTGGATTGAAATTGAATGATGAGGTTATGGATTGAATGTTGTGAATTGAGATAAAGAGATGGCTTACTTAACTGGGGGCATACTGCAATGACTTATGATAATATGATTAATGACGAGTTGTGTGCTGTCATTGATCAGTGGAGATGATGCGACATATCATATGAGCTGTGTGTTGTGTGATATAATTGATGTGGGATATCATACGAGCTGTGTGTTGTGTGGTATCATTTGATGATGGGGTATCATACAAGCAATGTGTTGTGTGACATCTTGGGTTGAGATCTCTAGCTACATAACTAAAGATATTAGATTTTTTTATTGAAGTTTGTATTCTAAGATTTTTTTGCTTTTAATATAAATTTTTTGTAAAATGGGTTTAATTATGGATGGTCTATTATAATTAGTGGTACTACAACGTAATGCTATAGGGGTGCTACATTGGATGGTATCAAAACAGGGATTAGATTCTCTGAAAATATTTGGTCAATAGTGGTAGTATTGAGTACTTGAAACATATATTATGAATCCAAGTGCATATGAGTTTCATATAGGATGAAATATTAGGTGAACATGCTGCTGACCCAAAGGAATCATTAAAGTTGTACATGGGGATGTAGAATAGTTAAGCGATGATATGTGTATCTATACCTCTTATTATGAATTATACCTCAATACAGTAGTAAGATCTTGTTTTGTGGTAGTAAATGGTATTATACTACGTGCAAATTTTATTATGATAAACCTTAGAGAGCTTTGACTTTATCTTGGGAATGGAACAATTATCTCGAGTACACGCTATTGTTGACTGTTAAACAAAGAAAGTGGTAGTAGAAGTCAATGAGTACGGTAATTATGGAGAAGGTAAAGTCATACCCAAATATTTAATTTTATAGTGATTATGTTAAAATTTAGTTAAAGAAGGCGTGAGGTATATTTAGCTAATGTACTTAGTCATGGGGTATTAAATGTTCCTATAATTAGAGAATTCTCTTATGTTTGTTTTCTGAAAAATTACCTAGGTTACCACCTCATCGGAAAGTAGATTATGAAATAGAGATTGTTTCTTGGGACATCGCCTATTTTAATTGCGTCATATAGAATAGCTCTAATAGAATTGTAGGAGCTTAAAAAGGAAATAGAAGAATTATTAGAGATGAATTCATTAGATCGAGTACTTTACTACGGGGGAGTACTAGTATTGTTTGTGAAAGATAATAATGACAATATAAGATAGTGTACTGATTATAGCAATTGACTTAGGTGACAGTGAAGACTAACTACTTAGTACCAAGAATTAATGATTTGTTAGGTCAGTTGGAAAGAGCTATCATATTTTTTTTAAGGTTGATCTGAGGCTTAGTTATTGGTAATTGATGATAGCATAGGAGAGAACACTTAAAATAGCATTTTATACTCGTTATGGCCATTATAAGTTTTTGATAATGCTTTTTAGATTAACGAATGCATTGATGGTGTTCTTGAAATTGGTGAATCGAACATTAATGTCAAGAGAGCTTGGGTTAATTTGCGGTAGTATGATAAATGACATCTTTGCGTATTCGAGGAATAGGGGAGATTATGAACGGCATTTGAAAATAGTGATTTAGATCTTGAAAGAGAAAGAGCGGTACGCCAGGTTAAATAGGTGTAACTTTTGGGTGATATAGGTAGTTTTCTAAGACTTGTGGTACCTGAAGATGGGGTTAGGTTTAACCTTGTAAAGGTGAACGCTATTAGGGAATAGAGAATACCATAGAATGTGACTAAAGTCCAAAGTTTCTTAGGACTAGTTGAGTATTATAGGAAATTTGTGGAGGGTTCTTTGTAAGTGTCGATCCTTGACAAATGTATTAAGGAACGGGTGATGTTTCACTGGATTGGGTGTTGTTAACAAAGTTTTGATGCATTAAAGAAAAGATTATGATCATCTCTTATTTAGTTTTATGGTCTGTTAGTGGTGGATATGTGGTGCATACAGATGTTTTAAAATAAGGTTCAGGGTTTGTATCAACACAAACTAGGAATGTGATTTCTTATGCATGTCGTCAATTAAGGATCTACTAGATAAGTATCTACGCATGATTTGGAATTTAGCACAATTATACATGTACTGGAGATTTTAGGCATTATTTGTATCATAAAATTCTGAGGTTTGTTTTGACATCAAAAAAAAAAAAAAGAAAAGAAAAGAGTTGAATTAGAGATAGAATTTTTTTTTTTAAAAAAAAGTATGATTGTACTGTCTATATTATTCTTGGAGGACGAGTGTAGTGGCGGATGCCTTGAGTAGGAAGAGTGAAATTATCTTAGCTAATTCAGGAAGTCTTAATGTGATGATATTATTAGAAATAATACCAATGAATGTGAAGTTAGAGGTTAATCATGTAGCGGATTTGTTAGCTACTTTGTAATTTAAGCCAACTACAATCTTCCGGTATTAGGATAAGATCTCTGGACCTAAGGTGTAAGTTAACAACTGAATCAGAGTAGAGCTTTAGAAACTTCGGTTATTTCGGGATTTTTGGATCTAATCAGTGTTAAAATGTGATGAACCATTGTTGGGTAATCGATCAATACATGATTTACTGTAATTGAAGTATTAATCCAAGAAATTATGTCAATGATCTTGTTGTGGTAGCTTTGTTTAGGTTGTGATACTATTAAAAGTCTGGCTTGTTATTGGTTCTCAATTTGATAAGGAATCTTTGAGACATACTATATTTGATTTTTGGAAAGGAACTTATATAATAAGCATAACATTGATTGTCTGACAAAGTTTGGTTATTCATAACCATCAATAATTATGGTCAATTTGTAATAGGTGTCTTGGGAACTACCAACTAGATTTTACATAAGTAATATTATTAGGATGCCTTAAGAAATGATTTGAATTTCTGTAGTATTTATTAGATAGATGAGATGACATTGTTGGTGGTCGATAAGTTTTGTAATGCCAATATATATGAGAGATATTTGGGTTTAAGGATGATAATTTTGGTGAAATTATATTGATGTGATATTAGAAAAACAAATGTTGAGATTAAAGGTAACTAATGTAGTCTTTATTCATGGATAAGTCTTGGTATATAAGAAATGAAATAATAAAATGGGATTGATTCAGTTTAGCATTATTATCATACTTTAAGACTAGATTTGTACACTTGAATAATATGTCGTGGTGGTTACTTTTATATGTTGGGAAGAATATCTCTAATTTTGATAGGAAGTAGAAATAATTAGTGACAGAACTATTACGATTTAGTTGGATCCTTCCTTATTACAAATATTAGAGAAAATAGACCAGGTTAAGATGCCAAATTTTTCAATAAGGACTGATGAAGTGATTTAGAGAATGGGAGGTGAGTTTCTACGTTTGAGATAGAGGGGTTACACGAGGAGATCATGTAGGGAGTCTACAATATACCATATGTACTGCATCCTAGGTACTGTAAAAATGTATTGAAATTTAATACCTTATTACTGGTGGAAAACGAGGAAAAAAAAGGAGATGTGGTAGAATTTGCGACTAAACGCTTGACTTGTTATCAGTGTATAGGCATACTGGATTAGAAGAGTGGTTTCAAAGCTCAAGTTATTTTGGGACTTTTGAGTTTTTCAGTACTAAACTAAATTGTTAGAGATTACTATTGGGCGGCCGACCAGTATGCGATTTACTAAAATTAAAGTACTGACTCTATAAATTATATCTCTGATTTATGTTGGTATAGGTCCCTATGGTGTTGTGACAATGTTAAAAGTTTGGGGGTTGGATATTCATTGTCAATCTAATAGGAAGTCTTTGGAGACATAGTGTGTTTGATATGTGGAGATAGACTTATGTGATAGATGTGTATTGACAATTATGATTAGAACATCAAGCACTAGCAGATAAGCTTCAACCTATATCTATATCTGAATGGGAATAGGAAAAAATCATTATGAATTTTGTCATTAGGTTGTCACATTCAGAAAACATGATGCTATTTGGATAATTATGGATGGACGGATAAAATAACCCCATTGCTTACCTATATGATAAAGTGATTTTTGGAGAAAATTAGTTAAGTTGTACTTCTCATACATTGTAAGATTACATGGTGTGCCTATTTCTACAATGCCTGATAGAGATCCTTGATTATTTCATATTTTGAGATTTTACAAAAGTCATTCGGTACAAAATTATATTTTAGTATAGCATTTCATCCTCAAATAGGTGAAAAATTAGAAAGGACAATTCAGACCCTGGAATATGATGAGAGTTTGTAGAATGGAGTTTAAGAGAGATTGGGATGATCACCTACCACTATTAGAATTAACATATAATAGTATTATTCTTGCATCGGAATAGCCTATATAAAGCATTGTATGAAATAAAATATTGAAGGCTAGTATATGTAGGTGTTGAGGGATTAAGGCAACTTAAAGGTCCTAAATTGCTGCAAGAAACGATAGAAAAGAGTCAAATAGTTAAGAAGTGTTTGAAAATAGCATAAGATCGACAAATGAGTTATGCTGATAAACCCCAAAAGAGATGAAATATGAAATAGGTGACGATTCCCGTGGAAAGGAATTTGATGATTGGGTAAACAAGAAAATTTGAGTCAGAAGTATATTGGGTCATATGGAATTAAAGAGAAAATTGAACCACTAGCTATCGATTAGATTTACTAATAGAATTGTCACAAATATATGACATGAGCCAGATATAGAAATTTCAGAGAAACCAATGTATATAGAAAAACCAATAGAAATCTTAAATAGGAAAATAAAACTAAATTAACTAAATTAAGAAACAAAGATATACCAATGACAAGCAAAGTTCAGTCATCACTTCCAAAGAAAGCCACCAGGGAGATTGAGGAGCATATGAAAAAAAAATACCCTTATTTCTTTCCTACGACGGGTAAGTTAGTTAAATTTCAAGGACGAAATTTTTGTTAGGAGGGGAGAATTATGACGTCCATAGATTTTTATACTTAATTGAGAGGCTAATTAGTAATTATTAAGAAAATATAAATTTAATTATAAGTCATAAATTAAAATTTGAATATATATTAACACATTAAAGGACTAAATTGGAGCTTTATAAAATATCCGGGATCGAAATTATATAAATTAAATTTGAGGATAAAGTTAGATTTTAATAAAAGTTAATATATATATATATATATAGATAATGTGTGTGTAGAATTAGGATGAGAATAAGCACATGGCTGCCACCCTCATTAGCTAATAATTTTAACTTTGCAAGGCTAACATTTCTTCTCTCATATGCATTTGATAATAACAAGAAAAGTTAAGGCCAAAGTTCATTTTAACTCTCGTCTTAGCGTTTTCTTTTGTTTTCCGACGATTTCAAAACAGGTAATGAATTTTGATTTTAAATTATAAATTAATTATTATATTAATAGTATTTAATTAGTATTTTTATTAAATATGCTTTATACTATTCGATTTACTATTTAACTGGAAAATTTAATGAAGTTGAGCATTTATACAAATTAATGTTCGGGTGTATGTTTAATTGAACTGGAATATTATAGCCAATAAATCACAATTATTTGACCTATTAGACTTATTAGTTGTTATAATGGATTACTCAAAATTAATCGGGTTTATTGACCAAATACATTATTGTATGTATTAGTGTTTAAATAATTATTATAGTAGTGAAGAATTTGAAGGATTTAATAGGGATAATAAAAAAATTATATTTAAGAAATATTGTATTTATTAAAAAGGAATGTGAGATTTTTTATAATAATTTCCTTTAGGGGTGTTATAGAGAACGATGGTTATAAAAATACGAGGGGTTTGATGAATAAGCTTTTATGAGTTAATTGATAAATTATACATATACCAGAAAAGCTTATAATGTCTAATTATATAAGCGAGGAATAAACGGAGGTTTGAAATTCAATATAAATGAAATATTAAAAGATTGACAAAAAATATATGAATATTATTTAGTAATTTCGTTCGAAATTTATGATATTTTGATATATTGATTATACATATTATAATATAATATAGGACGTGAAGATAAAGTAATGGTTCATCAGCTCCTTTTACTAACGTAATCGTTTTGGGCATGATTGGTATATAGGAATGGAATTGAGTGAGAATGGAATGAAATTAGGAATGGAATAAAGTAGGAATGGAATGATTTTGGTATACCATTCCTATGTTTGGTATACCAAAGGAATGAAAAGGAGAATTGAATCAAAACTTTCAAATTACTCATTATATATTTTTTAATAATGAAACTTAAAATTAAAATAAAAAACAACTAAGCTACGTCTCATTAATGACATAAGGAATATTATTTTTGAAATATTAAATTAATTATAAATTTATAATATATATATATATTGTTGGACGTTTTCATATATTAAATTTTTTTAAAAAATACTTATTATTTGGTAAATGCTTATGCTTATAGTAATATCTGGTAAAATGCCTATAAAGATGTTAATAATTTTATATTATATTTAATAAAATATTTAAGAATTTTTTATATTTTACATTTTATATTTTAAAAACCACATATTTAAATATTTTATATTGATATTCATTTATTTTAATGTATTGAAATAATATATAATTTTGTGACTATAAATCTCGCAACTATAATTTTATTAAAAATTATTTTAGCAGTATATAAAAACAAAATCTATTCCCAACTATTGGGAATAGCTAAAACATGGGTGAGTGGGGAATGCCTAATCCCATATTTATGGGAATGGGCATTCCCAAAGGAATGGCTTGCTATTCCTAATTATACCAAACATGTGTTTGGAATAAGATTAGGAATGTTCATTCCATTCCAAATGCATTCCCTCATACCAATCATGCCCTTTGGATTTGAGGTAAGTATAGTTAATTGAATTTATATATATATATATATATATATCTTATATATATTATATGTATTCTTGTATTGTATACGTGATTGCGATGGCTATTTGTCTGGTTATATTATTATTCTGTGGAGTTGTTATTATATGCTTACATGTGTATATGGTGTGACAAAGACGAATGAATGATTGTGCGATGCCATGTTTATTTATTGTGTATTAAAATTGAATGATGAGGTTATGGATTGAATGTTGTGAATTAAGATAAAGAGATGGCTTACCTAACTGGGGGGCATACTGCAATGGCTTATGATAATATGATTAATGACGAGCTGTGTGTTGTCATTGATCAGTGGAGATGATGCGACGTATCATACGAGTTGTGTGTTGTGTGTTATGATTGATGTGGGATATCATACGAGCTGTGTGATGTGTGGTATCATTTGATGATGGGGTGTCATACGAGTTGTGTGTTGTGTGATATCGAAAAAAAAAAAACAGAGATATTGTTTTGGAGATGATTATAGCCGGCAAAGACCATTGAGTGATGCACTCCAGTATGCAGTGCCCTAATAAAATAAACGATGATTCTGGATATATTATACTATAGATTGATGTATGATTGTGGTACTAGTTATTTCATGATTTTGTGTTGATTGCATATTAAATAATATTTGTGGATTGATATAATTGTATGAGAATTGTCTTATTGCATATGTGTATGTGTGTATATATATAAGTCGATTAGTTATACTTATTGAGTAGGCAGCTCATTCCTTGCCACATATTTTTCAGGACATAACTCACAGTGACTAGCTGAATTGGATCATAAATCGTGCTGCCAGTCTTATTAGGTGGGTCAGCAGTGACATCTTGGATTGAGATCTCTAGCTACATAACCAAAGATATTATATTTTTTTATTGAATTTTGTATTCTAAGATTTACTGCTTTTAATATAATTTTTTTTGTAAAATGGGTTTAATTATGGAGGGTGTATTATAGTTACTGGTATTACAACATAATGCTATAGGGGGTGCTACATTGGGTGGTATCAGAGCAGGGATTAGATTCTCTGAAAATATTTGGTGAATAGTGGTATTATTGAGTACTTGAGACATATATTATGAATCCAAGTGCATTGAGTTTCATATAGGATGAAATATTCGTGAACATGCTGGTGACCCAAAGGAATCATTAAAGTTGTACATGGGGATGTAGAATAGTTAAGCGATGATATGTGTATCTATACCTCTTATTGTGAATTATACCTCAATACAGTAGTAAGATCTTGTTTTGTGGTAGTAAATGGTGTTATACTACGTGCAAATTTTATTGTGATAAACCTTAGAGAGCTATGACGTTACCTTGGGAATGGAACAATTATCTCGAGTACACGCTACTATTGACCGTTAAACAAAGAAAGTGGTAGTAGAAGTCAATGAGTATGGTAATTATGGAGAAGGTAAAGTCATACCCAAATATTTAATTTTATAGTGATTATGTTAAAATTTAGTTAAAGAAGGGTGTAAGGTATATTTAGCTAATGTACTTAGTCATGGGGTATTAAATGTTCCTATAATTAGAGAATTCTCTTATGTTTGTTTTATGAAAAATTACCTGGGTTACCACCTCATCGGAAAGTAGATTATGAAATAGAGATTGTTTCTTGGGACATCGCCTATTTCAATTGCGGTATATAAAATAGCTCTAGTAGAATTGTAGGAGCTTAAGAAGGAAATAGAAGAATTATTAGAGATGAACTCATTAGATCGAGTACTTTACTATAGGGGAGTACTAGTATTGTTTGTGAAAGATAATAATGACAATATAAGATAGTGTACTGATTATAGCAATTGACTTAGGTGACAGTGAAGACTAAATACTTAGTACCAAGAATTAATGATTTGTTAGGTCAGTTGGAAAGAGCTACCATATTTTTTTTTAAGGTTGATCTGAGGCTTAGTTATTGGTAATTGATGATAGCATAGGAGGATACACTTAAAATAGCATTTTATACTCGTTATGGCCATTATAAGTTTTTAGTAATGCCTTTTAGATTAACGAATGCATTGATGGCGTTCTTGAAATTGATGAATCGAACATTAATGAAATCGACGCTCAAGTCTGTAACCAGTTGTGAAATAATAAAGTTTGAGAAACAAAAAAGAATGGACGATTAGAAATAAAGTAGAAGAACGAATTAAATATAATATGCTTTTCACAACAATGTGGAACTTAAGATGATAGAGATTCGTTACCCTTTACCAGACAAAGGGGTTGGTATTTATAGAGGAGGTTATTCGATCCGGGTTGACTCTCATCTCCCTTAACTTTAGGAGGGTGGTTGTAGGTCTCCTTAGAGTCCCGAGGAGGTGGATCTCCTAAAAGGCCGGATGCAGTTCGGAACCTTTTCCTGATAGGATAAGGATAACTGGTCCTTATACCCGCCTTCAACACGAATGGGCTTCCTCGTTCTTGGACTTCGATCTAGGGGCCAGGCCAGGCCTCTTATTACCATTTGGGCCCGTGCTGCTATCTAGGTGTTCGAGAGGGCTTGGTCTTGTCCTTCTCTGCACCAGGCTATTGAAGGACAAGCGGATCTGTCCAGGAGCGCGAGCGGAAGTGATATTTAAAAATAATGCATATCAAAAGATCCCAAAGAGTGTATCTTTGGGTGCTCAACCAGGTATTCGATGTAGAATATGATAGAAAAATAATTTATATCATATAGAGCATACATTTATCATGAAAGAAACTGCAAAAGTGTAAACTCAATATTACCTTTGTAGTTTTCTTTGTTGTACGGCTACGAGTGTTGTTCCAACGTCGGAAATATTCACCAAGTTCAAAATATGAACTCTCTAACGAAGTCCACACCACACCACACCAAAGAGATATCGTTTTTCTTGCTAGAGAAAAACGTATCAAGAGGAGAAGACTAAAGAAGAGACGACACTATTATGTTAGTGTTCCTTCTTGATCTTTCTTTGTTCTTTAAATTATCCTAGATCCTAGATCAATGAAGGAACAAAGAGGATAGTATGTAGAGAGAGAGGGGGCCGAAAACTTGGAGTGTTCTTTAGAGTGTGTGTTCTCCCTTTTCCTAGAAAAAGATGAATGATAAGTCTCTTACTTTGATGATAGTATATACATATATATATATATATACATTAATGTGATTATTTGGAATGGGTCTAGGTTCATCCAAGGATGTCTAGATACATTCCATTCAATCCCCACTAATCATCAATCAAGCCTACAATTTCATAAGGTATGAGTAATCATACCAAATGAAAGAACCTCGATTGGAGTTGATTTGTCTCTTTCCAAAAGAGACAAGTCAACACTCATCAAAGGCCATACATGGCCATTTTTTGAGCTTCTAAAAGATGCAATTTTCGGTCATCCTCTTTTGGGAAGAAGTCGAACTTTTTCTAATTTTAAAAATGGAATTAACACATCTCTTGGGCCAAGATTTAATAGACTGGGTTTTGTTGTAATCCAATTACAACAAGCCCAAGAATTAAATCCTATTTAATTCATGGTCCATTTAAATAATTCCCATTAATCTTTAATCAAATTAAAAGATCCATGTGATAAATCCCATTTACCGATTAGAACGAGGGCCCAATACAAAATCGGCCCGTCCATCCAACGAAAAATCCCTTAAGTAATCCAATTACTTATCATACGCTAAAATTGACTCCAAATCAATTTCTTCACCTCCTCTGTGATTTGTGTGTGACCCTTTAGGTTCATCCTTAGCTAGACTTGGGCCCGTGTCCAACAGAAGCCCGTTACCATGGGTGGTCGTCTAGCAACAGTCCATGACACTAGAGACTAGGCGTCTATGCTTAATACTCGAGACTACGGATGCCTCATTGGATCGACATAGGAAACCATTTCCTACTCGATCAACCATTGCAGCCACACCTTTAAGCAACATGAACGTGTCTCCGCGTGCATAAGAGATACCTCTGTCACATACTGACAGGGGACGGATCCTCTTCTTGAAATCCACCGTCCTCGCTACACATTCTGACTGCACTAGACAAGGCTTAAAATGACCATCTTACAGAATGACCACCTCTCGCTAGATCCAAGATACAACCATTGTGTCTAAGTGACTGCCATGGCTCTTTAAGTCTGAGGACAACTCCTGTACTATTGAAATCGAGAAAATTCAACCATACCGACCAAGCCTCCAAGGCTTCCATATGATGATCCCCCGAGTCAGCTCAGTCGGCTCGACCCCAATCGACCAACCCACAAAGATCGTATAGGCATCCCACGCCTTTTCGCTGATGAAACACGACACTCATCCAATGAATACAATTCTTGGTGCAAGTCTCTATAGGACTCTCGATGCCCTGTCTCGAGGTCCTCGAATTAGAACATTTCAGACCCAACCCTTTATCAGTTGGTTTCATATCCACCATCCATTGCGTGACCCAACTACATGAGTTGTTAATCGTGGTCTGTGGGCTTTGTTGTGATATATGTAAAACAATATTTAACATATGAAAAATGAGCACAACAAAGATAACACCAATGGTAATGAATACTCGATTTATTCATTACGTAATATTACATTACATCAAGTTGTCAAATAGGTTATAAAATATCAAGCCTATTGGCTTTCTGGTCTCCTATTCTAACAACTATAGCTTATTGGGCCATAATCCCTACCCGTTAAGGAATGTATGGGTTTCCTCTTTGGAACCTGATGTTTCCTTTAGTCTACGACAGGCCCTTCTTGGTTCTTGGGCTTTGTGCTTGGGCCAGGCCATTTCTTGCATATCACTCACCTAAAAAAAACCTATCTACTCTTTTTACATAATGAAAAGAATCCTCGATCATAAACTAGAGGGAATACATTTATAGAGAGGGAAAGCAACTCTTATTATTACAATGCATAAAACGAGAGTCGAGAATTTAAAACAGGAGGCACGCAGGCCCCACCTAACAGAAATTAAAATCCATACATGTGGTTAAGGGCTTAGTGATAATCCGATGTCAATCCAATTAATATCAACACACAATTATTCCAAATAATCATGCCATCCAAGATAGACAATATATCAAATGGCATCATATTAATGTCCAATATCACACCACATGAATATATGCAGGAAACACAAGTTCAAAATTGTAAGTAAATAGATATCTATCCCAATGCATCCAATGCAAAAATAATACCAAATTAATTAAGTAATTTAATTTTAGGAAAAATCCAATTCATCTAAAATTAAATAGGCAAAACTAATATTTTTTAGAAAATATGTGAAAAATAATAGAATTAGATTTATGAAAAAAGGGCAAAAAATAACTCAGCCATTTGGCCATGCCCACCAGCCGCACACAAACATGCGCGCGCCCGAGCAAGTGCCCTTGCTTGCGAGCACTGCGGGAGACTATGCTCAGCGCGTGCGTGCCCCCATGCGCAACGGAGTATGTGCGGCCGCCCCAGCTAGCACACACACCTGCTAGCATGCTGATCAGGCAACGAGCAGACTTGTGCCTGTGCTCGCCCTGCTGGCTAGTACCGGCCAGCAGGGGTAGCAGCCAACTACTGCTATTGTCGTGCATACAATAATTTTTTTTTTTCACATTTTACTGAAAATCTAAACATTTATTTGCAGAAAATAATTCTTCTAAAATACATGCACAATATCCAATTAATCCACAAATCTAAACGAGTTCATTTCTACGCATAATAATGTAAACCAAAAATACAAAGCATGCTTTGAAAGCTGATAAACAAGTTCACGCCTGTGCGCATTGTGCACACACGGCCAGCTGGCAGCATCTTGCCCAGCGCGCGCGTCCGTCCTGGCGCTGGCCTGCAGCCTGCGCGCCTGTGTGCAGTGCCCGCACACAGGGCGTGCGCCAACACGCATGAACAGAAGCCCAACGCCATTAGAATTTGGACGAAAAAAGATGACATAAACAAAAAGAATTACATAAAATTTTAATTTTACACCTTATTATAACATTTTCATGAATATTTTTATACTTACAAGGGGATAAATATGATATATAGATATGGAGTGAGGTTAACATTATTACAAATTTTCCCTTATAAGTACAAAATTATTACATGAGAATGTTAAAAAAGGGGTAAAATTAAAAATTTATGTAAGTTTTTTGCTCACATCAGTATTTTTTATCCAAATTCTAATGGAATGTGTGAAGGACAAGCGGATCCGCCCGGAGCGCGAGAAAGAGAGAAATGGTGCGTAAATTTAAATCTAATTTAAATAAACGAATCCCAAGGGGTGTACCCTTGGGTGCTCAACCGGGCGTTCGATGTTGGATGTGTAAATATTAGATATGTATATTAAACACATAGGGCATAGATATATACATAAAATCAATCAAAGCGTAATAAAACCGTTACCTTTGATTGTATATCGTGTGCTCCCGGCTACTTGCATTGTTCCTTCTCCAGAATGCTCACGAAATCCAAACGTATGGATTCTCCAAAGGTGATCCACACCACACTGGAAGAAATGCAGGTTCTTCTTGCTAGAAAAGAACGGGTTTAAGAAGGAATCGGTTTAAGACAAGAACACTATGAATTAGTGCTCTCTTAAACCTACTTTGTTCTTCCTCTTGATTCAAACCAAGTGAAGAACACAAGTGAAAGGGGGAGGAGAAAATCGAGAGTTAGAGAGGGAGAGGAGATCCGATTTTTCCTAGAAAAAGATGAATAATGAATCACATTTGCTTGGTGTTGTATATTCTAAAATATATACATAATTAATGTGATTATTGGAATGTGTCTAGGTTCATCCAAGGATGTCTAGATTCATTCCAATCAATCACCATTAATTCTTCAATCAAAGCCTACCAAAATTTATGGTATGATCAAATCATACCAAAAGGGAAGAGCTTGATTGGAGTTGATTTGTCTATTTCCAAAAGAGATAAGTCAACATACCACCTAGCATGAAACACGGCTGATTTTGCTTCCTCCAAGGGAGCATCTCGGTCATGTCTAATTAAGGGAAGAAGTTCAACTTCTTCCTATTCCAAAATAGGAATTATTTCTCCTCTCGGGTCAAATTTAACGGACCGGATTTTATCGTAATCCAATTACGACGAACCCAACATTAAATTCAATTTAATGTCCATTTAAATTATTCTCGTTGATCTTTTAATCCAACTAAAAGATCCAACGTCTCAACTTTTCATATTTAATCGAAAATCCAATTTACCGATTAAACGAAGGCCCAATACAATATCGGCCCGTCCATCCAATGGACTTTCCCTTAAGTAATCCAATTACTTATTTATCCGTCGATATTGACTCCAAGTCGATCTTTCAACCTCCTCGGTGATTTGTGTGTGACCCTTTAGGTTCACCCTCAGCTAGACTTGAGCCCGTGTCCCACAAGGGCCCGTTACCATGGGTGGCCGTCTAGGAACGGTCCATGGCACTAGAGACTAGGTGAATTGGCGTGAACATTTAGGCGCCGATTCCGTACGGGTATGATCCTTCCGTCTACCGTCTCCCGGCCTTAGTCTAGGGTATGGAATTGGGCGTCGGTTCCTATCCTTGACTAGGCATCTATGCTTAATACTCGAGACCACGTATGCTTCATTGCATCGACACAGGAAACCATTTCCTGTTCAACCAACCACTGTGGCCAGAGCTTTAAACAACATGAACGTGTCTTCGAGCGCATAGGAGATACCTCAGTCACATACTGACAGGGGACGGATCCTCTTCTTGGAATCCACCGTCCTCGCTACACATTCCGACTGCACTGGACAGGGCTTATGATGATCATCTTACAGAATGATCACCTCTCGCCAGATCCAAGATACAGCCGTCCTGTGCACGCGACTGCCATGATTCCTCAATTTTGAGAATTACTCCCGTACTATCGTAACCGGGGAAATCCAATCATACCGACCAAGCCTCCAAGGCTTCCATATGATGATCCCCGTGAGTCAGTCCAGTCAGCTCGACCCCAGTCAACCAACCTATCAAGATCGTGTAGGCATCCCACGCCTGTCGCCGATGAAACACGGCACTCATCTAATGAACACGACTCTTGACGCAAGTATCAATAGGACTCTCGATGCCCTGTCTGGAGATCCTCGACTTGGAATGTTTCAGACCCAACTCTTAATCAGTTGGTTTCACGACCACCATCCAATGCGTGGCCCAACTGCACGAGTTGTTATCCATGGTCTGTGGGCTTTGTTGCTATATAAGTTAAACACCGTTTTAACAAATGTGAAATGAGCGCAACAAAGTAAGCACCAGAAGTGACGAATACTCATTTTATTCATTACATAATAATATTACATTTACATCGAGTTGTATAATAGGGTACAAATCGCCAAACCTATTGGCTTTCTGATCACCTATTCTAACAATCTCCCACTTGACCTAAAGCCAATCACCCATTGACCTCAAACCTCTTATCCAGATGGTGAGTATGGGCAACTTGCGACATGGGCTTAGCAAGTGAATCTGCTATATTTTCTGCGGAGCTCACTCGGTCCAACCGAATGTCATTCCTGCTATCCATCTCTCTAAGCAGATGGTAGCGTCTAAGAATATGCTTGGATCGTGATGAGATATCGGTTCCTTTGCTAGTGCTATCACCCCGTTGTTATCATAAAAGATAGTTACAGGCTTAGCAATGCTAGGTACTACATCTAAACCTTGGATGTAGCTCATCAACCAAACCACTCCTTAGCAGCTTCCAAAGCCGCTATGTATTAAAAACTCTATGGTGGAGTCCGCCGTGGTAGCCTGCTTGGAACCCTTCCAAGTAACCACGCCACCATTTAGTCTAAATACAAAACCAAACTGAGACTTGGCATCATCGTCATCCGACTGGAAGCTAGTGTCGCTATAGCCTTCCAGTATCAACTCTCTACCGCCGTAGATCAAGAACATGTCCTTAGTCCTTTTTCAGGTACTTCAGGATAGTCTTGACTGCACTCCAGTGCGCCTCTCCGGCACACGACTGATATCGACTTGTTACACTCAAAGGGAAAGCCACATCAGGTCTAGTGCACTGAACAACATATTGTATGCTGCCTACGGCTGAAGCATAGGGGATGTCCAACATCCGTTTAAGCTCCTCATCAGTCTTAGGAGACTGCTTCTTGGATAACTTAATTCCATGCCTCATAGGAAGGAATCCTCATTTTGAGTTCTCCATCTTGAATCTCTTCAAGACTTTCTCAATATACAAGGACTGGGCCATTCCTAACATCCTTTTAGATCTATCCCTGTAGATCTTGATGCCAAGGATGTAGGATGCCTCGCCCATATCCTTCATGGAGAATTGCATTGACAACCAAGCTTTAGTGGTACCCAACATCTTAGCATCATTCTCAATGAGCAAGATCTCATCTACGTAAAGCACTAGAAACGCAACTGAGCTCCCACTGATCTTCTTGTATACACAAGGATCGGACTCGTTCTTGATGAAATCATATCCCCGTATGACTTCATCAAAATGTATGTTCCAGCTTTGGGAAGCTTGTTTGAGGCCATAGATGGACCTTTGGAGACAGCAGACCTTCTACTCTTCTCCAACAGTTGTGAAACCTTCCGGCTGATCCATATAGATCTCTTCCTCTACGACACCGTTGAGGAAGGCTGTTTTCACGTCCATCTGCCATATTTCATAGTCACACCATGCTGCTATGGCAAGCAGTATCCGAATGGACTTGGCCATTGCTACGGGCGAGTAGGTTTCCTCAAAATCGACCCCGGGTCGCTGAGTGTAAGCTTTCGCCACAAGCCCGACTTTGAAGGTTGTAACCTCCCCGTCAGCTCCAAGCTTACGTTTGTAGACCCATCTACACCCTACGGGTTTTACCCCTTTGGGTGGGTCTACTAGGGTCCAAACCTTATTTGTACCCATCGAGTCCATCTCGGATTTCATGGCCTCAAGCCACTTATCTGAATCGATATCCGACATCGCTTCTCCGTACGTCTTTGGATCATTATCCAACTGATCGGTCAGGCCCAGAAATTCATACCTATCAGGTGCATGGATACTCTGGCCGACCTACGGAGGATTGGAACAATATCAGTGGGAACTACTGGCTCTGATGTCACTGTCGCCTCATGGGGTACCTCAATTGATTCCTCAAGGAGTATCTCATCGCGTCGACTATCCGATGGAAAACCCTTTTCCAAGAACACTGCATTTCGCGAGACAAAAACCTTTTGCTCGTAGGGATCATAGAAATAATACCCCGTAGTTTTTTTTGGATAGCCGATGAACCTGCATAAACTAGACCTCAAGTCCAGTTTATCTCCTACTAATCTCTTGACATATGCGGGGCAACCCCACACTTTCAAGCATTTGTAGGAGGCAGGGTTGCCATGCCATATCTCATATGGCATCTGGAATACCTTTTTAGATGGCGCCAAGTTCAAAACTTTGGCCACCGCCTCAAGAGCGTATCCCCAGAAGGAAATGGGAAGTTCGGTAAAACTCATCATGGATCGGACCATGTCCAACAAGGTCCGATTCCTCCTTTCAGACACACCATTAAGCTGTGGTGTTCCAGGAGGGGTCCACTGAGAGAGAATCCCATTCTCTTTTAGATAATCAGTAAACTCACCACTCAAATACTCTCCACCTCGGTCCGACCGAAGGGCTTTGATCTTTCGACCGGTTTGGTTCTCTACTTCAAGTCTGTATTCCTTAAACCTTCCAAAGGCTTCAGACTTGTACCTCATCAGGTAAACATAACCATACCGTGAGTGATCATTGGTAAAGGTTATGAAGTACGAGTACCCACCTCTAGCCTGAGTATTTAGTGGGCCACAGACATTCGTATGGATCAAATCCAACAGACCACTAGCTAGCGTGCTTTGTCCAACAAAGGGTTTCTTGGTCATCTTTCCCTTCAGATAGGATTCGCAGGTCGGTAGGTTGTTCAAATCGTCTATTTCTAGACTTTTTGAGTCCACCAACCTTCTTATCCTATCTTTAGAGATATGACCTAACATTGCATGCCATATCTGTGCGTTATTATGATCATCATGTTTTCATTTGTGTTTCGCGGTCATAATCCAATTATACCGTTGAACACAAACATACCTAGATTGGAGAGGAGTTGTGGGCACTCCCTCTTCCAATGTCCCTTTCCTTGGCAATTCATGCAGACATCATTTGCCTTGGGCCGCCGAGAACCAGGGGCCTTCCCTTTCCCTTTGCTCGGTCCCACCGGAGCAACAAGGACACCCAGAGCACGAGTAGGGGCCGCAATCGTCTTCCCTTTGCCCTTCTTCCTCTTCCAGTGTCCGGTCCTCTTGCCATTCGCCTTGGAGGTCAAAGCCTCTCCTATCAATACCGCCGGCGCCGACTTGTGGGTCGTTGCCTCGTATTGGACCAGCATGTTGATCAACTCATGAATGGACTTCTCAAGTCCGTTCATGTTGTAGTTTACAACAAACGGGTCATAAGATGGAGGAAGCGACTGGATGATCACGTCAATGTACGTGTCATTGTTAAACCCCGCTTTAAGGTCCTCGAGTTTCTCCACTAGGGAGACCATCTTGATCCCATGACTTTGTACAGACGCTCCTTCAGCAAGCTTGGCACCAAAGAATGCTTTTGTGGCGGCATATCTAATATGCCTATTCAGAAACGCATAAACCTCGTTTATGCGGAGCATTATGGCGGAGACGTTGTCCAACCTCTCATACTGCTTTTGGATGTCGTTAGACATCGAAGCCAGTATGATATTGCGTACTTTCCAGTTGTCCTCATGCCATTTCTCGAACGTCAAACGTTCTTCTGGCGTGGACCCCTCCGGTAAGTCGCTCGGCGGCGGCTCGTCCAAGACGTAGCCTTGGTTCTCAAAACCGAGGACAATCCTCAGGTTTCTCAGCCAGTCCGAATAGTTCGTTCCGTTGAATTTA
The DNA here is from genome assembly GCA_034509735.1 of Sesamum alatum. Classification (NCBI taxonomy): domain Eukaryota; kingdom Viridiplantae; phylum Streptophyta; class Magnoliopsida; order Lamiales; family Pedaliaceae; genus Sesamum; species Sesamum alatum. The sequence continues at coordinate 12,099,892 of JACGWO010000003.1, forward strand.
TTAGTCTCAAGTACCATGGTTAATGGATTCTTAGACATATCTACATTAATGAAAATGTAAAGCAGAAATTAGCAGATGATGGTAATATTATTGTTCAAGTTAAAGACTTGGTCTTTTAGTCTTTAACCCTCCCGTTATTTATACGAAAGTCCGCCACTTTCAAGCGGAGTTTCGGGAAACCATTTCCTAGTGGGCTCGGGATCCACAAGCATAATCTCCATGCCCCGCTTTTATGATTCACATGAAGAAGACCTCGTGGGAGATATCCAATATCATTCTCATCCAACGAGATTCCCAAGATATTTTGCCTCACCTATTTGCATGGTTCAAAGGACTCCAAGCAAACCATGTTACTCAGTGTTGGGCCCGACCCATCAACCAAATCATGCCTCAAACTGTCGACCCCCATTACTCGTGAGACAGAGAAACAGCGAGCGCAGTCTTTTTGTTCACAACAATGGTGCAGCTTTCCCCTAGTCCAAGTGTGCCACGACTCGTGAGACCACACTTGGGTAGTGGTAGCTTTCTCACCACATTGCTGTGGATGGAAGGCTCGACAGATCAAAATACCATTTCGATCCAAGTCCGTTCTGGGCCTAATATTTTAATTTGGTCCAACCAAATGAGAGTTTGTGTACGACCGAGACCTCATCACATTATGGTGTTTTAGCATGTATAAATATCCAATATTTAAAACGAAAAATGAATACGTCGTATGCAGAAAACATAGCATACTCTTGTTAGGATGATCACAAGCCCAACCTATGCGACCCACTGAGCCCGCAGTGAGTCTATGGTCTGTTTAGGGTGGTCCTAAATTATTACAATAATAATATACCCATTGTCATTTCAATGGGCCTTGTAGTGCTTCTTGTTTCACACCTTGATGCTCCTCCTTGGGGTCTCCGATTCCAAATGCTTGTTAAAATTAAAACCTCACAAATCCTATCTACTCTCATTACAACTGAAAGTAATACATTGGTAATAAAGGAAAACAAGCCTTAACATCATGAGGCTGAAAATACGGGAGATGATAGTCCCAAAAACAAGAGGCACGCAGGCCCCACCCAACAGAAAATAAATGATCATACATTCATCCATAAAAAGGTCTAGGGCTCTTGTGATCATCCCATGTTGATTCCATCAACACACACAACATAATTATTCCAAATAATCATGCATAAAACCAATGGATATTCCAAATACCCAAGTGATGTCCAACATCACAAAAGCATAAACATACAAATAATATGCAAATTTCAAATTTCAAATTTAATGGACATTTTAAATAATGCATCCAGTGCATGTATTAATCCCAAATTAATTAAGCAAATTTAATTCAAGGAATAATCCAATTATTCCAAAATCAGAAAATGCAAAATTAAAATATTTTTAAAATATTGTGCAGAAAATACAGAAAATTAAATTTTCCGGAAAACGTCGAAAAACGGCACAAAACGGCCCAGTCGTTGTGCCGGCCGGCCGCCCCCATGCACAGGGCAGCGCACGCGCAGGCAGCAAGCATGCACGCCCTGCGCCCGCGCGCTGGCCTTGGCCGGCAGCGGCCGGCTGCGCATAGCGCGCGCGCAGGTGCCCGCCTGCGCGGCCGCTGCCGTCCGATCCCAAATTATTTTTTTTTATTCAACATCCTTTTTCAGCACAATAACAGTAACAATTTTTTTGAATATAAGCGTGCAATTTTAGATCCAATCTAACAAAAATAAGCATGCCAAAAGTCCATCAAATTCAAACAATTGAATCATCATATTAGTCATACATTTATATAATCTAACATGCCAATAAAGCCATAAAAGCAATTAGATCATGCCAAGCACATAAATCTATGCCCCTTACATCGAACCGGGCTCTGATACCACTTGAAGGACAAGCGGATCCGCCCGGGAGCGCAAGCGGAAGCGAGAAAGCGAGAAATGGTGCGTAAATTTAAATCTAATTTAAATAAACGAATCCCAAGGGGTGTACCCTTGGGTGCTCAACCGGGCATTCGATGTAGGATGTGTAAATATTAGATATGTATATTAAACACATAGGGCATAGATATATACATAAAATCAATCAAAGCGTAACAAAACCGTTACCTTTGATTGTATAGCGTGTGCTCCCGGCTACTTGCGGTGTTCCTTCTCCGGAATGCTCACGAAATCCAAACGTATGGATTCTCCAAAGGTGATCCACACCACACCGGAAGAAACGCACGTTCTTCTTGCTAGAAAAGAACGTGTTTAAGAAGAAATCGGTTTAAGAGAAGAACGCTATGAATTAGTGCTCTCTTAAACCTACTTTGTTCTTCCTCTTGATTCAAACCAAGTGAAGAACACAAGTGAAAGGGGGAGGAGAAAACCGAGAGTTAGAGAGGGAGAGGAGATCCGATTTTTTCTTTCTTCTTTTTCCTAGAAAAAGATGAATAATGAATCACAAATTACTTGGTGTTGTATATTCTAATATATATACATAATTAATATAATTATTGGAATGTGTCTAGGTTCATCCAAGGATGTCTAGATTCATTCCAATCAATCACCATCAATTCTTTAATCAAGCCTACCAAAATTTATGGTATGATCAAATCATACCAAAAGGGAAGAGCTTGATTGGAGTTGATTTGTCTATTTCCAAAAGAGATAAGTCAACATACCACCTAGCATGAAACATGGCTGATTTTGCTTCCTCCAAGGGAGCATTTCGGCCATGCTTAATATGGGAAGAAGTCCAACTTCTTCCTATTCAATAATAGGAATTATTTCTCCTCTCCGGTCAAAGTTTAACAGACCGGGTTTTATCGTAATCCAATTACGTTGAACCCAACATTAAATCCAATTTAATGTCCACTTAAATTATTCCCGTTGATTTTTTAATCCAATTAAAATATCTAACATCTCAACTTTCCATATTTAATCGAAAATCCAATTTTACCGATTAAACGAGGGCCCGATACAATATCTGTCCGTCCATCCGATGGACTATCCCTTAAGTAATCCAATTACTTATTTATCCTTCGAGATTGACTCCAAGTCAATCTCTCAACCTCCTCGGTGATTTGTGTGTGACCCTTTAGGTTCACCCTCAGCTAGACTTGGGCCCGTGTCCTACAAGGGCCCGTTACCATGGGTGGCCGTCTAGGAACGGTCCATGTCACTAGAGACTAGGTGAATTGGCGTGAACATTTAGGCGCCGATTCCGTACGGGTACGATCCTTCCGTCTACCGTCTCCCGGCTTTAGTCTAGGGTATGGAATTGGGCGTCGGTTCCCATCCTTGACTAGGCATCTATGCTTAATACTCGAGACCATGTATGCTTCATTGCATCCACACAAGAAACCATTTCCTGTTCGACCAACCACTGTGGCCACAGCTTTAAACAGCATGAACGTGTCTCCGAGCGCATAGGAGATACCTCTGTCACATACTGACAGGGGACGGATCCTCTTCTTGGAATCCACCGTCCTCGCTACACATTCCGACTGCACTGGACAAGGCTTATGATGATCATCTTACAGAATGATCACCTCTCGCCAGATCCAAGATACAACCGTCCTGTGCACGCGACTGCCATGATTCCTCAAGTCTGAGGATTACTCCCGTACTATCGGAACCGGGAAAAATCCAATCATACCGACCAAGCCTCCAAGGCTTCCATATGATGATCCCCGCGAGTCAGTCCAGTCAGCTCGACCCCAGTCGACCAACCCATCAAGATCGTGTAGGCGTCCCACGACTCATCCAATGAACACGACTCTTGACGCAAGTCTCAATAGGACTCTCGATGCCCTGTCTCGAGGTCCTCGAGTTGGAACGTTTCAGACCCAACTCTTAATCAGTTGGTTTCATGACCACCATCCAATGCGTGGCCCAGCTGCACGAATTGTTATCCATGGTCTGTGGGCTTTGTTGCGATATAAGTTAAACACCGTTTTAACAAATGTGAAATGAGCGCAACAAAGTAAGCACAAGAAGTCACATAATAATATTACATTTACATCGAGTTGTATAATAGGGTACAAATCGCCAAACCTATTGGCTTTCTGGTCACCTATTCTAACAATGTGGTCAGGTGTAAATGAAGATTTTAGAAGGGGTGTAAGTCTAATTTCAAAATTTTTTAGGGGGAAAGTGTAATTTTCATTTTCAAAGGAGTCTAAGTGTAATTAATCCTAAAATAATATAAATTTAAAATTATATAAAAAAAACAAAAAAAATCCATGTCATCGCCTTATTCCTAACACCCCCAGCTTCACCCAGCCCCCCACCCTTCCCTAGCGTCTCCTCCCCCCCCCCCCCCCCCCCCTCCGGTTCCCCCCGCTTTAGCTCTCTCTATATATATATATTTAAAATATATATTTACATATTTATATTTTATATTTAAGAATATGCATATATTTATATATACAATATAAACGAATTTTAGATTGGGTCATTCGTTGAAAATCAAATAAATTAGATCGTTGATTTATACTCCAAAATATGAGAAAAAATCGCATCTAGGGAGCATGGATGACCTCGCAATTTCAGGGGCTTTTTTGTATTATTTTTGAAATATCAAGGAGATAGATTGATACTTTTTTTTCATTGGGGGTTTTCTTAACAATATTGATAACACAAGTACATTGTTTCATTTCTTTTTACTAGTACTAGTCGGCATGGGACGTCGATCCTGCATGCATATACTAAATAATTTATTATGCTTTAAAATATATTATAAATAATGGTAAAATATATAAACTAACACATCACGTTAAAACAAAGAAGGAAAGAAAGAAAGAAAACTAATTTATCAATTAATATAAAATTTGGAAAGTTGAATAAAGTAGTTATCATATCAGTTGAGGGTTATTTTTTGCATTGCAAAAAAATGATGTGGCGGTTTCATTAACTGCTATTGTGAGTTAAAAAAATGGTTTCTTTTATATAATAAAAATAGATAAATAAAAGAGGGCAAATAATTTTTTTGCTACAGTTAAAAAAGGTCATTATCGTTTTTGGTACTATTAAACACAAAAACACGCCTTTTTGGTCCCAAGTTAACGGCAAAGGCCATGTGTCATGCACATGGCCGTTAATGACTGTTAACTTTTGTTGGCTCACGTGATACCCTGATTAATGGGACCAAAAAAATTCAAGAAAAATGCTTTTTGGTACCATTAAAAAAACAACCCTTTTGACCAACTTTAACCACAAACTATGCGGATATTGTTTTCTTATTACAAAAATGAAAGGGGAATTTTATTTTAATATATATAATAAAATAACTTTAAAAAATTATAATGATTTGTATTTCAAATATTTTTTAGGATCTATTTTACTATTTTTGAAAAAAAAAATTAATAACTTTTACCACAAACTATAACCAAAAAATTATTATTTAAAAAAAATACTAGATCAATTTTAGTTTTATATAAATAATAAATTAATTTAAATTATAATTATTTACATTTGAGATAAAGTCTAGCGTCTTTTTATTATTTTTTGAAATTAAATTATTATTTGATCTAAAAATATTTTAATAAACTTTTAAGAAAATATATTCAAAAAATTTTATTTTAATATATGTCATAAAATAAATTGAAATTTAAAATTATTTTATTTTAGATCATTTCTAGGATCTTTTTATTATTTTTGAAATTGAATTGTTATTTAGTCTAAAAATATATTAATATTTGACAACAAACTGTGTCAAATAATTTTTTTAAAAAATAGAAGTATTAGATAAATTTTATTTTTATATAAATTATAAATTCAATTTTTAATAAAATTATTAGATAAATTTATTTTCTTGTAAATAAATAATTAATTGAAATAATTATTATCTATCTTTTAGATAAATTCGAGCATCTTTTAATTATTTTTCAAAATTGAATTATATAATACTTTTATTCCAAAAATAAATTTTATTTCTTATAATTTGTGATCAAATATTAGAATATTTTTAGACCAAATAATAATTCAATTTTCAAAAATAGTAAAAAAATCCTAAAATTAATCGTGAAATACAAATAATTTTAATTTAAAGCTATTTTATTATATATATTAAAATAAAATTTTGTAACATTTTTATTTTTGTAAAAAGAAAAAAAATATTCTTATAGTTTGTGGTCAAACTTGCTCAAAATATTTTTTACCTCTTAATGGTACCAAAAAAATATTTTTTCCTATGTTTTTTTTTTTTTTGTACCATTAAACATGGCTCCTCATATGACCCAACAGGGGTTAACGGCCGTTAACGATCATATGCAAAGCACATGGCCTCCGTCGTTAACTTGGGACCGGAAAGATGTATTTTTTAATGGTACCAAAAGCAACACTTGTCACAATTATGATACCAAAAACGATAATGACATTTTTAATGGTACCCAAAAACAAAATATTTCAAATAAAAGATTGATATGCGAAAAGCAACAAACAACGCTGGACATTTTCCCCGTAAAACAAAATTCGTTGGTGCAAGCAAGTTATAAAAAGAGAGAAACAAAAGATCACGGGCCACCTGAAAGATTTAGGTTCGCGATGTTGTTTCTTCTAACCTGACAAAATCCTCGAACTGCAAAGAGAATCTCTGTTAATTGTGTTATTGGCTGCTTCTCCCTCTCTCAATTCTGCCATCAAATATTCACTTGAACACAAACAGACACAGGAAAAAGTTAACATCAAGAATCACGAGACCCCCAATCACCGACTTCTCCATCCACACAGATATATATATATATATATATATACATAAGTTTTAATCTGTTCAAAAAGCATTATGGAAAAGCGAAGAATAAAACAGGATGACTCCAACAGTGCTTTGGTTGATAATGCAAAACTGTTGGAGAAATCTCTGCAAGTCCGTCATGTTTTTTCACATTATGCATATCAGTCTTTTATTCAAGTTCTTTTATAATAAACTCATTTTGGGCCTGTAAATAACTGCAGGAGCTGAGGGAATTCAGCTCTCAGGTTTACCAAGCTGCTGATTATTGTGAAACAAGTTTCTTAAAGACAGAAGACAAGAGAAAGTAAGTATTTTTCTCAAGTATTTATTTTCGGATTTAATGCAATTTACCTCCATATGATATTGTACACGAGCAAATTACCCCTATATAAAAAATAGCAATTTACGTTCCTTGATAGGAAGGTAAATGTTTCATTTTAAAAAAGAAAGTGGAAGGAAATTGATTCATTTTTTTTTTTTAAAAAAAAAAGAGAAATAAATTGTTATTTATTTCTCACAATGGGTAAATTGCTCATTTATAATATCACGGGGGATTACTTGCATTTTTCCTATTTATTTTCGGTACCTGAAACTTGTTCAGTTCCATGACTATAATCTGCACTCTACTTCTACATTTATATACTCGTCTGTCCTTAATTATATATGTGCATCTATATATTGTATTTTTTGGGTAGGGGTGCAAGTCGACTCGAGCCTACTCGATATTTGGAGCTCAACTCGAGCCTGCTTGTTTGCACCTGAGCATGCACAGCTAGTCTTTTAAGCTGATACTGATTTTTACAATCTGTTCTTTTTGGGTAAAATTAAATAAATAATATAAAAAAATAAAAATTATACCCTTTAATTATTTAAGCGAATGGAGAGTCATTCCCCGGTTTCAAAATTAAAAGTTAAAAAAAGAAATTTATTGCACAGAAGCCGATGTCACAGACACCGACTTCTTTGCTTGTCAGCTTACCTTTTGTAAGGTAGTTTTTTATTTTATTTTACTTTTTTTTTTGTGTTTTATAATGAATAGGTTTTAGTTATTATTAAGAAAAAATAACTTCTTAATTCTTACTCAATAATATATTTATTATTTTATTTATATTATATACAAAAAATTGATAAAAATAATATTGAGTGTGTTTATTAATATTGTGTATAAAGAATTGAACACAATGTGTGCTTTTCTCGATATAACGACACCATTCCAATTTTAATAAATTTATACTATTATATAAAAGAAACCCCTATTTTACTTTCAAATAGCAATTAATGACACCGCCGCACCACTTTTTTGTAATGCTAAAAAAAACACTCAACTGATATGATAACTACTTTATTCAACTTTCCAAATTTATATTAATTGATAAATTAGTTTTTTCTTTAATAATAATAACAAGTTGCGGTTGGGTAATAGTTATTAATATAATAAAAAATAATAATAACTAAATCAAATATTTTTTTATAAATCAAATAATATTTAGTTATTATTGTTTTTTATTATATTACTATCTATTAATTAAATAGTATTAAATAATGATTAATGGTTAGTAAAATCACGTAATATTTTGATTTAATGGAAATAACATATAGTAAATATGAAGAAATTAATACACCCAACCTCAATTTTTTATTATTATTAAAGAAAAAACTAATTTATCAATTAATATAAAATTTAGAAAGTTGAATAAAGTAGTTATCATATCAGTTAAGGGTTATTTTTGGCATTACAAAATAGTGGTGCGGCGGTGTCATTAACAACCATTTGGGAGTAAAATAGGGGTTTCTTTTATATAACTAGCTGTTGTGGCACGCCGTTCCTGCGTGCATATAATAAATATTATTTTGCACTTTAAAATATATTATTATTATAAATAAGATCAAAATATAAATCATTACATCACATTAAAAAAATAAAAGAAAAAAAAATAATTTATTAATTAGTGAAACTTTGGAAGTTAAATAAGTTGGTTATAATATCGGTTGAAGGGCATATTTGACCTTGCAAAAAATGGTGCAACGGTGTAAGTAACTGCCGTTTGTGAGTGTGGAGGGGTTTTTCTTTATATAATAGTATAGATTAAAAAAATAAAAAAATTAATTTATTATTAGTGAAACTTTGGAAGTTAAATAAGTTAGTTATAATATCGGTTGAAGGGCATATTTGACCTCGCAAAAAATGGTACAGCGGTGTAAGTAACCGCCATTTGTGAGTGTGGAGGGGGTTTTCTTTATATAATAGTATAGATAGTATAGATTTATTAAAAATTTGAATGGTGTCGTTATATCGAGAAAAGCAAGCATTGTGTTCAATTTTTTATACACAATATTAATAAACACACTCAATATTATTTTTATCAATTTTTTGTATATAATATAAATAAAATAATAAATATATTATTGAGTAAGAATTAAGAAGTTATTTTTTACTAATAATAACTAAAACCTATTCATTATAAAACACAAAACAAAAAAACAAAATAAAAAATTACCTTACAAAAAGGTAAGCTGACAAGCACAGAAATCGGTGTCTGTGACACCGGCTTCTGTGCAGTAAATTTTTCTTTTTTTACTTTCAATTCTGAAACCAGGGTATGACACCCATAATTAAAGGGTGTATTTCCACCCTATTTTTGTAATTTTTATGTTTTTTTATATTATTTATTTAATTTTACTTTTTTTTTTTTGTATTATCTGGCAAGTGAATGAGTTTTATTATGATAAATTAATGAAGAACGAAGGTAATATGAACACACAATTTATGTGGTTTGACTAATTAACTGCAATCCTATGGGCAAATCTGGGGTTATAAGCTATTTACTCCTGTAAAAGTGGAAATCTGCGGACGAAACCCCTATAAAAAGAAAGGCTTAAAAGGCAATTTTCATCCACTGAGTATAGCCAAATCCGGTTTTAATTCATTAACTTTTTAGAATTTCAAAATAGTCCTCTAACTTTTGAAATTGTTCGATTTTGAGACACTAGTCGCCTAATTTTGTTCAAAGTCGCCCGAAAATTGCATCAGAATCTGATGTTAGCATTTCAAATTGAGGAAAACGATTTAATTGGTTAAATCTATAAGATGTGGCAATTACATGACTTTAATAAAATAAAATAAAATGCAACATGGCTTAATTATATATACATAATTAAATAGCAATTATATAGTTTTAACTAATTTAAAATATCATTATTTAAATATATTTTGATATATTTAAAATAAAAATTATTAATTAAATATCAAATAGAAAAAAAAGTATATAAAATTTTTAAATTGTATTATTTAATATAAGTAATATTTATCATTATATGTATTTAAAATAAAAATATATTTTTCATGAATTTTAGAATTTAAAAAATTCAAAATATTTTTACTTAATCTTTAAGAAAATAAAAAATTACATCTATATCTAATTATATATAGATGTAATAAAAATTGGGCATTTTGATATATATGTAATAAAAATTTTGATATATCTTTTTTTCAATTTGATATTAAATAAATATGTTTATAATAAATATCTTTAAATAAATTTTTATTAAATTAGTTAATATTATATAATTGTTATTTAATTATGTATATATTAATTAAGCCATATCACATTTTTTTTTATTAAAGTCATGTAATTGCCACATCTTGTAGATTTAACCAATAAAATCGTTTTCCCCAATTTGAAATGCCACATCAGATTCCGGTACAATTTTCCGATGACTTTGGACAAAATCCGGCAACTAGTTTCCCAAAATCGTGCAATTTCAAAAGTTAGAGGGCCATTTTGGAACCCTAGAAAGTTAATGAACTAAAACAGGATTTGGCTATAGTTAGTGGATGAAATTTCCCTTTAAGCCAAAAAGAAATTATGAAAACTCTTTCGTAAAAAAGAAAAGGGATAATTACATTTACACTCGCCGACCAATAGTTTGTTTACACAAACCACCCCTGCCTTTTGCATAATTACAGAAACCACCTCTAACAACCAAAAGATAGAGGTAATTTGTGTAATTAATAATCTTAACATTTTTAGGGGGTGTATGTGTAATTCAAAAAGTATGGGGTGATTTGTGTAAATGCAGTTGTATTTTTTATGGATGTATATATGATTATCCAAAAAGTATTAGTGATTTGTGTAAATAGATCATAGGTTAGAAAGTATAAATATAATTATCCCAAAAGAAAAAAGAAGCAGAAAATTCCTGAGCCAACAAAACTAAAATGTATTAACTGCCTTGAAAAGATTATAGAGACGATGATATTCTCTCACATAAACCTCATGCACCCCTCTTCGACATTGAATACAAAGTAAGATGAATCATAATTTCGATCCAAATACGAAAAATCTCAAATTGAGGGAATCTTATAGCCTTATTTTTAAAAGTTCAAAGTTCGAATTGCCGTTTTCTTGTTCATGGAGATTTTTTCACTTATTAGTATTTTTGCAAGAGAACATGTTGCATTTAGCCCAAATTACTAAGTTTGAATGAAACTCAAGATGTGTTGGGCGGCGCCCGGCCTGTCTAGGATTGGTTTGCCCCAATAAAAACAGCAAGTTGATTTGTCCCAAGCCCGCGATCGGGCTGGTCTTAGGTTAGGCTCCGTGCTAGTGGGCCAACCTGAGCTAGTGGGTTGGACATGCTACGCAATTTTTTTTAATAATGCATAATTTTATTTTTTTAAGTTGATTATATTAATAGGTTGTTTAAATTTTTATTTCACTATAAGAAAATAGGATATTAGGGACGGATTTTTTCGGCTTTGAAACTAACATTTTCGTCGCTAAAAATAAATATAGAGAGAAAGTCCGTTGCTGACTTAGTAGCTGAAGACCCCGTGGCTAAATTAGAGGAATTTCTGCCTCTAAAACAGAGACTGACATTTTCGTCACTAATTCTGCCGAAACTACAACATACTTTTTTTTAAAAAATAATATTTTCATGGATGGTCTTTGATCCTCACTAAAGACCAAACTTTTAATTGTTACTTCCATCTCCATTAATCCAACTCTAAACCCGTCTCTAATAGGATTTCTATTTTTTGGCATAATTTTTTATTTCCATATCCAAATTAATATCCTACTAACATAATATCCAAATATAACCAAATAATATCACAATCTGAACTCAATAAACCAATAACAATGAAAATAAATTAAGTCATAGTACAACCAACAATGGAAACAATGTGATAACACAATGAACAACAACAGAAACTAAGTCATAATATGAACCAACGTCAAACCAAGTCAAATAAACTAAACATGCAAATAAGTCTAATATTCAAACCAAGTTGTTAGTTAAAACATTACAAGTAATTAGATCATTCCAACAATTGGTAACACCAAAATAACTAAGAGCAATTTCAAGCAGTTTTCTTCTCTACTTCTTTTCTTGAAAATTCTCTTCCATGCTTATAGTATTAGAACGTATATCCTCTACTGTTTGTGTTAATACATTAAGCTTCTCCCATATGCTTTGAATGTAGAATTAATTGAATTTGTACTTGTAAATAACGAGTTACTCCTAAATTCATATAAACGCCACTTAGCAAGACCTCCAATTACGTCATACGAAGGTATCTAAAACAAATGTTAACTCAAATTTTTGTGGGAGTTCCAGTCTGAACATAAAAGCAAATCATAAAGGTTCAATCAACAATCATCACATGCAGTCAGACTATAGACATTAATTTGGTGACTTGTCAGATTTACTTAGAAACTACTCAACAATCAAAAGGCAGCTTACGGAGAAGAAGCAAGAACTTGTTATAAGTTACGTAAATGTCATATTGCTACATCTCATTTACACTTCCATTCCCTCAAGAAAGAATGTATAAGGGAACAGAAACAGCAATGAGAATTTTATCAAGTATGGAACAGAAACAACATTAATTCATTAATGGTCTTTATTTATTTTTTTTTCAAAATTTATTTTAAGTCTTATTTGAACTTGTTATTAACTAAGGGGTCGATTACTTTTATGGATGAAAAAAGTGGTGGATAGAGCCTAATTAAATAAAATGATTGGATAGGATAATTTGAAGAACTTTATCCAATGCTCACTTTTCTGGTTTAGTGGTGTGATTTATTAATCATAAAGTAGGTGATTGTTTACATTGTATGACAAATATTGTGGATTAAGCATCAAAATGCAAAATTGTCCTTTGGTTGATATTTTTAAACTTTAACTACTTTCAAAACTCATCAATGTGTAGTGGCGTATTATATATATATATATATGTGTGTGTATGTGTAAAAGCAACTATGAGGTTGAAATTGGGCTGCCCAAGATCACTTCTCACACCCCAAGGTGTGATGAGTTATTGGGATTTCTCTTGGTGTGTACTAACTCCCCTTGATTAGGAGCGGGTCGCAATCATGAAAAATAAATGGTTGATAAACTTGAATTGACCCAAATATCCAGCAATATCTGGGCTAATCAACTAAAGTAAATGGCCCCTAAGTTTATTATATTGTAAGCTTGTTAGTCAAATTATTATATAAATTTATTTTGTGGTTTTAACTACTTTTCTTCTAATTATTTTTTTATTATAAATTTTTGTTTGATTTAAAGGTCCAGGATTGGTCATGCATGAAAATGATTGGGATGATTCTTGATCGGGCTTTCCTAGACTGATCCGCAGATCGTGGCCTGGCCGGGCCCGGCCCTATATGCACCTTGAATTGAAACTAAAATAAATAAATTTTCTCATTATTGTGTTGCACCCACATTTACGTTGAATTCTATTTTGTATACATGCAGTGTCATGGAGACAACGAAGGAGTATATTTCCAGGGCTGTCGCCACAGTTGTTGATCATTTAGGTGGCATCTCAGCTAATCTTGAATACTGTCTTTGTAAGAGCAGTTCAATACCTCAAACAGAAGATAGAATTGATATGTTGAAATTGGTTAGAACCACCACTTCCGAAACTTTTTCAGTAATATTTTAGATGGAACCTTCTTATTTCTCTGAAAAAAAGACTAGTCATTAACGAGTTTTTGTGATGTCAACAGAGAATTGGGACATGCCAGCAACAGTCTCACAAACTTGCACTAGAAAGATTTTACTGGACTGCCGATTTCTCGAGACATCACTGTCGCTATATATTGCCACGTAATAACTTGAAATTGTGTTTCAAGTTTGTTCACTCGAATACATTGTTTATGATAATCTACAATCACATGATTTCAGATGTTTCTTTTGTTTGTGACCAGCTTCAGAAGATTCTTTAACCAAGAATGTCGAATCCAGGTGATCAACTTTAAAATACTACTTTTTTTATATTGAAAGTTTCACTTCGTCACTTTCACTTACCCTCTCTCAAAACGTTAATACACGTAATTTCTTTTAAATAAAGGGTTTAATGCAATTTACCTCCCTATAATATTGTAAATGAGTAAATTACGCTCTTATGAAAAAAAAAAAAAAAAAACAATACCTCCCTATATTATTTAAAATGGAAGGGGGTAAATTGCTCCATTTTTAAAAAACACGGGAGGTAAATTGATTAATTTTAAAAAATACAGGAAGGTAAATTGCTATTTTATTTTTCTTAGGGGGTAATTTGCTCATTTGCTTTATCTAGGGAGATAAATTGCTCCATTTTTAAAAAATACGGGAGGTAATTTAATTAATTTAAAAAAATACAGGGAGGTAAATTGTTATTTTATTTTTTTATGGGATAATTTGCTCATTTATAACATTATAAGGTTGCTTGCATTTTTTTCTTTAAATAAATATAAAGGCAGTACGATTCCTTAACTTAATAAAAGAAGCTTACTGTTGGTCTTGTCGGTGGTCGCATTGCCCTTTATTTCAGTGTAAAATTCGGAAAAACAAATAAGATTGGATGATTAAGAGGTTGTAAGTACTTGTATTAGAGTGCTCACAATAATGCAGGTGTACTGAAGGAGACGTTGAGGCAGAGGGCGAAAGACCAAATCAGTTTGAGACGGAGGAGCCGCTATTTTTGCACACTTATAACTGCAAACCGTCTCTGCAAGTTGAGAACTCAAAAATGGATACGGTGAAAAACAGCGAATGTTTACCTCTAGGTAATACAATCTGAAATTCACTGAATTAATTCCAATATCAACATTCTCTAATATTTCATTTTTTTGCTTTTTGCTCATAGTGCTTCCAGTACATGATCGCCTAGCAATATTGCCAAAAGCCGAGCAATCAACATTCCAGTTTCAGGTAGGATTCTTTCTTTGTTAAGTGACGAGCAGATCGCTCTTGATGATAACATAACAAGGGAAAAATGCAAGCAATTCTCCGGTGATATTACAAATGAACAAATTACCCCCTATGAAAAAATAAATAGCAACTTACCTCTTTGTGTTTTTTAAAATGAAGCAATTTATCCCTTGTATTTTTCAAAATGAAGCAATTTACCTCCCTAGGCAAGGAGATAAATTGCTTTATTTTACAAAACACATGGGGGGTAAATTGCTATTATTTTCATAGGAGAATAATTTGCCCATTTACAATATCACCTAAAATTAGATTGCATTAAACCCAACATAACAATGATGCGTACCTTGTTGTATGACTCGATGCAGGAAGAGCAAAAGCTAAAACGCAATATGATAAATTGGAAAGTGATGCAGAACAAAGACATCACGTCGCTTATTCGGCGTGGCAAACAAATTCTTACTTAGACTATGGAGCATTTTTGTTCTCGATAGTTTGAGCCTTTGAGGCGGTGGAGTTTAATTGTAACCATATTTTTGCTTTGAAAAGATTCTGAGCTTTTCAGATTATTGTTTCCCGGTGATGTGAAGTTTGACAGACTGGAATTACCCCTTCACTTGAGTTCATACTAAGGACAAAGGGGGCTTATATCAAAGTACAAAGACTGGATTTGGGGAGATGAATCCTACTTTCGCCCGTTTCAAATATGGAGACTGATTTTTACAGATTTGCCACAAATTTCATGCATCACCAGAAACCCTTAGGAAAGAAATTGCAAGCGATCCTCCTGTGATATTGTAAACGTGCAAATTACTCCTATATAAAAAATAAAATAGCAATTTACCTTCATGAGTTTTTTAAAATGAATTAATTTATCTCCTCATGTTTTCAAATGGAGCAATTTATATCCCTAGACCATTTTAAAGAACACAGGAAGATAAGTTATAATTTTTTTTATAGGGATAACTCGCCCATTTACAATATTATAATAAGGTAAATTGCATTAAACTTGAAAACGTTACTTTCGTCAATATGATTTTCATCCTCTATTTGAATTCATGTTTTGATTTCCTACCAGTTCTAGGAAATACAACAGATCAAAGGCACGATTGCCATCAGCTGATTGGTGGCATCATAGCGAACCTCTTTTGAGCACATGACCTCGGATCTCTTCCAGCGAACTTTCTGTTGGGAAAAGACAATAGGTAATTCATAAATATAATGAATTTACATATAAAAGATTTAATTAATCACATAAACACATAATTATGAATTGAATTAATATTTAGCAGTGAAGTATACCGATTCACATATTCAAATTTGGCTTGTCTACAAATCCATGTCTTGATTGGATCACATCGTCTTTCTCATTATCTTAATTAAAGATCACCCCATGTACATATTCAAGATCATTCCACGAACGTCTTCAAGATCGCCCCAAGTTTGATCTTGCTTCAAGTATTGTGGAAACCACAAATATGCATTGCTTGCCTTTGTGGATTATTACTAGAATAATCTACTCGTTTACACACTTAAAATCCAAGGAGTCTATGATGATGCTTCAAGGAAAAACATTGGGAGAAAATAGAGAGACTATTTGGATAGAGTATACTTGGGTGAGTATCTGAGTTGTGATCAACTCATTTGTGGTATTACACTTGTATACATTTGGAGGACAACAAACTCTATAGGGTTTATCTCATATGAGTCCTTATAAGAACATGTATTTGGGAGACCACAAACTCTATTAGATAGAATTTATTCTACACGAGTCTTTATCCCAACATTGAGTTGAGAGACTTCAAACTCTATATCAACTATAGATGAATATTGGGTCATAGGTCCATAAACCCAACCCCATGTCCAACATATCCCACTCATACATATTTGACTTAATCTTCGTATACCCATCATCTCAATTTCTCAATTTCACGTTCTTTCCTTCATACAGAAAATGAGGCGTGCGACCAAGCAAGAAAGTATACAAAGTCATTAATGAATGAAATGGTACAGTTCGGGAACGCGATGGAAGCGTAAAAATAAAATATTTAATTAAATTGGATTAAAGAGGTGTTCCTTTGATATTCCTAGGCGTTCAATATTATAAAACACAAAAAATAAAAACAATACAACATGGGACATAAAATGAAAAAGGATATGAAAATTCAACCATGGATTTTACCTTTCGATTCGTGTTTTCAATATTGGACGGTTTTGTTTTCAATTCAACAATCGAATTAATACAACTCCTATCGAGGTCCAGTATATTTTTTTATTTAATGCAATTAAACAAAATCTCATATGTCTATTTTAATCTAATTAAAAATATAAATTCAAGCACACTTAATTAATAAATCCAATTTATTAATTAATCAAGCACAATCGCACTAATTAATAAATTTAATTTTTCAATTAGACAAGCACAATTACTAATTAATTAGTCCAACCAATTAATTATCGAAGCCCTATTTAAATTATTCTAATTAATTTAAAAGGCTTAGCCCAAATTCAACTAATCCAATTAATTAAATTTTGGATCATTCTTCAAATGAATTATCCCAAATAAATGATTCAAGCACTTATATTTTCCATGAATTAATTTAATTCAATTATATTAATTCATTTATTCTAGAATTAATTCTAAATTAATTCAATCACTTCCACAATGATTTGTGTGTGACTCTTTAGGTTCAGCCTCAACTAAACTTGGGCTTGTTTCTAACATAATTAAATAATTAAATCTAATTATTTTTTATTAACTATTAATCAGAATCCCCCGTCATTAGAGGTGGCCGTCTAGTAATAGTCTATGACATTAGAGACTAGATAAATGTTGGCATGAAAATTTTGGCTTTTGAGTTCCATTCAGGTACGATCCTACCATCAATCGTCTCTCGATCTAAGTCTAAGGCATAGAATTGACGTATGTTCCCTTCTTGGACTAGAAATAGCTCGAAATATGTCTATTTTGTGGTTGGCAATCTTAGGCCGACTTTCTACGCATGATAAACCGTGAGTTCTGCAAGGATCCTAGCTGTATATTGATACGGTCATAAATTATAAAAGAGAGTTTCCCAATTCGAGGAGGGAGATCGCTCCAGAAATTAAAGAAAGAAGATGAAGATTTCTTTGAAATTGTTCTCTGCCTTTTCATTTATTTATTGCCACTACATATAGTGCCAATGTGCTAGTACAAACATCTTTCTTAAGGGAGGATCTTGTGCCACTTGACTAAATCCTAAATAATAAAGACAATACATCCTAACAACCAAACCAAATATAATAATCTTATCATCTATATAATAATAATAATAATAATAGTGAACTATTGAATCTTCTACTTGAGCCTCTTCCTAATGAGCCTATCATGTATTCTATATGATGATCAACAAATGGAGACACATGATCATCTATTCCCCCAGTGTCGGTTTTCATGTACGTGCTTGCAGATTGTTCAAAGGAAGATTTGGATGAAGTGGCCACACCTTGGGTGGGGGGCAGGCATTGCATGGGCGAGTAGGAGATTTAGGGGAAAACATGTTCTCAATTATGCATATCGTGCTACTTTAGCCTCCTTGGTGTACAACATCTGGCAAGAACAGAATCGTAGGCAGTTTCAAAGTTCTTCAATCATGACATAAAGGGTGGCTTCTATGGTCTTGGAGCAAGTCAGGCTTTGGATTTTGAGTGACTCTTTACAGCACAACTTGCAAACTTCTGTACTTTATAAATTATGGCCAATGTTTTTAAACTCGGATCGGACAAATCCGTTTGATCAGTCGGATCGGAAATTGGACCTATTTTCGGTCTGAATATGCTTACAAAATCGGTGCAGGTAAAATTCGGTATAAACCGGTCAAAACTTAGGAAAACCGGCTAAAACTCTGGAAAATCGGCCAAACTCGGGACCGCTCAACCGGATTATGTTAAGAAGAAAGAAAATTAAAAAAAAAAACAGAAAAAACACTTGTGCGGCGGCTATGCAGTCGCCCATCTTGGCGGCGGTTGGAGGTGGGGGCGTAGTAGGTGGATGGGTGATCGATGGTGGCGACGTCGAGAGCAGTTGGAGATCTTGAGATGGATATCTAAAAAATGGGGAAGAAGAGGAAAGGGAGGAGACCTTTGGGCTTTGAGAAGAAGAGGGAGGGCTTTTTGAGAAAGAAGAAGAGAGACATATTAGTTGCATTTTGAGAGAGAGAGATGTCAACGGCACATTTTAAGAGAGAAGAAGGAGACTGATCAAATTCTAAAAACAACAATGGTAACTAATAAAATTAATAATAATTAAAAGAATAATTAATTATGATTATAGAGGGAGAGGGAGAAAATGCCCAGCCCCATATAATTTCTTTAATCTTATATCTATACTTATTACATAAAAGAAACTCTTTTTTTACTCACAAACGACAATTAATGACATCATCACACTATTTTTTTATAATATAAAAAATAACCGTCAACTGATATGATAACTACTTTATTCAACTTTTTAAATTTTATATTAATTGATAAATTAGGTTTTTTTTCTTTACTGCTTTTTTTTAGTGTAATGTGTTAGTTTATATATTTTACTCTTATTTATAATATATTTTAAAGCTTCAAAAAATATTTATTATATGCACGCAGGGATGACATACCATGACGGCTATTGATCATTAATTATTTCTTTAATTTATTATTTATATTAGTTATTATTTAATATTTTGTTAATTATAATTAATATATAATAAATTTGGAGATTTTAAATTTTAAATTCTTGTTACTTTGAATTTTGATTTAATCTTGTTTCTTTCAAGAGGTTTGTGATTTTTTATTATTAAATCATTATAGATTGTATTTATTTATAAATTATATTATTTTTATAAAATATTCTTATAAATTATATTTATTTAATATGTTAATATATAACGTAATGATATATTATATTTATATAATAAGATTTGGGAAAATTGATTTTTTTAATTCGATCCGACCGATCGAACTAATGACCCAATAATCTAATAACTTGACTCGTTCAATCACCGATTCGATTATGAAAATATTGATTCGGGCAAATTGCATGGTAACTACGGGTTTGCTTTGTCGTAGTAGATGTAATGTTGGTCATTTTAATTTAATGAAGTTTACATTCCAAAAGAAAAATAAAAAAATAGAGGAGAGCCCACAGATCGCCGCGTCAGCTCGTTGTAATTGCGGACAAACGGTCAGTCAAATTATGCTCCGGTTTCGGTTCCAACCGCCCACTGTTTCCTTTCCCCTCGCTCACGCTTTAACATTCTTGTTCCTGCCCCGCTACCCCACGCATTCACTTCACATCGAAGCTGAAGAGTAACCAGAAGCAAGCGTCACTTTGACACAAAAACTCTCTTCTTTTCTCAAGTTTCTGAAAATCTGAAGGATGTCTGATTCTGTTTTCGCGAGCGTTGTCCAAGCCCCTGAAGATCCCATCTTAGGGGTAAGTAAATTAACATCTTTTTGCTGGCTTTGTTCTTATGATTTTCTGGATTGTAGTCTTTTGGAAACATTTGAAGGAACATCCCGGCACCCCTTTTTTTTTTCCCCTCGTTCCTTTTTTTCATTTACTAATTTTTAACTGTGGTTTCCATATTGGAGTCAGAAATGATCCCAGATCAATTTGAATGAAGTTTTGTTCTTTTGTAATTCCATGCTTATTGCTTCCTGTATCATGCAAATAATCTATGATACTTATTTTGTTTTATTTTTTAACTTTTTATTTGAGCTGATATGTTTGGATCTTGTACCATAAATGAAACAGGTTACTGTTGCTTACAACAAAGATCAGAGCCCAGTTAAGTTGAATCTGGGTGTTGGAGCTTATCGAACCGAGGTCTGTTCTTTATACCTCTGAAGGATAGTATGTATTTTATCAAAGAAATGGAATGTGGCGGAAAAACTTAATATATAGTTTATCATCTTGTTGATCCGATGTTTTAATCTAAAAACAGGATTTGTTTCTTATTTGGTAATGACAGGAAGGAAAACCTCTTGTTCTCAATGTCGTAAGAAAGGCAGAGCAAATGCTTGTGAATGATCAGTAAGTTTGTCAATGCACATATATTTTGAATTGGGCGGTGACATATAAATTGTAATTTTCAATATCTTGTGATACAGTTCCCGTGTGAAAGAATATCTTCCAATTACTGGACTGGCGGACTTTAACAAATTGAGTGCCAAGCTTATTTTTGGAGCTAACAGGTAACAAAACATTGTAACTGAGTTGGACTTGCACCTTGTTGGAACTGCAAGTGGATCTTAGATTTTGGTTTACCGAACGAAGCAATTGTTTTGTGTTCTATTGGACCTTGTAATTGTTCCCGACGAGTTTCTTTCTAAGCGGAATTTTTATCTTTCTGCAAAATCATTTGGCCACAAGAAGTGTTAAGAATCTTCATGGAATTCTGTATTGAGGTGATCTTGGAGTACAGGCTGAATCATCTCATACTAACATAGAGATGCTCAATGAATTGTATCAAATTTATTGAAGTTTTATCATATTTTTGCCTATTTAAAACTTTTTCTTGATATAATAACTGCCTTTTGTTCCACTCCTTTTTAAATTTTATAATGAGCAAAATTTAAGTGTATGAATATATTTTGTATGCGTAGTTGTCATCTTTCTGAAGTTACGTTTGGATCAACTATAGATTGATTGTGTTTCTTTTGAACTGTGAATACAGCCCTGCCATTCAGGAGAATAGGGTGACTACCGTCCAGTGCTTGTCTGGTACAGGCTCATTAAGGGTTGGAGCTGAGTTTCTGGCCAGACATTATCATGAAGTAAGTCACTGGCCTTCACTTTATTCTGTCAGTAAAAAGTTCCAAGATCTTGAAGGCATGTTGATAAGATGCTTATAATTATATTGCCAGAAAACGATATACATCCCCCAGCCTACATGGGGAAATCATCCAAAGGTTTTCACTTTAGCAGGATTGTCAGTGAAGACTTATCGGTATTATAACCCAAGTACACGAGGCCTGGATTTTTCAGGTATTGGACTCTCATTTTCATTGTGGCCTTATTTTTTTCTCCTTTCTTTTTTACTCTGTAATGGATCTATCTGCATTTTGCAATTAGCCTCAAAATAAGTCATCTAAGCTGAGTATAAGTTATTCAAAGATTTTGACTGCAAGTACCAAATTTTGTTTGTGAAGTCATCTCACTTCTGTTGAAATGGTTGTTACAAATGTTATAATCTATTCCCAACCATACCTCTGTATATAGGGCTCTTGGAAGATCTTGGGAACGCACCATCTGGGGCAATAGTTCTTCTTCATGCGTGCGCACATAACCCAACTGGTGTGGACCCAACTTCTGATCAATGGGAGCAAATCAGGCAATTGATGAGATCAAAAGAATTGCTGCCGTTTTTTGACAGTGCATATCAGGTAGGTGGTGACAATGAGAACTGTTTCTGTAACAATAGAGTTACAAATGATTGAAATTCTGATAAATCTTCTTTTACTTGGCAAATCTGATTTCTGAATTCAACAACCTGCTCAATTGCGTCATGTAATTGATGTAATGAGTTTGTAATTTGTAGGGCTTTGCAAGTGGGAATCTTGATGCGGATGCAGAGTCTATTAGGATGTTTGTTGCTGATGGAGGAGAATGCCTTGCAGCGCAGAGTTATGCTAAGAACATGGGACTGTATGGTGAAAGAGTTGGTGCTTTTAGCATTGTGAGTCTCACACCTGCAATTCCAGGCATTTATTGATTATTCCTTTGGTTTTAAATGCGATTGTATTTGTAAGAAGAATAGTAACTTATCTGATTTAGAGTTTACATATGACGATTCTTTCCAAAGAGGTCCCCTCACACATACCAATGAGGGAGTTGATATGTGGTCTTATTGGGTGGTTGGTCACTGTGAGGGGTTAGGCGGTCCAGAAAAGTGAAATAATCAAGAAAAAGGGATCTATGAATTGGTGGTTGTGATAGACAAACCTATCAGTTAATTTTGATTTAAAAGTATGCAAGTGTCATGAATAAATTCAAGTTTGCAGTTCTTGAAAGATCATTGATTTTGTGTATTAGCCCAGCTGAAAAGATCCAGATAAAGATATAGCAATGATGAACTAGTGAAGAGCATTAAGAGAGATAAATTTAACTGAAATGCTAAGAATTTACTCATACTGATATTTCTATTGCCTCATTAATCAACAAAGTCATGTCAGAGCCTAACTTTGATTCACAGGTATGCAAAACTGCAGACGTTGCGACCAGGGTTGAAAGCCAATTGAAATTGGTCATCAGGCCAATGTACTCTAATCCACCTATTCATGGTGCATCAATCGTGGCTACCATATTGAAAGACGGGTACAAATTATCTGAATCATATTAGTACAAGAAAATTGCATTCTTATCTTACTTGCTGACCGAATGATGACTATTCACTTTTGCTTCCTAATGACATTGTATCGCTGGCCTCTTAAACGTCATGGTCTACATGCAGGGACATGTATACAGAATGGTCCGTCGAGCTGAAAGCCATGGCTGATAGGATTATCAGCATGCGCCAGCAACTTTATGATGCTTTATGTGCTAGAGGTAAGATGATTTGGGTTGCTTATATATATTACAATCCAATAAATTTACAATTATTGTTTACTTGTTATTGGGTTGAACTAAAAGTAACCATATATCTATAAACCCGTCTTTTGCATGTTTTTTCATGCGGGCAAGATTCGATCCATGCCTTAGAACAAGAAGGCTAATGACAATATTGACTAAGGGTCAATAGGTTAGAGATCCATGAAAACAGATCTGTAGTTAAGGTTGTTACTGATACTTAATTGTGACAGTTATTTGTGACTGTATATACAGTCATCGAATTTGCATATGTTACATGTACTTGCCTGATTTGGGTGGTAAATATATGTATGGAAAAATGGCGACTCTTCAAAACTGTGTCGAAGTGGGCAATGAACCATGAAAAGTAGGAAGGACTTGTATATGATGAGTGCATGGAACTTAAGATAATCGAGCATTCCTCTTGTCAAAAGTCTATCTCTGTCTCTGATATATGCAAG
Organism: Sesamum alatum; assembly: GCA_034509735.1. Lineage (NCBI taxonomy): Eukaryota > Viridiplantae > Streptophyta > Magnoliopsida > Lamiales > Pedaliaceae > Sesamum > Sesamum alatum. The sequence continues at coordinate 12,123,850 of JACGWO010000003.1, forward strand.
CATGAATTGCATATATTGCCTAACGGAATCCCGATAGAAATGTTTTATTTTTTTAAGAATACCACCTGAGGGTGGGGGAATTTGTCGGGATCCCCATCCCTTCTCCATAGATCAAAAGGGAGACAAAACATTATCCAAAATAATGAGAAGACCAAAAAGAAAAGGAAAAGGGAGCCCATAAAAGTTGGGCTACAAAATATATACAAATCAAGATTTCCAAGCCCAAGACGAGTAAGATCCACAAAATTCAGCCCAAAGCCCATGTATTGCCTCAACCAGGTTCTGCTGGTCTGGTCCAGCCCGATAGAAATTTTATTTCCCTTAAATTATAAAATATATTACATGCCAAAAGATATGTTATCACTATTGATGACATGAAATTCGGATCATATTACATGCATATCTTGATTTACGTGCCCTATGCATAGCTTAATTTACATTTCCTGAATGCATACATGTTTTGGTTGAATCCCATGGCTTTTTAAATACAAAAAATTCACTAGACTTTGACGTGTAGACTTGTCGTCCTACCCAATACTACTCATTTCCATGTGAAGGTAACATTATAAAAAATCCAACTTTGAGGCATGAGTCTGGATCTAAGACGTAAAGAAGTAGGTGAACGAAAGAATTGAAATAATGAAAGTATTTTGAAAATAATATTGACTTATTCTGGCTATAAGATTGATGTTGACTAGCTCTAGATAGTCACTCGTGTTTGTAATTTGTTGCACAAACTACTTGTGGTTAGCAAGATTCATTACTACAAATGTTACAATTTTGATAAACTTAATAATTTTATTATAGTTGGGCATTCTCTATATTCTGTGTCACTGTACTTGTCAGCTTACTCCTTAAAGCTTCATTCTTTCCCAGTGTTGCCAATGCATCTAACTTCTCTTTTGCCATCACGGCATCAACTCTTAGTGTTTCTGATCTTGAGTTATCACTCTCAGAATGTTAAGGGATTCCAATGATCCAGTTTTCTTTGTTACTTGTACTACTTCACATCTGCTAAAACAGTCAGAAGAGAGGTGACAATGAAAAAGAGAAAAAGAAAGGAAAGTGGATAGTGCATTTTGACTTATCCTAATATGGGAACCTTGGCTGTTTTAGAATAGTTGGACATGTTCCGTTGTTGATAATTTAGGCTTGTTGCACAGGGTCAAAATCTAATCACTACTGCTCTTTGTTTACCTTTTCTCGTTATAATCTCATTGGTGGTTTGTAGGTTGTATATAATGTGTTCTGTCTTTCAAATTTGAATGTGTATTAACAGGGACACCGGGCGACTGGAGTCATATTATAAAGCAAATAGGGATGTTCACATTTACAGGGTTGAATACCAGTCAAGTTGCATTTATGACGAAGGAGTATCATATATACATGACATCTGATGGGTAAGGAATTTAGTTGTTGATTTGCACCTGATTACTAGTAGTACTTAAACGTTGAACTTGGCATAGATAATTTGGCTCCGAGAATTTGGTATGCTGCAAGGTTAAATGGTGTCAGAGTAGTTTGCTTTTGTCTAGAGCAACTTATTTGGAGTTAATGTATCGGTAACAGATTACAGAAAAGCTACGAGATGCTTCTCTCTGTTTAAGTATGCTCTTCATAGTATTTCCATCTAAATAATGGGGGTTAGGGTGGGGGTTAGGGAGAAAGTCTAGATCAGGCATACTGATAAATTATTCTGCGGAAGTTTCACAATTTACTTCCTCACTCCCTCTCTCTCTCTCTCTCTCTCTATCTATATATATGTGTATATATATATGTATATATGTGCGACCTTTTTGCTCTGATTACCATCTGCAGTGTAGCAACTCATCTTCATTGTAGTTTACTCCCTGCTTCACCACCCGATAACATGTATAAACAGGCTTCATGTGTTGAGCCTTTGATTATCTTCAATTATGTTTTCATATCTGATTATACTAAATAATATAACACGAAGGTAATAACCAACTTCAAGCAATGAAAAGAGAATAGATTACATTTTCTCTACAGGAAAATTATTTCATGCATTCTATTGTCGAGACATTGTACATGTGCCTGGGTTAAAGTGGTCTTGGTGAGAGGCTTAAACCCATCAATTTATTCTCCCAGAAGCTTTTGCCTTAGCTTCTGGCTCATTGGTTCCATAGTGATCTGTGTTATACACATCCAATGTTTTCACCATTTGGAAAAGTATCATATTATAAAACATGAATCATGGAAGATGGGTTGTGTGGGTCAACCGTAAACGTCTCAACCTTTCATGAAACCACAGCGTAAAGAACCCACTTGGTTGTTGCACATTTTGTGTTGACCATACCCAGGACTCCAGCCACACTGGTATACTTTGCGGCTCTTCACAGACCGTTTAGTTAAGTATTATGCCATGTTCAAATGGGGATGGTAAGAAGAGATGGGGAAGATTAGAAGGTGTGGAGCATCTAGGGAACAAGATCAACTAAAGTAGTATTCTACCTTCCGTCTTTGATTCTGCAAGCATTTTGATCGAAATTCTTCTCTACAATCTCTTACATGAAGCATGAGCCTAAAGTTTTTGTTCTTATCTCATCCATCCCTTTCTTTGCAGGAGGATTAGCATGGCAGGTCTTAGTTCAAGAACAGTTCCTCATCTTGCAGATGCCATACATGCTGCTGTTACCAGTGTTGCATAAATCAACCGTTTCAGGGCTCGTAACGAGCAATTTCTTTTGCTCTTCACATGATTTAACTTCTTAATAAGATGAAATGGGATTTTATATTGAGTCTCACACTTTCTCTACTTGAATTCGAGACTCCTAACAAATTTATGCTTTTGCTAAATAAATACCGCTGTGGCTGCGTACTATCTTGCCTTAATAGACCTCCTTGGTTACTGAACTACATCAGAAATGCTATTTTCATTTCAACTTGGGTTGCTGGAGCATTTATATGGGATTACTGAACTAAGAGCAAATCTATGTATATATAGCAAAACGAAGTTTGACCAAATCTATGTATATATAGCAAAACGAAGTTTGACCACATTTGAGTTAATTTTGACTCAATATTAATTTTTGATAATTTTGAATTTATTAATTACAAAGAAAAAATCTAATTGGTTAGAAATTTCATATATTTAAATTAAAAATAAATTTGTATTTATCTAAAAATTCCTATCTCCAAAATTAGTGTTTATCTATAATAGATTTTATCTAAATTAGGATACTAATCTAATTTGAATTTATTTTAAACAAATTCAAATTTCAGGATTACTTTTTTATCATAAAAAATATATATCTTATCACTAATCATTTATTTTTATTTTAATCATATATTTATTATTCACTAAACTTATATGAATCAATTGATATAGCTCATTCAATAAATTCTTAATTTAATTAATTAGGTAAAATCATTAATTTTTACAATTTATATATTTCATCATATTTCTATGATATTTTTTTATTGGTTCATTATTACTAATAAAGTCAGTTATTAATTTTATTCAAATTAATATTTTTTGTTTTTCTTAGTTTATTTATTAGATTTAATTTTTAATGTTTAATTGTTATTCATGTTTGAAAAATCATAGATCACTGCTATTTAAAATTTATGTTATAAAATATATTTTGCCATCTTCTCCCATATGAGCATCCTTTGTGAAATAATTTTGTGAATGTTGTTCTATCAAAATTTTAATGTTAAATATATTGCAAGCTTCATAGGTTTGAATTTATTGCAATACAAAGGGTGGTCATACTTGATAAATATATGAATTTTTTAATTTCAAATTTATGTATAATTTTTTAAAAAATAAAGGCTTGTCAAAGTATAATATGATATTATACTTTTCATGTAAAACGCAACCTGATACAGCAGTACTAGCTTATATTCCTGATGCATTACCATTTTTTTTTTATTCTTTTGCTTTTTGATGTCCAATTTCACATTACTTATGTATTTTTCTTTTGTATTTTAGTTAATTTTCTTCTCTTCATTTCTTAAATATTACATGATGGAGAATTACATGATGTATTCTTATATTTACTTCTTAAAAATTTTGTAATTCTATAGTCTATTTATTTGCTCTTATTAATAATTTTTCTATTTAAATATTTATCATTAGCTAGAATAATCTAGTCATATTATTTTATTTTTAATTTCATAATTTCATTCAATCAAAATCATGATTTCTTTACTTGATCACTAAATAAATATATATATATTTTTATCTGATAATAGTTTATCAACATCTTTCTTTTTCAATTTAAATTAGAATAAGTAAATTAAGATTTTGCATTTATTGCCATGTTATTTAGTTTATACGTTTTATTTGTATTAAAGTGCTCCAATTTTTCAAATCCCCATCATTAAATTTCATATTTATTTATTTAAAACTCTTATTGAATGATGGTATAGAATATATATATATATATATATTGTGATATATCCTCCACCAAATTTCCTTCATCCATTTCTTGTATTCAATGATGTTTTTGTATAGTTTCATATTAATTTTTCATTCTTAATTAGGTATACGTTATCTTCTTTTCATAAACTATGTAAATATATATATTTTTTCATTGTCACTATCTACCTATTTTCTAATTTAGAAGTTCATGGTAGGAACTTCAACCTAATAGCATGAATTATTCATTAAAAAGTAATTCAATTATTTTAGAGTATGTATCATAATTATGGGAACAAACCCAACTACTAAAAATTCTTTATAAGGCGTATTATTACTATTGTATCTTACATTTGTACCCTATCAAATCTTTTTATTGTATATATGTATTGTTAGCATAAAATTTAAAAGTATAAATATATTTACTTTTTATTAGTTTCAATGCTAGCTGTTATAAATTAATTTTTATGAAGAAAATTAAAAAATAATATAATAATAGTCTTTTCTTTTCCTTTAAGAAATTGGATTACAAAAGAAAAAATTTATTGTGAATAATATTTTTTCTAAGAAAATTTCATTTATTTCATAGAACAAATATGATGGTAACTTATACTGAAAATATATTAATTGATTAAGAAAAGAGATATAGTATTTGAAACTCATAAAATAATTTTTTTCAATATCTAAAATATGATAATATGCTATGATTATTTTAAAAAGGGTAAATTACATTTTTCATTCGAATTATGTCTGTTTTTATACTTTGCCATCTTTTTTTTTTTTTTTTTTTTGTCAACTTACGATCTCAACTTTACGAAATTTGCACTTTGTCATATGTAGTCTTTTTTCATTCAAATTTTCTGCCGAGAAAACATCACGTGCAGTGCACATGCTGGAAAAACAACACTGCATTGCCCTTGAATATCATATGTACACTTCATGTGCTGTTTTTCGTATAGAAAAATCAACTAGAAAACGATCATATATATCAAAGTGCAAAATTTTCAAAGTTGAGACGGTAAGTTGACACAGAAAAAATTTAAATGACAAAGTGTAAAAATGGGCATAATTCAGATGTCAAATTACCCTTTTCAAAATGTTCAGTAAATAAACTTAGTAATAATTCAATATTTGAGTTTTGTATAAATAAGTTTGCACTATTATATATAGTAAGGGGTAAAACATGACATATTTTAATGTTTAATGGCATGCCAAAAAATAAAATTTGTGAGAGTATGAATAGAGATTAAATAAATTATTTAATTTTATTCTTTGGTCCATTAACAGAAAATGAAACCAACAAAAAGGTAAAATAAAATTATAGGCAATTAATAAGTTCAATATCAAGTGAAAATAAATGAGTTGAAATTAGAAATTCAACATGATAAAAGCAATTATTCGTTAAAAAGTAACTCGATGATTTGATAGTATTTGTAATACTTAATGGGCATGAACCCAATTACTAGAAATTTATAATTATATATATTATGTTTGTATTGTTTCAAATTTCTTATTGTATATTTGTATTGTTAGCATATAATTTAGATATATAAATATATATATATATATTATTTGCTTTTTTTTTATTAGTTTAAGATATTGTTAACCTTTTTCATTGTTACTAATTTTTTTTTATTATCTAGAAACTTTATTTAAAGGATCATTTAATCCGAATCGTATTCTTTTTGGGGAATTTATATCACAAGATAATATGGTAATAGTTTAACATAATTTATTTAATACTAATATTTTTATTTTACTAAAAGTATATTAATTGAATAAAAAAATATATATTGTATTTGAATCTTATAAAATACTTTTTTTTTATCAATGTGTAAACATATTATAATATTCTATTGTTATTTTCAAAATATTCCATAAATAAACTTATAAAGAATTTAGCATTGATTTTTATATAAATAACACTATTGTACTATACAGTAAAATGATTATTAAAATATTACATATAATTATAAGATTTAGAATTTATGAAAATACTATAGAATTTAAAATTTTCCATGCATAGCACGGGGTTCATGCTAGTATTATATACGGAAAAGCACCTGCATTCTAAATAACCCAGCTTGGTGTGTTTTTAATTGAACAAATCAAATTATTCATATTTAGAAGGATAATATTCATCTAATTCTTTTCATTCTTATATTTTCTCTCACTCATTATGAAGTTTTTATTTCTGTTGTCTTAACTATTTATTTATTTTTACTTATATTATTTTGATTTTTTTTTCACTTATCATTATTTAATCAGCACATTAAAATAGTTAAAATACTTAATTTCATGTAAAAGTTTTAATAAATTTTTTTAATCATATAATTTTATTACCCATCATAAAATTGTAATTAGTTTTTTTAAATTATCTTGAAATTTTTTATATTGCTTGTTATAATCCTAAATAATAAATAGTATAAAATGGAGGACCTGATTTACCTTTGTTACTTGTGACTAGTATAATTTGAACATAATACAAACTTCTCGTACCCTTAAAACAGCTGGTAGTTTTTTTTTTTTATTTTATTTATGATAATTCTTTAAATATCTTAAAATTTTTCGATGAAATTGGTTTCATATAGTTAGATTTTGAGCGTTTTTCAATCATATTTCATGGTGTTCAGAGAGTTGCAACAGTTTATAGTTTAGATATTATATAGATTTGTGAGTTATTGATATTTCTCTACTGTCCTGCCAATTTTTCATGAAACACAATTTTAGAGGAAAAGAAAATATGAATCACGATAAAAAAAATGATTAAATTATTTGGAAGAGCTCTGGTGCCAAATTAAATAGAGTCAACAATAGTATTAACCAAATTATTAAAATTTTTATTATCAATATCTATACTATATATAAAAGTATGAATTCACAAGTATTTATTCTTACTTAAGTACTCTGTTTAATAATAATAATAATTAAAAATTAGTTATAAAAAAATAAAATTCTACAAAAAAAAAGAAAAAGAAAATTATGTAGTAGTCCGGTTTGCTCTAAACTACTTAGAGAATGGATAATATATCAAATTAAAAAAATAAATATGCAAATAATATTTCAACACAATTAGTTTGCTAGCTAGAAGTACTCTTAGTTATTCTAAAAAAAAATTCTATATACTATGGCACTTTAAATTTAAAATAAATAACACATGAATAATATATAAAATATTAATTTAAATTAAATCTATCTATCGATATGTATAATGATGAATAAATATAAAAAAATTTATTGTGAATATGAATTATCAATCTTATAAAAATTAGAAGTACTGTTAATTTTTTTTTTAAAAAGTGACTTCTGACTAATTAATTTTATTTTTAACATTAATAGGTAAAATCACCATCCCCTCCCCCACCCCACCCCCACCCCCACCCCCAAAAGGCATTGAGATTAAAGAAGACTGTAAATAGTAATATGGTAAATAGTTAAAATTTAAATTTTATAGAGTAGTAAATACAATTGATGCAATTCTCAGAAGACAAATAGAATTATTTGATACTTTAAAGGCGTTTAGTCATTAAAAAAACTAAAAATTAGTATAACATAATGAATCAATTAAAAAATAGACATAAAAAATATTGAGGAAAAGTAACAAAAGAGAAAATTATGGCATTGCCTAAATATTACAAAAAATAGGCCATACATTAATAAATTAGCGAAAAAAATATTCAAAATTAATATTTAAAAGTAAAATTTTAAAAATAGCATATTAACATGTTGTTGCAGACTTAATCGTTATGTCTTTACATTTTCAATTTTGACTTATAAGGGTTAATTGCAATTTTCGTCCTGTAATTATAGGTATTTGGCGTTTTGGTCTTTTAAGTTTCTAGGGTAGCAAATTAGTCCTTTAACTTTTCAGTTAATTGTATTTTTCGTCCCATAATTATAAGTATTTGGCGTTTTGGTCCTTTAAGTTTCTAGGGTAGCAAAATAGTCCTTTAACTTTTCAATTTTCGCGATTTTCGTCCTCTGGTCGCTGGATTTTTTAAAACTTGCCGGAATAATGGCACGCGATTAGGTTGATCTTCTTGAGTAATACCACATTCAGGCATTGCCCCTTCTTCCGACGAGTTTAAAAGCCTCACGTGTGAATCGCGTGTCATTATTCCGGCGAGTTTTAAAAAATCCGGCAACCAGAGGACGATAATTAAAAAGTTAAAGGACTATTTTGCTACCCTAGAAACTTAAAGGACCAAAATGCCAAATACCTATAATTACAGGACGAAAATTGCAATTAACCCAACTTATAATAACACAAATAACACCATAATCTATGAAATGTTTAAAGTATTTTAGAATACATAATAAATTTAATTATCAAGATCGAATTCAACATACTAATTTATATATATATATATATATAGAATCAAGGGATAGAGCATAAGTTAACAAAGTACTTTCTCTAATATGAAAGTATATATTACTTTAGTTTATCTCTTCACAATATCATGGAAGTAAAATGACAATAAAAACTATTGATGCTAAGGGTTTATTTAAAACAATAACAATTAAAAATAAATTTTTAAAAAAAGATTGTATACTACTAAATTCCAATTATATACCTATATTTCAATATTACGCGTAAATTAACAAATTTTGAGAAACAACTTAGTAACAATAACATAAAAAGAAAATGAGTTAATTATAATGTTGAAATTAGAATTAAAAAATGATAAATAAATAAATAAACCAAAGATAAATATTTGAAAATAACTTCAAAAAGTCTGATCAATAGTAAGAATAAAATTGATATGCGAAATAAAAGCACTATTTTTGTTATAAAATTAAAATTGCTTATGAGAATTTAACTATTGAAGAAATCTCTTACTATTTAATTATTTGGTATTACATAATCCTGAATATGCATTATTACTTTTACATATTTTACTTTTTATATTAATAGCATATAAAAGTATTACAACAAGAAGTATGACATAAAAGATTAAGGTATAGCACAATATATTATTAAATAATATATAGTATATGCATGCCAATTGAATGCATATGAATGAGAAACAATATAGAACATTATTTTAAAATTTAAAAGTTAATAAAGCATGTAAAAAATACTTTGACAATATTCGAAAATTGATACTGAAATATAATTAGCATACTTTATAAGACCTTGCAATACAAACAATGATATTATGGTCCAATTTGATTACATTTTTTTTAACAATAGTTAATAAATAATTAAATTAAAACCATTGTCAATAAATTAAAAATAAATGACATTCAAGATATAGTAGTAAAACAAAACATATAACATACACATAGACAATATAACAAAAATAAAAATAGAACTGAAAAAATAAAAAATAAGCATAATAAATCTATAGATAAAAAATGATCAATTTTATTAAACTGCAATTTATTGTAAAAACAATCCGAAGGAGCTTTGACTAATTATTTTTAATTATTTCAATATTGGATTTATTATTATTATTATTATTATTATTATTATTGTATTAATTGGTTTGATTGAAGATAATAAATATAATCATTAGTAAATACGAAATGCAAAATTTTAATTTTGGGGAATATTTTTTATTTAATAGAATCAATTAAATTTGGAAGTGATGAATTGCAAGTAATAGAATTAATAGTTTCCTTATCAATTAATATAATTTTTATTAATATAATTGTATATACTAATGTTTCAATGACAAAAACATAAATAATATTATGAACTTAATATCTTTTATAACTAACTACAAATGATATATTTAACTCTAAAAATATATTTTATACGTGTATCGCACGTCATACTTCCTAATATGTTTAAATACATGTTTACAAATGAATGTAAACCTGGACTTAGTATTTTCTTCATAATATTTGTAATTATATCTTTAGTTGTATGGTTTGTTGCAATATTTTTATGATTTATAAACAGATCATCGTACACCCCATTTGAAGAATAAGAAGAAAAATAAGAATTTATCATTATCTTTAAGCCTTTTTTTCTCTATATTTCTATCATATAAAATTGGGTTCAATATGCCAATAAAATTTAGAAGTTTTAAGTTTATGATCCATTATTAGCACGATAATATGCTCAATCAATGTTTTTTTTTTATAACTAGTCGTCGTGGCACGCCGTTCCTGCATGCATGTAATAAATAATTTTTTATGCTTTAAAATATATTATAAATAAGAGTAAAATATATAAACTAACAGATCACATTAGAACATAGAGAGGAAAAGAAAGAAAAAACTAATTTATCAATTAATATAAAATTTGGAAAGTTGAATAGAGTAATTATCATATTAATTGAGGGTTAGTTTTGGCATTATAAAAAAATGGTACGATGGTGTCATTAACTGCCATTTGTAAGTAAAAAAAGAGTTTCTTTTATATAATAGTATAGATAAAGCAATGATGTTTCATAGAATAAACTAGCAAAGAGCAAAACAACAAAACCAGGAAGTCTGACTACACACGCTCAGAAACAAATAGGGTCGTTTATTTTTTTTGTAGTTGAAAAACGTGGTAGATAGGCCCGATTGCATAAAATGATTAGATAAGATAAGTTGATAATTGTAATCAATGTTTACTTTTTCTGTTTAATGGTGTGATTTGTTAATCGTAAAGTAGGTAATTCTTTACATCGTATGACAGTCTTATGGGCTAAGTATTAAATTTCAAAACCGTCCTCTGGCTCATACTTCTAAACTTTAACAGTTTAATTACTTCAAAATTCATCAATTTTTTTTTTTTTTTTTGTAGTAGCATATGATATTTATATATATATGTGTGTGTTCGTGTTGTATATTAGCATTGAAAAAGAATTTGCCGAAGATCGTTAATATAGTGGATTTAATTTTACTTAAAAAAGGTCAGTATATCCAATTTAATTTTTAATGAAAATTAGAGATTGTTCAGTCAACGGGAAATTCTTGTATGTATTATTTTGTATTGTATAATTACTATTAAAACCTGAAACTCTTGTATGGTCAGGTTACGTTATATCGTCAAAGTAAAAATTGAACTCTTGTATATATAAGAAACTTTACTGTGACGGTACAAGAAATAATTAACATTAATCACAACAAGAATTAAAATATTGTAATCCAATTTAATTATTTGTGTTTTCCTATAATTATTTCGTACTGTATGTATAATTATTGTTTAGTCAATAAGAAAGTTTTTGTTTAATGTAATTAATAAAACCTAAAACATCTATTTATCTATAATGATTATTGTATGTATTATATCGTACATAACATATAGTAAATCCTAAAATCTCGTCAGTGATCAAACTATATATTTTGTATTGTATAATAATTAAGTCAAAACCTTCTCTTTTATAAACATAAAGAAGTCAAAAAAAATTTAGGGGGTTTCGACGTTAATGCTCTAACTCTAAGTGCCTAAAATCTAATAATCAATTCCAAATAGATTATTTATTCATAGAGTTGAAAATGGAACTTTAGATTAATTAATAGTCACCATTATTAAGAAAATTCTTGTATTAATCCAATGATAATTATTTGTATGTATGTAATTTCATGCCTCAAATGGGGGCAAATTTGTAAAAATAACAATGAGTCTGAAATTTAGATTGCCAAAGATAATTTATCACACTCCCCAAATGTGATAAATTATTGGGATTTATCTAAGTATATACCGGACCTGCTTGAGTTAAATTGGGCTGCAATCATATAATGCAAATGTGAATCAAGGGTAAATTTTGGTCCCTATCCAGCCTTATTCAAGAAGTAAACGACCCTTGAAAGAAAACCTGATCACGCCTAAACACCAAACCAAACTAAATGGAGAGATAACAGAAAACATATAATCAACTCCTCTACACGCCTAAACACCTAACCAAACTAAATGGAAAGCTACAACGAACATAGAATCAACTCCCTTACGTCAACTAATTTGAAAACAATAAGACAGCAAAGACAAAGACAACTTAAATCTGAAGAAAAGAGTAACTTCATAACATCAGTTAACTAACAACTTGAGTCCGATATAACGTCATCTACAAGATCATCTCAAATATCATCGTTAATCGTCTTAGACCTAATATTATTGATCTCATATCTCCATATCAAAATGCGTTTTGACCCTCTAGAAACACCAGTGATAATCTTATTATTGCACATGAAATCTTACACACAATGAAACAAAAAAAGGCTCGCAATTACAATAAATGCTCCATGGCCATTAAATTGGATCTTGATAAAGCATATGACAAAATTGAATGGAAATTCATTGAACACGCCCTTCGTATCTATAATTTTCCTGACTCACTTATTGATCGTATTATGACCTGCATTACTCCTGTTAATTATTCTATTTCTATTAATGGTCTTGTCTCCAAACCTTTCAACCCCAAAAGGGGTATAAGACAATGACATTCTTTGTCCCCTTATATTTTTATTCTATGTTTGGATCTCCTTATTCGAAAAATGATCACTTTTACAAAATCCCTTTCCAAATTGGCAAAAATGGACCTCAGATCCCGATTCTTTGTTTCGCAGATGATTACTTCCTCTTTAGCCAAGCAACTCACTCTTCCACTCTTAATATCCAAAAATGCCATTCGGAATTCTATGAATACTCCGGTCTCAATATTAATTGGGAGAAATCAAAGATTATTTTCACCCCAAACACACCTTGTTTGCGACAAAAGGATATCACGACAATACTAAACATTAAAAGAGCTAATAAAGAAGACAAATACTTAGGACTTAGACTTAATATTAGTAAGTTTAATAAAAGTTTTTTCAGTGATGTTGTAGCAAAGTCCAATCCAAAATATCAACGTGGTATAATAATTTCTTATCATATTCTGGCAGAAAGACGTTAATTGAACATGTCCTTAACAGTGTACCACAATATGCTATGACTTCCTACCCTATTCCACCAAGATGGTTAGATAAGATTTCGACATTTTGCTAAAAAATTCTTTGGAATTCAAGCCTAAATACCAATAAAAGAAGCCTTGTTAACTGGAAATCTACCTGTTTACCCAAAGAATACGGTGCATGGCCTAGGAATAAGAAATCTCAAATTGCTAAACAAAGCTTTCACCGTTAAATTAGGATGGCACTCCCTTACCAAACCAAATGCCCTTTGGGTTACAGTACTTAAATCTAAATACTTTCCTAAAACCAGTTTCCTTGACTCCAAGCGTAATAGCTATCATAGTGTTATCTGGAAAAGTATTCATATAACTATTCCATTCATCAGAAATTCAATCTTTTGGGATATTGGCGATGGGGAGACTGCAAGTTTCTGCACAGACAAATGGGTTTCTAAACACTCAATAAAGGATATAGTAACCCCGACCCAACCTTTTGACCCAAATATGAAAGTGGGTAAATTCACTAACAATACATTCTCATATTGGAATATTAATCTTCTACAACACACCTTCCCAAATAATCTCGATATTATTGATCACATCCTCACTATCCCAATACCTAAATATGGTCTAAAGGATGACATCAAATGGGCATGGAAGAATCGCGTAAATTTTTTGTCAAAACTGCATACCTACAATTACTTAAAGAAGAGGGCCTCGTACAAGGCCCCCACCTTCCTTGGAATACTATTTGGAATTGCAAAACATCACCTCGCATCAAATTCTTTGCATGGCTTCTTTGTCACAACGCTCTCCAAACTCTCGACAACCTTGAAAAAAGGAAAATTGTGAACAACAATATTTGTATTATGTGCAAAGCAGAAAAAGAGAATATTCCTCATCTGATGTTATGATGCACCTTCCTCCGGCCGTTATATATAAATTTACTAACACTAAACTCTAGAAATATGTTGTCATTCCTCCATAGTTTTAAACAAAACACAAACTTCCTGAATAATATTTTTACACTCTTATTGGACTATATGGAGAACTAGAAATGAATATATATATATATATATATATATATATATATATAAACAAATCTCCAAACTTTGGGACCTTAACTAGCAGCATCAGGAGACTCAATAACTTTTACAAAATTATCCCCATACCACGAAATCCTAGTATCAAAATTCTCAAATGGGAAAAATCCCAGAAAATTGGTTCAAACTTAATATTGATGGAGCCTCCAAAGGCAATCTAGGTCGTACAGGAGCTGGCGGAGTAATCAGAGACTAGGATGAAAATTTCATCACAGCTTTTTGCAGCGTATATTGGCTTTGCATCTAATAACAAAGCTGAAATTTGGGCCCTGTGGCTCGGTTTGAAACTTGCAGCAGCACATGAAATCACAAAGCTTTTTATTGAATCTGACTCAACTTTTGTCATACACAGCATGATGAAGCATCGACCTCAGAATCCAGGACGATGGAGAACTTTCTCAAAGCCTGCTGGACGAGATTATCTGAGTTCCAAGACACGAAACTATCTTTCGGATATCGCATAGTAAACCAAGTTGCAAACTGCCTAGCAAACTATTGAGTGAATTCGTCTCAGTCTTTAAAAGTTTTTGACAACTGCCCTCTGTTTCTATTGAACCATGTTTTAAGGGATAGTCATTACTATATTAGGTCTTCTAATTTACTTTGTGTGTTTTGTAAACTTTGAACCTATCCTTGCTTTTGTCTTATATATATATATATCTATATATATATTAAGTGTTCAAAAAAAAAAAAAAAATTGAGTCCGAATTCGCGCCTATTGGTAACTATCAAGAAAAGATAGAGCCTCCAACAGCAGTCGCAGACTACAAGAAAGTAGCTTAATAGCAATAAAAAAATTTGTTGCTGAAATCAACATCGAACTAATTAGCAAGTAAAATTCTCGTTGCTAATCTAAACATAATATATATTTTAAACAATTCGTTACTAAATTTGTTAACAAGTAAATTTTTGTTGCTAAATTTATTAGCAAGTAAATTTCTTGGATTAAATAATGCATTAGCAACGAAAATTTTACTTACTAATTAGCTCGATGCTAATTTTTTTTCATTGCTATGGAGGGTTTTTCTTGTAGTGACACAGGTTCTTGGCGGCGGTCTTCCATCACCTATCGAAACCGATTCTGCCTTAATGCCCAACACACCATACAAAATCGCATTTTTCCCCATGTCTAACCGCTCACAAACCCAAAAACCCACTCCGTCGGGGCCCCGTCCATTCTGATACAAGCCACCATCAAAGAGTGGATAGAGCCTAGACTTCACGTGAAAACGAGCACTCGAGCAACATGTGTTGATAGATGCAATCTCAGTCCCACAAATTCTACACTGAACATTAATACCAGACCTCCTTTGCTCTAGATTGTCAAAAAGGTAGGGACTGCACCTCAACATAAGCGCCATACTGTAAAACGAACTCTGGGTGGTATTCTCATACTCCATTGCCGACACCAAAAACCATGACACTGCTCAAGGATATAAGGGAATGGTCATGAGGATGACGCCAGCCCCGCTGTTGAATCTCACACGCCTACTGATATGCACTTTGAACAGTAAATCTGCCAGTTGGATTCCACCTCCAAATAAACCTGGAAACACCCGGCTATTAAGGCTCTTCCTGAAGTCGACAACTTTTGTAGGGAATGACTAACTAGAAAAGCCTTTTATTCTTATCCCACATTGCTTTCATATGGAATTTTCAACTTATTCATATCAGTCCCCTTGATGCCTTTAAGTAAAGATGTGTGGGTAGATGGATTTTGGTGAAAAAGCCACAAGCGCCCGCTCGTCCTGTCTCGGTGGGGTTGGGCCACTGAGTTATAATTATTGTGCAGAAAACCACCATTAAAATTCATTACATATTCGAATTTTGTAAAATCTCTCTAATTATTTTTTTGACCAATCCAACAATATCTTTTAATAGTCGAACTTTTTGTGAGGAAATCCGGGTGTTTCTTTTTAGGAAATTAGGGTAGTAGTAGCTGAAACTGAGGGGCTCCTCTCTATAAATAGCCTGTTTCTTTCTTCATTTCATACTTCAAATCCGAATTCTCTCACCTCCTTTTCTACTTCTCCTCCTTTCTTTTCTAAGTGTTATTCAAGTTTGTTATTTCAACTCTCTACAACGAGTGCATGTGTTAAGGAGTGTTATTGTGTTAACTTTGGGGAGCAAAACGGTTCTGAGGATTGCACCACGATCTTACTGGACTTTTGCTTTTGGGACAGTGGTTGTTTTTCACGACACAACTATTTCGGTTAATATTCCCAACAATCTAAAAGCAAAAAACCGTATTACTTTTCTAATGGTTCTTTCTGTTTCTAGACCACTTCCCAATCTTTCTGAATTAGAACCGCTCGCTGGACCAATTACAAACGTTGGTCGCAGAAGCTCCTTATCTTCATCGAACAACTGGATGTTGACTACGTGTTATTCATGAATCCACCTAAAACTGAAGTTCCTCAAGAGACCTCTACACTGACCATAACTCCACTAAGAACTCTTTAGACTGAAAAGCCTGCCGAGAAAGCCAAGCTAAAATATGACAAGGATAACAAAGTGGTTAGAGGTCACCTACTTAATCATATGACCAACCCTCTATTTGATTTATTCGTCAATCAAAAGAGTGAAAAAGAAATTTGGAATACATTGGAGAGAAGGTATGGTGTGATGATGCAAACAGAAAGAAGAACGTTGTTGGCAAATGACTCTAGTTCAAAATAGTTGATGACAAGTCAATAATGGACCAAGTCCATGGATACGAGAACTTGGTAGCCGATGTGCTAAGTGAGGGTATGAAAATGTTTGAAATTCTCCAAGCAAATGTACTTCTGAAAAAACTTTCCCTTACCTGGAGTGAACACTGAAACCATCTGAAGCACAAGACGAAGGATCTTACCCTTCAGGAGCTAATCAGCCACATGAGAATGGATGAAACAAATTGCATGAAAGATAAGGAAACCTCTATCTCTTCCCTTTCAATTAAAGCTAATTTTGTTGAACCGTCGGGAACCTCTAAAGACAGGTTTCAGCATAAGAGCAAAAGTTTCCAAAAAGGTGGGCAACAAAAGTCCTTTAAAGGGAATGCCGAGAAGATCTAAAAGGACAAGAAAATATACTATTGCTATAGGAAGCCGTGTCACAAGGCGTACCAATATTTCCAAAGGAAGGACCAACACAAACGAAACAAAAATCGGGATCTCAAACCACCCTACAAGTCAATCACGCCGAACAAGATGACTTCATTGCTACAGTAGTTGTGGAAGCAAATTTGGTGGAGAACAAAACAGACTGGATATTGGACATGGGCGCCTCAAAGGACTTTTGTTCCATAATTCCGCGAGGCATTCGACAATAAATGCATCTTCATGGGCAACTCCGCTGCCGCCGGAGTTTTCGGTAAAGGAAAGATCTTCCTTAAACTTACTTATGGCAAAAATTTAGCATTAAATGTTGTTGTACATGCCTTCATTGCGTAGAAATTTGATTTTTGGGCAGCCTCTTGAATAAAGTTGGTTTAAAAATAGTATTAGAATATGACAATGTCATAATCACCAGAGATGGTGATTTTGTAAGAAAAGGGATACCTATCAGATGGATTATTTGTGCGATACACATTTTCTATTACTTCAAATAAAATTTCCTTCAGTTGCGCTTACATGGTTAGGGCAATCAATGTTTAGCATGGTAGCTGCTTAAATTAAAAGGCTAAAAAGTATGAAATTTATAAACACATCTGATACAAGTGTATATTCTAAATGTCCAATTTGTGTAGAAAGAAAAATATGTCAAGAATGGGGACCGACGTCCAAGATCCATATCCTAGACTATAGCTGTGAGATAGTAGACAGAAGGACCGTACTCGTATGCATTCTGGAGCCTAAATGTTCACGCCAGGATTTCACCTAGTCTCTAGTGCCATGAACCGTTGCTAAACGGCCACCCATGGTGACGGATGAATTCCGGTCATGGAATGATTGGAGATTCGCAAGTCTAGCTGAACATGAACTTAAAGAGTCACACACAATTAACTGGAAATGGGGGAATTAATTTGGAACTAATTCTGAGAGATTGAATGATTTAATTAGATTAAATTGGTTCTCTTCCGGAGTATCAAGCCTTTAAGTATTAATTGGATTAATTAGGCTTGATTCATAAATTAGATTTATGAAATTCGGGAATGGGCTATTTCCATCTTTAACTAGATTAAAGATGTAAATATTTGAAGGGACAAGCGGATCCGCCCGGGAGCGCGAGCAGAAGCGAGGAATGCGAAATATTGCATAAATTAAAAATAGTTATCATCAAAATCTCAAAGGGTGTACCGTTGAGTGCTCAACCGGGCGTTCGATGTATGATATGATAATATAAAAGCGTATACATATCATATAGGGCATAGATGTGGAAATGAAACTACAATAGCGTAAACGATAATTATCTTTGTAGTTAACTTTGTTAGAATAAGTGACTAGAAAGTCAATTAGATTGCCTGTTCTTGAAACTATTCGTCGATCTTTATCAAAGTAATATTATATTGATGGATAAAGTAAGTATTCATCATTGAAAAAAATATGTTTGTTGTGCTTACTACTCACATTAAATGGCATTTCAATGTCACAACAAATGCCCACAGACCGATTGGTTAAACCCATTGAGCTGCGCATAGGTTGGCGGCTATGAAACAACTCCTTGAGGGGCGGTCGGAAACGTTCTAACTCGAGGACCTCGAGATTGGGCGTCGAGTGCCCTATGTAGACTTGCACTAAGTATTGTATTCACTGGGTGAGTGTCGAGTTTCATCGGTGCTAGACGTAGGTCGTCTATGCAATTTTAGTGGGTTAGTTGGCAAGGTAGTCGACTGATCAAACTGACTCGCTGGAATCGTCATATAGAATTCCCGGTTTCAATAGTATGGGATTAGTTCTCGGACTTGAGGAATCATGGCAGTCGCATGCATATGAAGGTTGTATCTTGGATCTAGCGAGAAGTGACCGTGTATTTGATATGGTCATTATAAGCCTTGTCCAGTGCAACCGGAGTATGTAGTGAGGACGGTGGTCTTTTGTGTATGGTTTAATTTTTGTTGGGTGAGGCTTGCATGTCTCTTTATTTTATTATTCTCTCTCTCTCTCTCTCTCTCTCTCTCTCTCTCTCTCTCTCTCTCTCTCTCGTTTTTAGCCTTAAAATAATAAGGCTTGCTTTCTCCCTCCTTTAGTACTTCCCCAGCTTATGATTGGGGTTTCTTATTTAAGTTGTAATAAATGTAGTTAGGTTGGTGAGAATTTGTTTTTAAAAATAAATTGTATGGAAGCACTTCCATGGCGATGGAGGTCCAACAAGACGCCCGTAGGACGGAGCCCACGATGGAGAGTCCACAAGGCCATTAGAATGGTAATGGGTTTATAATTTTGTAATAGTGTAGGCCACTCTAAATTGACCATAGATCCACTGCGGGCTCAGTGGATCACATAGGATTGGGCTTGTGATCATCCAATAGGGGCGTGCTAGGCTTATTTTGCATGTGGTGTATGTTTTAATATTTGATGTATGATGTGTTTGGAATGCATCTCTTTATATTCAATGTTAAAATTCGAGCATGCAAAACTTTCTTAATGATGAGGTCTTGGTCACAACTAAACTTAACTCTCACTTAGATGGTCCAAGTAAATATTAGGCCCATTATGGATTAAAATCAAATGGTTTGACTTAAATCCAAGCCTTCCATCCATAGCAATGTAGTGAGGAAGCTACTTTCACCCATTCGTGGTCTCACGAGTCGTGGCACATTTGGAATGGAAGAAAGCTGCGCTATTATTATGAACAGAGGAATATGCACCTATTTCCCTGTCTCACGAGTTGTGGGGGGCGATAGTTGAAATATTCATTTGGTTGATGGGTCGGGCCTAACGCTGAATAACATGATTCACTTGGAGTCCTCGGGATCATGTGAAGAGGCGAGACAAAATAACTTGGGGATCTCATTGGATGAGAATGGTATAGGTTACCTCCCACAAAGCCTTTTTCTGTGTGAATTGTAAAAGTGGGGCATGGAGAATTGCGTTTGTGGACCTCGAGCCCACTAGGAAATGGTTTTACGGAATCCCATTTGAGAGTGATGGGCTTTCACAGAAATAGTGGGAGGGGTTAATGACTAAAAGACCAAGTCTTAACTTGGATATAATATTACTATAATCTACTTAATGTTTTTCTGTTTACATTTTGAATGTAGATGTCTAAGAATCCACTGACGCCAATACTAGAGGCTAATAATTTTGATGGAACAAACTACAAAGACGGGCTGCGAAATCTTAAGATAGTCTTAGATTTCGAGAACCAGATTTACATTCTAGATAAGGATCTTCCTCAGGCCTTGCTGGATGGGTTAATGCCTCAAGAGCGCTTGGCGTTCGCGAAGATGCATGCTGACCACCGACAGGTCTGCAGCATCGTACTGGCCTCGATGAGTAACGAGATCCAGAAGCAATACGATAGGCTAGATGATGTTGGCTCGATTATACTTTGTTTGAAAGATATACATACGGTCTCAGACTGGCATGTTAGATACGTTGCAATGAAGGCATTCTTCGGAGCTAAGATGACAAGAAGGGTCGTCTGTACAAGAGCATGGAGATGATGCTATCCCTTGTGGAGAAGCTCAAAAAACTCCAAGTTGATCTTGGAAAAGGGACGTATCGGCGTGATCCTTTAGTCTCTTCCTACCTCCTTCGACTAATTTATTGTCGACTACAACATGAATGGCTTGAGAAAGACCTTCATGAGCTGATAATATGTTGGTCCAGTATGAGGCATCGATTGAAAAAATCTGCGCCGGCGGTACTAGTGGGAGAGGCTTCGACCTTAGAAGCGAAAGGCAAGAGTGTCGGACGCTGGAAGAGGAAGAAAGCTAAGACAACATCAGCCGCTGCTAGCACTTCGAGTGATCCTGTTAATACACCACTGGGCGGAGGTAAAGGAAAGAGGAAGGGGGTTTGGTAGTCAAAGTAATAGATTCCAAACATTATGTGCATTAACTGCCGTGAAAAGGGACATTGGAAGAGGGAGTGTCCTAAAGCTCCTCTCCAATGAAGGTACATTTGACTTGAGTACCAACATGATTATTGTTCTACTTTTTGATATTGGATACCAGTTAATCATAATCTGCGCATGGTTTGCAGGTGGTGATGAGTAGAAAGCCAAGACATGTCCTAAGGCTTGGCGATATAGGGCCATTGTTGAAAAGACTAGGGACTAGTTAGGCTTAGTATAGCAGTGATCATGTTAGGATAGAGTTAGATGGGAATTATGTAACCTAGCATGATCGAAGTATGTTTTTATGTACTGTTCGACAGTTTTTGAATTACATACGTTTGATCAATAAAATTTCTTTATTTGACAAAGAATGATTATTATTGTTTGCTAGGTGGGATACATAATTATCCTTAAACACTATCCATAATCGCATTGTGAGTACTTAATATCAAATGATTAAAATGGATAATCAAGATAAACTTACGAATTTGGCATCCATAATCTAGGATGGTTTTTTCCTTTAGTTAAGGACGAGGAAGTTGGAAGATTCAAAGAGTCTAGTGATAGACTATTTGAGTTGACTAGCTTACAAGTCCTCTCTGAGATGGAAAGACCGTAAAGCTTCTTTGTTGGACAAAGTGGGCTTGCCAAAAGTCTATTGGATTGGATCTATTTAGACATCTATAGGTTGCTGAATACACATGACCAAGAGGGGTTCACAAGTCTAAGGATCTTGGATGGGTTCGAGGAACTAGACTTGGAGTGGTGAACCAAGCTGGTTGCAAAATTAAACCTCTCAGTGAAATTCTTCCTGTAAGGACCATTGTTGAACGATCTTTGATAAGGGAGAAATCGAACCTTGTTAGACTTGGTTCGGTCGGAGTTTTCACTAAATTACCTTAAACCATCTGGACATGGGCTTGAAAGGTTGCCAAGTTGAGAAATATGGTATTTTCTAATAGTTATGATCTATTTGCTATATAGAATATGGTTTGGCAAGCCTGTATCCTACAAAGTTCTTGAGTACATGGGATGGTCCCACATACGTCAAAGGACAGTGGGAGACAAATTAGATTAGGTGTCTGATTTGTGCAGGTTTAATGTTGAATAATGCAAACATCATATATAATTTTATTGTTCCACTGACTATATTCCAGTCCTCCTAGGGATAACCAAAAAACCTTAGTTACTTGAGAGGTATAGGTTTTTGTGCCGTTCGGTCAATTGGATTATCATCCAAAAGATATAAGGAGAAGCGATGTTGGACATCAGGTTCGGATCAATGGCGTAGAGCTATTGGATCCACTATTGGGTTTGAAATTTTGTGTTCCTGGAATATTCGTTTGATGGGTTCATATGGAGTATGACTCGATCAATAACGGGCTTTAGGGTCACTGGGAGGATAGTTTTGTTCTAAGTGTTTAGTGTGTAATGTCTTATTCATTTGGAATGAATTTGAGATGTTAGAAAACACTGAAACACGAGCGTTGTTCATGCAATTCTCCATGAGAGGAATTGGATTCCTTTATATGGGGTAAACTATTCAAGACTCAATAACGGTAGACTAATGAGAAAGCTTAGATGTTTGACATCCCCTACGTCTTTGCCGTAGGCAGCATGAAAATGTTGTTCGATGCGTTAGGCCTGATGTTGTGTATGCTTTAGGCATAACAATGGTTATTGGGCTTGTGCGGATGAGGCAATAGACAACTGTTGAGAACAGTTTTTAATATCTGAATAAGGATTAAAGAAATATTCTTAATGCACGTTTTGTGGAGGGTTGATTTTGGAAGGCTATAGCGATACTAGCTTCCAGAATCATGTGAATAATGTTTAGTCTCAATATGTATGTACATTTGGACTTAATGGTGAGTGTGGTGGCTTGGAAAGGTTTCAAGCGGGATATCACGACATGTTATTATATAAGTCGAATGTATGGCGACTTTGGAAGTCGTTTCTAGAAACTGGTGTGGGTTGAAAACCGCATCCATAGAATGGATGTGGTGCCTAACACGACCAAGCCAATAGTTGCCTTGGAGGTGAACAACTAGGCTTTAGCAAAAGCTTTTGGGCCTGAAATCTCATCACAGATCCATGTAAAATTCTTAGACAACCACTATTTGCAGGCAACAATGGTAGGAAGAGGAGACACGGTTGGACCGTGTTACTTCGATAGAGAAATATAGTAGACCCGCAAGATCGAGCCAGTATCATGGATTGCTCATGCTTAGAAGGCTTTGAGCAACATGGGTAATTGGCTTTGTAGTCAAATGGGATATTGTTAGAATAGGTGACCAGAAAGTCAATTAGATTGGTTGTTCTGGGAACTATTCGTTGATCTTTATCAAAAGTAATATTATATAGATAGATAAAGTAAGTATTCATCATTGGCAAAATGTGTTTATTGTGCTTACTACTCACATTGAGTGGCGTTTCAATGTCACAACAATGCCCACAGATCGATTGGTTATAGCCATTGAGTTGAGTTGCGCATAGGTTGGCGGCTATAAAACCAACTCCTTGAGGGTCAGTTTGAAACGTTCCAAGTCGAAGACCTCGAGACTGGACCTCGAGTGTCGTATAGAGACTTGTATTAAGTATTGCATTTACTGGGTGAGCGCCGAGTTTAATCGGTGCTAGACGTAGGTCGTCTATGCAATTTTAGTGGGTTAGTTGGCAAGGTAGTCAACTGACTGAACTGACTCGCAGGAATCTTTATATGGAAGCCTTGGAGGCTTGGTCAGTATGACTGAAATTCCCGGTTTTGATAGTACGGAATTAGTCCTCGAACTTGAGGAATCATGACAGTTGCATGCATATAAAGGTTGTATCTTGGATCTGGCGAGAGATAACCGTGTCTTTGATATGGTCATTATAAGCCTTGTCCAGTGCAGTCGAAGTATGTAGTGAGGATGGTGGATTCCCAAACAGAATCTGTTCCCTGTCAGTATTTGACAGCTATGTCTCCTATGCGCTCTGAGATGGTTTAGACTCTTCAAGTCTACGGCCGTAGCGATTAGTCGAGTAGGGAATGGTTCCCTAGGTTGATCAATAGAGTAAATGCTTCTCGAATTTGAAGCATAGTTTCCTGGTCCAGGATGGGAACCGACGCTCAATTCCATGCCCTAGAATAAAGCCGGGATATGGTCGACGGAAGGACTATACCTATATGGAATTTGGAGCCTAAATGTTCATGTCAACATTCACCTAGTCTCTAGTGCCATGGACCATTGCTAGACGGTCACTCATGGTGACGGGCGTTTCTGATTAATGGTTAATTACAGATAATTAATTAAATTAGATTTAATTAATCAATTGTGTTGGAAACAAATCCAAGTCTAGCTGAGGGTGAACCTTAAGAGTCACACACAAATCACTATGGAAGTAGTGGAATTAATTTCGAATTAATTCTGGAAGAGGCGAATTAATTGGATTAAATTAATTTATGGAGAATATCAATTATTGGATCATTTATTGGAAAATCCACTGGATGGATGACCCAAGAATTAATTGATTGGGTTAATTAATTTTTTGGCTTAACACCTATAAATTAATTTATTGGATTTGGTTTAATTAATTGATTGTGTCAATTAATTAGTGCTTGAGCGTATGTTTATTTAATTGGATTAAATAAACTTTTGGATTTCAATAAGGTTTAATATTAATTGTATTAATATGGAACACATGCATCTTGATTGGACTTGATTTAATTTGATTAAATCAAAACCGGTCCATGACTTGAAATTCAACCTCAAAGGTTTGATGCTAGTTGAAGAGAAGTTGAAAATCCTCCATGTAAGCATTGATGTGGCTTGCCATGATGGGTAATGGTGCACATGTTGTGTATAGTGTGTAGAAGTTATTTTGGAAATAACTTGTTTTATATGTAATTTGATTACACTACACATAAGACATGGATACATTTTCAACTCCCTAACTTGCTCTCTCCTCTCACCAAGCCATAAAAATTCCTCCATTCTTCTCCATTTTTGAGTTCTCTTTGAATTAGATTCAAGATGAGAACATGATAAATACATATGCACTAATGAATAGTGTAATGCATTTTTTGTTTCTTCCTTGATCTAGCTTCTACCTAGCAATAGATCTAGATTTGCTTTCATTAGTGTGGTGTGAACAAATTAGGGGGGGGGGGGGGGGGTTCTAATTTGAATCCTGAGGAGAACGAAAAAGAAACAAAAAGGGAATCAATGCTTGTTGCCTTTCTACATGTGAAACGAAAAAGGTAATTTTCCTATTTAAATTATTATACCTTTTCATTTCCTCCTCTAGCCACATGTTCAAGCATGTTTTTACTAATGTTATGATGCTTTTGAATACACCAAATGCCCAAGAATTCAAAGGGATTACCCCTTTGAAATCGTTTTAAATTTCTTTTTTTTTTTACGCTTCCGCCGTGTTCCCGAGCGGTACCGATTCTTTCAAACTTTCTTGCATGGCTACAAGCGTTGTTCCTCTCCGGATATATTCACTAAGTTCAAATGTATGAACTCTCTAATGAAGTCCACACCACACCAGATGGGATCACGTTTCTCTTGCTAGAGAAAAAACGGATCTAAGAGGATACGATCCAAGAAAATAAAACACTATTATGTTAGTGTCTCTTTTTGATCTAGATTTGTTCTTCAAAATGATCCAAGATCAATGAAGAACAAAGAGGGTAGTATGTGTGTAGAGATGGCCAAAAATTGGAGAGAAAAATAGAGTGTGTTTTTCTTCTTTTTCATAGAAAAAGATGAAATATAATTCTCTTGCTTTGATGATAATATACACTCATATATATACTAAATTAATGTGATCATTGGAATGTGTCTAGGTTCATCCAAGGATGTCTAGATACATTTCAATCAATCCCACTAATTCATCAATCAAGCCTACCATCTCATAAGGTATGATTTAATCATACCAAATTAAAGAGGCTTGATTGAAATTGATTTGTCCCTTACCATAATAGACAAGTCAACACTTCATCAAGGCCATGCATGGGCGATTTTTATCCTTCCAAAAGAGGCAATTTTCGATCATACTTGTTTGGGAAGAAGTCCAACTTCTTCTCATTCTAAAAGTGGAATTAACATACCTCTTGGGCCAAAATTTAATGGTCCGGGTTTCATTGTAATCCAATTACAACGAGCCCAAAAATTAAATCCCATTTAATTCAAGGTCCACTTAAATAATTCCCATTAATCTTTTAGTCCAACTAAAAGATTCAATTTTCGATTCTCTACATTAACCAATAAATCCTATATATTGATTAAAACGAGAGCCATGATACAATACCGGCCCGTCCATCCAATGGACAATCCCTTAAGTAATCCAATTACTCATTATCCTCTGAAATTGACTCTGAGTCAATTTCTTCACCTCCTTGATGATTTGTGTGTGACCTTTAGGTTCACCCTCAGCTAGACTTGGGCCCATGTCCAGTAGGAGCCCGTTACCATGGGTGGCCGTCTAGCAACGGTTCATGACACTAGAGACTAGGTGAATGTTGGCATGAACATTTAGGCGCTGATTCCATATGGGCACGGTCCTTCCATCTACCGTCTCCCGGCCTTAGTCTAGGGTATGGAATTGGGCGTCGGTGAAGGGACAAACGAATCCGCCTGGGAGCGCGTTTGGAAGCATGAAATCGAAAACATTGCTTAAATAAAAGAAATAATCACCAAATCCCAAGGGGTGTACCATTGGGTGCTCAACGGGTGTTCGATGTAAGATTGATAATAAAAAAGCGTATGTATCATATAGAGCATAGATGTAGAAAAATGATTACTATAGCGTAAAATGAAAAATTACCTTTGTAGTTAATTTTTCTTGCACAGCTACAAGCGTTGTTCCTCTCCAGATATATCCACTAAGTTCAAACGTATGAACTCTCTAATGAAGTCCACACCACACCGGAGACATCACGTTTCTCTTGCTAAAGAAAAATGGATCTAAGAGGATACAATCCAAGAAACTTGAACACTATTATATTAGTGTCTTTTCATGATCTAGCTTTGTTTTTCAAAATTATCCATGATCAATGAAGAACAAAGGGGATAGTATGTATGTAGAGAGAGGGCCGAAAATTAGAGAGAAAAAGGAGGTGTGTTTTTCTTCTTTTTCCTAGAAAAAGATGAAAATGTAATTCTCTTCCTTTGATGATAGTATATACTCATATATATACTAAATTAATGTGATTATCGGAATCTGTCTAGGTTCATCCTAGGATGTCTAGATACATTCAAATCAATCCCACCAATTCATCAATCAAGCCTACCATCTCATAAGGTATGATTTAATCATACCAAATGAAAGAGGCTTGATTAGAATTGATTTGTCCCTTACTAAAAGGGATAAGTAAACCCTTCATCGAGGCCTTGCATGGCTGATTTTTAGCCTTCCAAAAGAGGCCATTTTCGGCCATGCGAGTTTCGAAAGAAGTCCAACTTCTTCTCGTTCCAAAAGTGGAATTAACAAACCTCTTGGGCCAAAATTTAATAGATCGTGTTTCATTGTAATCCAATTACAACGAGCCCAAAATTAAATCCCATTTAATTCAAGGTCCACTTAAATAATTCCCATTAATCTTTTAATCCAATTAAAAGATCCAATTTTTAATTCTCTACATTAACCGATAAATTCCTTTTACCGATTAAAAATGAGAGCTCGATACAATATCGGCCTGTCCATCCAATGGACAATCCCTTAAGTAATCCAATGAAGGGACAAGCGGATCCGTCCGAGAGCGCGAGCAGAAAACGTGAGAATAAAAAATTGCATAAATTAAAACAATTTAATCACCAAATCCCAAGGGGTGTACCCTTGGGTGCTCAATCGGGGGCTCGATGTAGGTGGTGACAATATTAAGCATAAATATATATTGATCACATAGAGTATAGACATAGAACAAAATACTACGATAGCGAAAAAACCGAGATTACCTTTGTAGTTAAATTGCTTTCACAGCTACTATCGTCGTTCCTCTCCGGATATGCTCACTAAGTTCAACATATGAACTCTGTAGAGTAGTCCACACCACACCGGAAGGGATCACGTTTTTCTTGCTAGAGAAAAACGGATCTAGAGGACACGGTTCAAGAAACTAGAAAACTATTGAATTAGTGTCTTTTCTTAAACTAGCTTTTTTCTTCAAGATGATCCACGATCAAGTAAAGAACAAAGGCGATATGTATGAAAGTAGAGAGGGGCCGAAAATTGAGAGAAATATGAGGTGTGTTTTTTCTTCTTTTTCCTAGAAAAAGATGAAATGTAATTCTCTTGCATTGACGATTGTATATACTCATATATATACAAAATTAATGTGATTATTGGAATGTGTCTAGGTTCATCCAAGGATGTCTAGGTACATCCCAATCAATTCCACTAATTCATCAATCAAGCCTACCATCTCATAAGGTATGATTTAATCATACCAAATGAGAGATGCTTGATTGGAATTGATTTGTCCCTTACCAAAAGGGACAAGTCAACCTCACCAAGGCCATGTATGGCCGATTTTTGCCTCTCCATGAGTGGTAATTTTCAGCCATACCAATATTGAGAAGAAGTCCAACTTCTTCTCATTCCAAAAGTAGAATTAACATTCCTCTTGGGCCAAAATTTAATGGACCGGGTTTCATTGTAATCCAATTACAATGAACACAAAATTAAATCCCCTTTAATTCTAGGTCCACTTAAATAACTCCCATTTAATCTTTTAATCTAATAAAAAGATCCACTTTTCGATTCTCTACATTAACCGATAAATTCCATTTACCGATCAAACGAGGGCCCGATACAATATCGGCCCGTCCATCCAATAGACAATCACTTGAGTAATCCGATTTCGTATTATCCTCTGAAATTGACTCCAAGTCAATTTTTCCACCTTCTCGGTGATTTGTATGTGACCCTTTGTGTTCACCCTCAGCTAGACTTGGGCCCATGTTCAACAGGAGCCCGTTACCATGGGTGGACGTCTACAAACGGTCCATGACACTAGAGATTAGGTGAATGTTGGCATGAACATTTGGGCGCTGATTCTGTACGGGTATGGTCCTTCCGTCTACTGTCTCCCGACTTTAGTCTAGGGTATGGAATTTGGCGTCAGTTCCCATCCTTGACTAGGTATCTATGCTTAATACTCAAGACAACACATGCCTCATTGCAACGACACAGGAAACCATTTTCTGTTCGACCAACCACTATGGCCACAGGTCTAAGCAGCATGAACGTGTCTCCGAGTGCATAGGAGATACCTCTGTCACATACTGACAGGGGACTGATCCTCTTCTTGGAACCCACCGTCCTCGCTATGACTGCACTGGACAAGGCTTATAATGATCATCTTACAGAATGACTACCTCTCGCCAGATCCAAGATACAGCCATCGTTTGTACGTAACTGACATGGTTCCTCATGTCTGAGGACTACTCCCGTACTATCCGAACAGGGAAAATCCAATCATACTGACCAAGCCTCCAAAGCTTCCATATGATGATCTACGCGAGTCAGTTGAGTTGGCTCGACCCCAGTCGACCAACCCACCAAGATCGTATAGGCGTCCCACTCCTGTCGCCGATGAAATATGGCACTCATCCAATGAATATGACTCTTGGTGCAAGTCTCTATAGGACTCTCGATGCCCTGTCTCGAGGTGCGCAGTGCCTATGCGCGCACAGGCGCCCGCCTGCGCGTAGCCACCCCTACCAGCACGTACGCTGGTAGGCACGCCGGCCAGGCTGCGCGCAGGCATGAGCCCGTGCACGCCCTCCAGCCAGTGGCCGGCCGGCAGGGGCGGCAACCAATTGCTGCCGCTGTTGTCCGAATTTTTTTTTTTGTTTTGGGTTTCTCAATTTTTTAGCACATTCACATATAGATAAATTGAAAAAATACATGCAATTTTAAGATCCAATCTACAAAATTGCACATATGATGTCCATCAAATTTAAACAAGTGAACAAGTACATACATTCATATATATACATCCATACATGCCCATAAAGCCGTAAAATCAAGTTATACATGCCAAGCATATAAATCTATGCTCCTTATATCGAATCGGGCTCTGATACCACTTTAAGGGACAAGCAGATCTGCCTAGGAGCGCGAGCGGAAGCGTGAGAATTGAAAAATGTATAAACTAAAATAATTTAATCACCAAATCCCAAGGGGTGTACCCTTGGGTGCTCAACCGGGCGTTCGATGTAGGATATGATAATATTAAGCATAACTATATATTAATAACATAGAGCATAGACATAGAACAAAATACTACAATAGCATAAAAACCGAGATTACCTTTGTAGTTAAATTGCTTGCACGGCTACTAGCGTTGTTCCTCTCCGGATATGCTTACTAAGTTCATATGTATGAACTCTCTAGAGTAGTCCACACCATACCGAAAGAGATCACGTTTTTCTTCCTAGAGAAAAATGGATCTAGGACACGGTTCAAGAAATTAGAACACTATTGAATTAGCATCTTTTCTTAAACTAGCTTTATTCTTCAAGATGATCCAAGATCAAGTGAAGAACAAAGGCGATATGTATGAGAGTAGATAGGAGCTGAAAATTGAGAGAAATATGAGGTGTGTTTATTCTTCTATTTCCTAGAAAAAGATGAAACGTAATTCTCTTGCATTGATGATTGTATATATATACAAAATTAATGTGATTATTGAAATGTGTCTAGATCATCCAAGGATGTCTAGGTACATCCCAATCATCCCACTAATTCATCAATCAAGCCTACTATCTCATAAGGTATGATTTAATCATACCAAATAAGAGAGGCTTGATTGGAATTTTTGTCCCTTACCAAAAAGGACAAGTCAACCTCACCAAGGCCATGTATGGCCGATTTTCACCACTCCAAGAGTGGTAATTTTCGGCTATACCAATATTGAGAAGAAGTCCAACTTCTTCTCATTCCAAAAGTGGAATTAACACACCTCTTGGGCCAAAATTTAACAGATCGGGTTTCATTGTAATCCAATTACAACGAACCCAAAATTAAATCCCATTTAATCCGAGTTCCACTTATATAATGCCCATTTAATCTTTTCATCCAATTAAAAGACCCAATTTTTCCAACTCTCTACATTAATCGATAAATTCCTTTTACCGATCAAACGAGGGCTCGATATAATATCGGCCCGTTCATCCAATGGACAATCCCTTAAGTAATCCAATTACTCATTATCCTCTGAAATTGACTCCAAGTCAATTTCTTCACCTCCTTGGTGAATTGTGTGTGACCCTTTAGGTTCACCCTCACCTAAACTTGAGCCCATGTCCAACAGGAGCCCATTGCCATGGGTGACCGTTTAGCAACAGTCCATGGCACTAGAGACTAGGTGAATGTTGGCATGAACATTTATGCGCCGATTCCGTACGGGTACGGTCCTTCCATCTACCGTCTCCCAGCCTTAGTCTAGGGTATGAAATTGGGCGTTGGTTCCCATCCTTGACTAGGCATCTATGCTTAATACTCGAGACTACTCATGCCTCATTGCATCGACACAGAAAACCATTTTCTATTCGACCAACCACTGTGGCCACAGGTTTAAGCAGCATGAACGTGTCTCCGAGTGCATTAGGAGATACCTCTATCACATACTGACAGGGAACAGATCCTCTTCTTGGAACCTACCGTCCTCTATACATTCTGACTGCACTGGACAAGGCTTATAATGATCATCTTACCGAATGACCACCTCTCGCCAGATCCAAGATACAACTATAGTGTGTACGTGACTACCATGGTTCCTTAAGTCTGAGGACTACTCCCGTACTATCGAAATCGAAAAAATCCAATCATAGCGACCAAGCCCCCAAGGCTTCCATATGATGATCCTCACGAGTCAGTTGAGTCGGCTCGACCCCAGTCGACCAACGCACCAAGATCGTATAGGCGTCCCATGCCTGTCGCCAATGAAACACGACACTCATCCAATGAATACGACTCTTGGTGCAAGGCTCTATAGGACTCTCGATGCGCTGTCTTGAGGTCCTCTACTTGGAACATTTCAGACCGAACTCTTTATCAGTTGGTTTCATAACCACCATCCAATGTGTGGCCCAACTGCATAAGTTGTTAACCGTGGTCTGTGGACTTTGTTGTGATATATGTAAAACAACGTTTTAAACATATGAAAAATGAGCACAACAAAGAAGGTACCAATGATAATGAATACTCATTTATTCATTATATAATATTACATTACATCAAGTTGTCAAATAGATTACAAAATGTCAAATCTATTGGCTTTCTAGTCACTTATTCTAACATCTTGAACTAACGTTACTGGTCTGTAGCCTTTGGTTGTGCTTTGAACGGTTATGAATATCGAATGGAAAGTGAACACAATTAAAGTATAAATGCCGTAACTTGAACATCATTTTTATTCAGAGTAAATTATTTATACCACGAATTGTCAAAAATAGGTTACATAAGCCCAACTAGATTGGCTTCACGGTCACCTATTCGAACATATAAATCCCCCAACATATTCACTACCAATCAATTTACCCCCTAAGTGAACACTCATTGTGATTAAACCACTTTTCTTACCTCTGTAGTGCCAAAAATCAAAAAAGAAAAAAAAAACAAATAGAATACAAAACACAAAATTCATAATAGTTCATACAAAGTTAACAGAAAATTACCAACACACAAAGTTCACAGAATGTAGTTAACTTTGATTAATTTAACAGCATCAACAACAACATATATGTTAACAAACAATAGCAAGAAACCACACATTAAACAAACACTACAACATATATGTTGGAAAAGACCAAACAAACGAGGGACCACAAAGTTTTTCACAAAAAAAAATATAAAAAGTATTAAAAAATACCCTTAAAAGTTGTGTTTGTCCCACAACAAAACTCACTTGCTGGGACCACAATTTTTATGTATACAAACTCCACAAAATTATATAAACAAACAGAAGACGTGCTATGTATACAAACCCAACAACAACAACTAAATTTATGCATACTAAATTATTTCAACATCTTCATATGCCAAGCAAAAAAAAAAAAAAAAAAACTAAAACATAGAGAAAAAAAAAGCTACTGTAATATGGGGGTGGGTCATCATTCAGCGAGGGGTCGCGCATGGTGACCATGGTTGACGCATTTCGTCCTTCTCTACGGCCACAATCTTCATTCTTGATGGATTTAGGGTAAGTTGAGGTTAGGGTTCAATTTTTGTTAAGAGGAGATTACAGTGCGATTTTGGGGATCGATTTGGGGGTTCTTGCGCAAAGATCGTCTTTTAGCTTCTCAATGAGGCATGTGCAATGCACATGCCTCATTTTCCCCTCAATTTTAGCCCCGTCAGCAACCTAGTAGACATGGCATTAGACGTGACCTCACACTTGTACACCTTGCCAGAAAATTTTAGAACTACCTGCACCCAGGCATCTTCCGGCTAAAATTCAAAATGTCACTGAAAAATATCATACAAAACCTATATCGGACTTAACTTAATAATTTTTTGAAGTTACTAGACTTAAAAAAAAATAGGCATAGTTACCTAACTATAACTAATATTGGGCATACTTAACGTCCTAAAAAATAATTTTCCCTAAGTGCATGTTCAAGTTTGAAAGGCTCATGCACTGATTGCACAATATAAGTTACAAATATTTTATTTTATATTTTAGTTCTTGTTGGGAATAAGCTTTTAAATTTTTAATTGTTAATTCCAACACTTTATTTCAACATAATGTGTCAATTTAATTAATATTTGATACTTATTTGAGGTTTTTAGACCATATTATTGTAATTATTTAATTGTGATTTTACGAGGTTTAACAAGTATTTGGTTGTTATATTTTATATATTTACTTGACCCATTTCTCGTTGATTATATTATGATGGTTATAGGTCACTTATTTTTTTCATAATAGTCAAATTCGTAACAACTATTTAACTTAAAGGACCATCACCTTTCTTTATTTGGTATATTGACATACTAATGTTTTACATTGAGAAAGTTAGGGCCTGTTTGTTTCTATTTTCATTATCAATGTTTAGTTTTCACTGGAGCAACACGTGTAGCCGATTAAAGAGAACGAAAAAGGTAACAGTTTCATGGTTTATATTTTCATGTTCTTTTTCATTTATATTTCATAAGCCTTACGCATGATCTTTGTTCTTTTATCTATGTGTTTTTAAATGAGCAATTGTAAATGAGCAAATTATCCCCTTGTGAAAAAAAATAGCAATTTACCTCCATTTTAAAAAATACGGGGAGATAAATTGATTCATTTTAAAAATACAGAGAGGTAAATTGCTATTTTATTTTTTATAGGGATAATTTGTTCATTTACAATATCATAGGGGTTGCTTGTATTTAATAAATATGCCTTTAATTGTGTACATTAAGTTGTTCAATTTTAAGTTTTCATTCTTTAGATTCTCTACCCTTAGTTCTTTTATTTTTAGGAGAATTATAGAAAGTTGTAGGCGGATATTGTGAGCCAAGTCCACGCAGACGAAGTTGAGTCTATTGAGTGACAATAGTGGGTGGAGACAAGTAGGGTCAGGTCTTCATGATGGAGACGGAGCCTGATCCACTACTATGACCAGTCATTCACCACCACCGTTGCACCACCATTGGAAGACACTCCTTATATGGCTTTGTGGAACATAGATTCCATGAATTGGAAAAAAAAGTTCTAAGTGCTTGAGTCTTGAGATGATGGGTGGCCAAGTTTCCTACTACTCCACTGATGGAGTTCGAATAAATTCAAGTGGTGAATTGCCAAAATACCCCCAAGCTTGCATGTAATTACCGAACTGCCATTAGGTAGTTATTTTGGTAAGTTAGTGGGGTGAAGCAAATTACTAAGAAGCCCCTAGTGATTAAATTGTAACCGTTGGATGAGGGGCGGTTGGAGGTTAAAATTATCTTTATGCTCCTCCATATTTACAATAAATAGGGCCCAAATCCATTGTAAAGGGGCACGTCTTTACTTTTTACTACTTTGGAAATAATACTCTTGAGAAGAATTCTCAAGTTCTTGAGTTCTTAACTTGTAGTTGTGTAATTTTCCTTAGATCAATCGCTTCCCGATTTTCACCCCATCAGCTTGGCGCCGTCTGTAGGAAACTGATCTAAGCATTGAGGATGAACACCCGATCAAGAGTCAGGAGCGGGAATGGGGGACAAGAAGAACTTGAAGGAGGTGGGGAGAATCACGTGCAAGATCACGTCCCAGAGAACCTGCCCGCACGCGACCTTCAGGACGAGAGGCAGGAAGACGCCAAGGCTCCGCCTCTGCTCCCAGTCATTCAGATAACTCCAAGACACTTTGCCAATTGGTTGAAGATGCGTCTGTTCAAGCAGCAGAGAGGGTTGTGGCCTGGTACGTAGCAGGACATGCGTTGCCCCCACGACCCCCTCGCTATCCTCGCAAAGGTCAAGACTCTCCCTTGGCCCCCGAGGGTGGTGAGCAGAGGCCCGGGGACGCCCCTGAAAGTTTGAATTACGAGGAGGAAGTCAACAGTAAGGCCACGCAGCCAGAGGACAACTACTATCCTTCACCTCCTCGAAGATGCGTAGGCGAAGAGGACTACTTCCCACCTCCTTCCCGGGGAGGATGAGAAGACAACTATTTCCCCCTCCGCGCCCGGAGGAGGTACCATCGGTATGGGAAGGAGTATATGAAGAGATGGGCGGCCATATGCCTCCTCCGCCAAGGTTCCCGAGTCCTTTGGGACCCCAAGGGTACCTAGCGCGATCCTTGGCAGTAGCGCCCCCATGATGGAGTCCATTCGCCCCCCACATCCTAACAGAAGCCATTCATCCGGGGGTTAAGATCCTAAGTCTCAGCAAGTACAACGGCGTGGGTGGTGATCCTCAAGACCATTTGGATCGTTTCTTGGCTAGGGCCGATTTGTTAGACATTAGTGATGCGACCTATTGCAAGTTGTTAAGAACTACCCTTTCAGAGAAGGCGATGGCATAGTTTAACCAGTAACCCCCAGGAACCATTGAGTCATTTGATCTCCTAGTGCTTCTTACACCACTTCGCGATTAATAGGCGATGTCCCAAGACTACTTCGTACTTGTTTACGATAATCCAGCAAGAGAATGATGGCTTGAGGGAGTACGTGCAACGCTTTTCGGAAGTTGTCTTGGAAGTCCCCCACGTAAACCCAGAGCTTTTGGCAAGCATCATGCAACAGAATCTAAGGAGAGGTCGGTTTAAGGAGTCGATTGCTGGAAAGCCTCCCTCATCTCAAGAAGAGTTGCTATTGAGAGCTGAGAAATATATATACGAACTGAGGAGTCAACAGGTTCGCGATCAACAAATCCCCTAAAACGGAGGGCCAATGAGGAGGAAAAAGGGGTTCCCCCTAGGACAGAAGGGAGTAAGCGTGAACGCAGACATTTGTCACTAGGGGATTTGGCTTGCTACACCCCTCTGAACGCCCCCACGAACTCAAGTTCTCCCAGTAGGCAAGCAACGAGGGTTGATAAGATGGCCTTTCTCGATGAAGAACAACCCGCAGAGAACAAAGTCCAACAAGTACTGTCATTTCCACAGGATCAAGGCCACAACACCGAGGAATGCCACCATTTGAAGTACGAGATCGAGAAGTTAATCCCGGAAGGTTACTTAAAAGAATTTGTGGGACAAAGCAAACAAGAGCTCCAGGAAACCGCCTTTGGAGGCAGGCACATGGCACGTGGGAGTAAAGCAGGAAGAGGAACGAGCTAGCAAGGATAATCTCCCAACTGCTGGAGTTGTTTGGGTTATCTCGGAAGGCCCAGCAGGGGGAGATTCGAGGCAACCTGCAAAGGCTGCAGTGAGAGCAACAGGATGCAATGCCAACCGCGTCATTTTCAGTGAGGTCGCAACAGCGTCACCAGCAGATCCAAGAATGCGTCGGAGTATGAGGCACTAAGCGTGGGTGGAAAGTTGGCTTTCACCGCGGGAGCGGCGTATGTGAGGGCGGATAGCGACTCCCAACTGGTGGTCAAGCAAGAGAATGGAGATTTCGAAGCTGGAGGAGCAGATGACCAAGTGCTTAGCAAACATCCAAGTGTTAAGAAGGAAGTTCAACGAGCTTGCCCTAGAACAAATTCCGTGGTCATCCAAGGAAGAAGCAAACTGACTCGCTAAGTTGGCCAGCTCATTGGCTCCTTTGGAGAGCAGGAGAATAAACCCTACTAAGACAAGAGCGACCCAAAGTGGATGTTGTGGGGGAGAAGTCTTGACAGCGAAGAGAGTTTCACCAAGTTGGAAAGAAGGTCTGGAGGAATACTGGAAATTTGAGATTTTGCCTCAAGACCCCAAGGAAGCAAGGGTAATTCGAGCTAAATCAACTAAGTTCACGCTAATTGGAGGTAAGTTGTACAAGAGAGGCTTTTTCACAAACCACATCTCCAATACGTCGACGGGGACAAAGCAGAGTATGTTCTACGAGAGAGCCATAAGGGAAGCTGTGGTAATCATTCCGGAGGCAGAGTGTTAGCATGCAAGGCCCCACGGTGAGGACACCTCTAGCCTACAATGCGTAAGGATGCTTGGGACTAAGTGAAGAAATCCGAGGGTGCCAGGAGCATGCCAACGTCACTCACGTCCCAGCGGTAAATATGGGACCATCGCAATACCCCATTCTGACGGGCAGGCGGAAGTAACCAGCAGGATAGTCTTCCAAAATTCGAGGACGAAGCTGGAGAAAGCTAAAGGAAATTGGGTGGAAGGACGCCCGGGAGACCTAAGGGCTTATCGAGCAACCCCGTGATGAGGCACGGGAGAGTCCCCGTTCAATCTAGTCAATGGGACAGAAGCGGTCGTCCCGATAGACATAAGGGAGGAAACACTCAGGGTGTGGCACTAGAAACATACCGACAATGACGAAGAAAAAGCGAGCCGACCTAGATTTCGGGAGGAGCTTAGGAGTGGCGCGAAAAGGAGGGGAGCCTACAAGGCATTAATAGCATAGGCCCGCAATGACAAAGTACGGCGTCGCGAGTTCCAGGTCGGAGATCGGGTATTAAGGAAAGCTGACGTGACAAGAAACATTGCCGAACTGGACGCCAGATAGGTAGGACCGTATCAAGTCATGGAGATAGCAGGAAGTGGAACTTATCGCTTGCAGAGAATGAAGGGGAAGGAAGTACCACACACGTGGAATATTGCTAACCTCAAGAAACATTTTATGTAATGCTTCGTATCTCTTTTCAAACGCCTTGTAACCCAAAAATATGGTAATGAAACGTCCACCTTTTTATCTACTTATTGTAGGTTCATTATTAATACTTTATTTAGCAAGAGAGGGGTATGGCCCCTCACATTGATACTCTTAGAGGGGTACTGCCCCTTACATTGATATCTTGTTTAAAAGAGGGGGACTGCCCCTCACATTGATATTTTATTTAAAAGAGGGGGATTGCCCCTCACGTTGATATTTTGTTTAAAAGAGGGGGACTGCCCTTACATTGATATTTTGTTTAAAAGAGGGGGACTGGCCCTCACATTGATATTTTGTTTAAAAGGTGGGGATTGGCCCCCACATTGATATTTTGTTTAAAAAGAAGGGGATTGCCCCTCACGTTGATATTTTGTTTAAAAGAGGGGGACTACCCCTCACGTTGGTATTTTGTTTAAAAGAGGGGGATTGCCTCTCACATTGATGTTTTGTTTAAAAGAAGCAACTTAGCGTAATAAACAATAGAGAAACAAAGCCTGATAACATAGTAAAAGAAAAAGAGATAAAACACCCTAAGAAGTTCCCATACGACAAGGAACTCCTACGAAGTTCCAAAATATTTCGACAAAAGGAACTCTTAAGAAGTTTCCCAAACGACAAAGAACTCCTACGAAGTTCCAAAGTGTTTCAACCAGAGGAACTTCTACAAAGCTTCCGAAGAATCCAACATGACGCGTCGCAGTGCAATGCAATTCGACGCGATGCGATACAGTGACACCTCGCGACGCGAGGTGATTCAACATGACGGGTCGCGATGCGAAGTGATTCAAAAATGGCACGTCGCAAATTCAACATGACGCATCGCGACGCGAGGTGATTCAAACATGACGCGACGCAACGCGACATAACATGAGGCAACACAATGCAATATGATTCGACACGAGTAAATTCAAACATGTTGCATCGCGGCGCAATGCAATTTGACATGACGGAACGCGATACAAGTACAACAACCATTGGATGTTCTAGACCCCCCTCGCCCCCATGATGACTCGTGAGGTTGCAAAGGATGAAGGAGCAAGCAAACCTCATCCTCCTTCCTTGACGAAAGACGAGAACGGACTCGCGAATCATGCTTGCAATCACACTAAGCCCCAACAGAACTTATCGCTCCAAGGATTGTTGGAAGAGCGGGTCACTCTAAAAATTTACAACCGCTGAGAGGAAAAGTTAGAAGTACGAATCCTTGAAAACTTTCCTAAGGATAAGCAAAATATCGAAAGCCTCAAGAGAGAAAGTTATACCAAGATCCCGAAATGTCAGAAGAAACCCTTCAAAGTATGCGAAAGAATTAGGAGTGGAGTGGCTAACGCGCGACATCGAGGTCTAAAACGGGGGCTTGCGTCATTGGAGGAAATCGAGGAGTTTCAAACTTTTTCCTAACTTCAATTTCTGGAAAAATCTAGCGAATCAGATGAACACTCGGGTGAATTCCTGATGCCCTAAATCAAAATCACTATTGTGGAGTAAGGAAGAACTAAAAAGTTTTCTTGCAAGGAAGTCATAGAGAGACATACGTATACAACAACAAGCCATCACGGCCGAAAAAAATGCTAAGGCAAGACGCTCCGAACGCGCTTTGACCAAAATTTGGTCGAGGCGAAAAACCTCGGCCCCACTTTGGCCGAGGTTGTTCACCCGGACCAAAATCTGGTCGAGGCATGCTACCTCGACCTGATGTGGGCCGAGGCTTGTAATTTAATCTATTCTCCATAATTTTGGCGAATTGTGTATATATATAAAAAAAAATGATTAAGAATTACATTTCATGAAACAATGTGTTGAAGTTTTGGATGCCAAAAAGCATGCACATGCACATGGTCACATTTTTTCAGAATATTAAATTAGTGCTTCCATGATTTTTTATACTTTGTTATTATTAATAATATTTTGTGGAAGAATATGAACAACAACTGTCACAGGTTGTTCAACCAAAGAAGATGGAAACAGTTCAGTGGTGGGGGTCTCTACTAAAGTTTAACAAAAGACTAACTAAGATTTAGCAAGTATCTGAGGGCTCAATCCTGAACGCAACGGAGCATACAAATTTGAGGCAACTCCTAAATACTTTTCTTAGTGTTTAGGAGTTGGGGCCTGCTGATGGAGTTAGAATAAATTCAAGTAGCAAATTACCGAAATACCCCCAAGCTTGCATGTAATAACCGAACTGTCATTAGGTAGTTATTTTGGTAAGTTAGTGGGATGAAGCAAATTACTAAGAAGCCCCTAGCGATTAAATTGTAACCGTTGGATGAGGGGCGGTTGGAGGTTAAAATTGTCTTTATGCTCCTCCACATTTACTATAAATAGGGCCTCAAATCCATTGTAAAGGGGGGCTTCTCTACTTTTTACTACTTTGGAAATAATAATCTTGAGAAGAATTCTCAATTTCTTGAGTTCTTGACTTGTAGTTGTGTAATTGTGCTTGGATCAATCGCTTCCCAATTTTTACCCCATCATCCACTGATCGATTCCCTTTGT
Source organism: Sesamum alatum (assembly GCA_034509735.1). Classification (NCBI taxonomy): domain Eukaryota; kingdom Viridiplantae; phylum Streptophyta; class Magnoliopsida; order Lamiales; family Pedaliaceae; genus Sesamum; species Sesamum alatum. The sequence goes on from JACGWO010000003.1 coordinate 12,164,876, forward strand.
TCTCCACTAACAGATCCAATCGTTAGTGTAGTGAAACATCCTACAAATGTTCAAGAGGCAACATGCAAATATTTGGATCTTTTTATTTTTGTAAATTAAAATTTTAAAATACTTACTAATAATGCATGTTGTTAGGTGGACAAGCCACAACATAATCACCCAGGATATTACAATTTTGTAGTAATATAAAAAAAATTAAAGAATGGGATGGATAGTTACAAACCACAAAGAGGGACAAATATATTATACTACAATATATAACAAAAAGAAAAAAGAAAAACTAACCGACTATAGGCTCAGGGAGCCAAGATCCGGCGAGAGAAGCTCTCAGCCACTAAGACCGGCACTCTTCGACCGGTTGCACCAAAACTAGAACTCAGAGAAGCGCCCCAAAGGCTTCCTCTGAACAAAAATCACCAAGGGACAGATCCTCACAAGGGGAGGGGGGGTGTTGAGCCACTCAGACCACAAAGGCCAAAGATTTGCAGAAAGCTTTTTGGAGAAGAAGAGAGATATAGGTCAGAAGATGTATCCCTCACAAAAGGTGATAACACCTTTTATAGATGTGAATAACAAACGGTGGATGGAGAGAATGAACGGTAAAAACATTTTCCGATGCCATTGGTAATCGGTGAAGAAGATTAGAGAGAGAAAGATGGAGGCGCCTCAAAGGAGACGAAGGGGTATCAGGAGAAGTGAAGGGGTGGAATGAACATATTAGGGTGAGGTCAAATCCTTGAGTAGTTAGGTGACCGGGTTGGGTGGTGGGACGGGTCAGGGATTGGGCCGATCCATCAGAGTGGGCTGGACCTTGGTGATTTTGGTTTTGGGCCATCCAGGCTGAAGAGTGTGAGTGGCCAGGTGGGCTTGGGCTTCGCAAAGGGTCATCGGCCATATATTATAACACATGTCCTTTTACATTAATATCTTAATTATTGCATGTTATATTTAAATACTTATTTTTGATAAAATAAAATAAAATTTTTTTAAGAAAAAAGACAAATATCACAAGTTCATCTCAAATGCCGTCACGAAATTCTCCACAAAAATTCTCGTCATTCTCAATCACGACTTTGTCGACAATTTCATTGCAAATATTTGTTTCTAGAAATTAAAATATAAAAACTTTATTTGCAACGACAACTAAAATTGTCTGTTGCATTCCAATGTCTTCCAAATTTGCAACAATCATGTTGCAACAAAGTTTTGGTCGTAAATACACATTTTTGTTATAAAAGAAATTTAACGAACTTCGTGAGGAAATGTTTACAATGTGTTCCCTGCACCACTTTCCTGTCGCAATTCAGTTACAAATGAGTGTTTTCCTTACTTCCTTCTTGCTATTAGGAATTCGTTGCAAATCAAAATTTGCTATGGATATTTTTGAGAATATGTTGGAAAATTACCATCACAATTAATAATTATTTATTTTTGTAGTAATTGACATCACAAAAAGAAAGGCTTTAAGGTATTTTTGGTTTTATAACTATACCCCATTCTCGTTTTAGTCCTTTATCTTTCTAGGGTTTCAAAAAGATCCTACAACTTTTTCATTGCCACGATTTTAATCCTCCTTTCGCCGGAATTTCTCTAGAGTTGCCGAAAATGTTTGACGTGGCGGCCCAAATTGTGACACCCCCTACGTAACTACATTGTATTATCACTAATTATATATCCCTCCTACGTACAACCTATCTTATAAAGAGATTTTCATTTAAAATGAATAAAATCAATCTTATTATAACATGTAACATATATATATATGATAATGATAGACGTCGTCAAAAGTTTATATCTACTAAGCCACAGGTATACTCCTATACATAACTCCAAAAAAAAAAAAAATACTTCAACTACTACAGAACTTGAAACGTAAACCCGACAAAAGACTATGATCACATAGCTATAACTTTTGGTTTCAGGTGTCACGGCTGACCCACCTATTTTGATCCATGCACGTCTTCAAAGTTGCTATAACTAGTCACCTTGATCTATCTCCTGAAAATGTTGGCAAGGGATGAGCTGCCTACTCAATAAGTATAGCTAACCAACTTATATATATACACATACACATATGCAATAAGACAAGTCTCACACAATTATATCAATCCCCAAATATTAATTAATATGCAATCACCACGAAAGTATGAAATAACCAATACTACAGTCATACATCAATCCACAGTATAATATATCCAGAATCATCGTTTATTTTATTAGGGCCCTGCTTACCTAAGCTGGAGTGCATCACTCAATGGTCTTTGTCGGTTATCATCACCCCAATTATAATATCTCTTTTTTTTTCTCGGTACCACACAATACACAGCTCGTATGATACCCCATCATCAATGATACTACACAACACACAGCTCGTATGATATCCATCATCCATCATATCACACAGCACACAGCTCGTATGATATGTTCACATCATCTCCACTGATCAATAACAGCACACAGCTCGTCATTAATCATATTATCGTAAGCCATTGCAGTATGCCCCCCAGTTAGGTAAGCCATCACTTTATCGCAATTCACAATATTATCCATAATCTGTTGATAGCTATTAATATATATATATATATATATCTAGCACTTTGAACACGTGTAGGAATATATTAATTATGTGTTAAAAAATCAGTTTTTAACTTTTCAAATTCAAAATTCTAGAATTAATACATAAAAAATTACATATACATGAACTACAATATAAAATAAGATAAACATAACATATATATATATGATAATGATAGACGTCGTCAAAAGTTTATATCTACTAAGCCATAGGTATACTCCTATACATAACTCCAAAAAAAAAGAAAAATACTTCAACTACTACAGAACTTGAAACGCAAACCCGACAAAAGACTATGATCACATAGCTATAACTTTTGGTTTCAGGTGTCGGCTGACCCACCTATTTAGATCCATGCACTTCTTCAAAGTTGCTATAACTAGTCACCTTGATCTATCTCCTGAAAATGTTGGCAAGGGATGAGCTGCCTACTCAATAAGTATAGCTAACCAACTTATATATATACACATACACATATGCAATAAGACAAGTCTCACACAATTATATCAATCCCCAAATATTAATTAATATACAATCACCACGAAAGCATGAAATAACCAATACTACGGTCATACATCAATCCACAATATAATATATCCAGAATCATTGTTTATTTTATTAGGGTCCTGCTTACCTAAGCTGGAGTGCATCACTCAATGGTCTTTGCCGGTTATCATCACCCCAATCATAATATCTCTTTTTTTTTCTCGGTACCACACAACACACAGCTCGTATGATACCCCATCATCAATTATACTACACAACACACAGCTCGTATGATATCCCATCATCCATCATATCACACAGCACACAGCTCGTATGATATGTTCACATCATCTCCACTGATCAATAACAGCACACAGCTCGTCATTAATCATATTATCGTAAGCCATTGCAGTATGCCCCCCAGTTAGGTAAGCCATCACTTTATCGCAATTCACAATATTATCCATAATCTGTTGATAGCTATTCATATATATATATATATATATATATATCTAGCGCTTTGAACACGTGTAGGAATATATTAATTATGTGTTAAAAAAATCAGTTTTTAACTTTTCAAATTCAAAACTCTAGAATTAATACATAAAAAATTACATATACATGAACTACAATATAAAATAAGATAAAAAAAAACTAAAAAATCAACCAATAGAAAAATTTTCATACCTGCTTGAGTAAGTAATTTTTTTTTTCTTTTTGTTTCTTGTGGACTTGAAGATCTTATTAACACAGAAAAATCACATATATATGGACTTGAGTACAATACTGTATTGATAATTAATGAATTAGAAAATATTATCAAAAAATTTATATATGTGAAGTCGTAAGGCAATGATAAATTTTAAGATACTGGAATAAGTTATGAGATTCAATAAAGTAAAAATTTTATTAAAAAATTATGCGTGCAGGTCCTACCTACCACAGTTTCTAGTTTGTTATAATAAAAAGAATTCGCAGGGGTTCGAACCCATGACATCTAGGAATATTTATTATAATAAAAAGAATTCGAAGGGGTTCGAAGCCACGACCTTTAAGAATATTTATTATGATAAAAAGAATTCGCAGGGGTTCGAACCTATGAACTTTAGAAATATTTATTATAATAAGAAGAATTCGGGTGAGTTCGAACCCATGACCTCTAGGAATATATATTATAATAAAAATAACTCGCAGGGGTTCAAACCATAATCTCTAAGAATATTTTGTACAATAAAAAAATTCAAAATTTTAGAAAATTAGAATTTTGGTCAAAATTAAAGGATTTGGTCAAAAGACCGCCTTCAAATATATATCATGGCCTTTAGGAATATTTTGTTCAATAAAAAAAATTCAAAATTATAGAAAATTAGAATTTTGATCAAAATTGAAGGATTTGGTCAAAAGATCGCCTTCAAATATATATATTAATAGATATATATATATAGATAGATAGATATAGATGGGTAAACATCATTTTTGGTCCCTCAAATATGTCACTTATTCATTTTTGTCCCTCATATTTTTTACTCATCAGATTTAGTTCCTCAAATTTAAAAATTTCATCAATTTTGGTCCCTGCATTAGTTTTTCAGTTAAAATTAACAGATTTCTTTTAAAAATAAAAACACATAGGAACGTAATTGTCTTAAATGGGATTCGAACTCGGGTCTTAGAAATAATAAAACAATACCAAAATCAACAAACTATGTTTGTTTCCTAGTTTTTAATAGAGATGGCAATTTCAACCCGGACCCGAGAAACCCGTCCCGAACCCGCCCCGTATGGGGCGGGTCTGGGACCCGATTATTCGGGGCCGAGGCGGGTTGGGGCCAAAAAAAAAACTGCCCCGGCCGGGTCCGGGGCGGGGTACTGGTCCTGTTCCCGCCCCGCCACGACCCCGCCCCGTTGACCCGCCCCCGACTCGCTCTGATTTTATTATATATTTCTAATATATATTATAAATAAAAAAATTATAATATTATATATAAATCCGAATAAGTTTTGCATGTACCCAACTCTATATAAGAAATAAAAAAAATAAAAATTTAGTTGATAAGAAATTTAATGATTATTTTAAATTTTAAATTGAAAATTATATAGTCTATATTAAGTTATTTAAATCTAAATTGATATTATTTATTAAAAAATAAAACATTAGTTTAACGTATTATTTGTATAATATAATTCAATAATTCATTGTAAATTGTAAAATAATATTACTTGAAGAGAAGATTAATAATTTAGATAAACATATTATTTGTCTTATAGAATTCATTTTAGATATATATTATATTATATAATTACATCAAAAAGTTTAATTAACAATTACGATATCTTAAAATCCAGCCACCCGATTCATACTAAATTTTAATATATATAAGTATGTGTCCATTAGATCATATTAGACGGTACGATTTAAAATCACATGGTCTGATTTAACGATACACCGTCTTAAATGATTACTCTTTTGTTACGAGTACGATATCTCAACATCCGTATACCCAATAAGTCTAAACTTTACCAAATGTATTTTTCTGTAAGTTTGATCATATCTAACGGTTTGATCTGAATTTTAATGGTCGGATTAACCCATGTTGTTCAACAATATAAGATGATAGTTACATCAATGTAATACTAACATTTATAAATATACAATTTTGTTGCATATTGTGAACATATCAATCTCAACTATAAATATTTTTATGTATTTCAATTGCACTATTACAGAAAATGGATATTTTCTACAATATTAAATTGTTCAATATGATTTTTTTTTATTTTTTAGTATATTTAACTAATTATATTACTACTAAACTAAATTAACTAATTAGTAGTTTATATTTATAATATTAAAAACTAAATTTATTTTAATTCATATATATACTTTATTAAACTTAATATTAAAAACTAAGTTTATATATAACTAATATATTTACTTTATTAAAATTAATATTAAAAATTTAATATATTTACTTTAATATTATTTATCTTTCTTTCTCTTTCTTTCGGGGTCGGGTCGGGTCAGTACAAGACGGGGTCGGGGTTTGGACATGGCGGGCCGGGGGGGGAGGGGGGGGTCGACGGGTGGGACGGTGCGGGCCGAGGTATGGGGCTAGAATTTTATAAGCGGGGCGGGTCTCGGGTCCGGATGGACCCATACCAGACCCGCCCAATTGCCATCACTAATTTTTAACCATCCAAATTTTACTTATCAATATTTCTCTCAAATAATATTGTATTAGTCCCAAATTAGCCACAACAATCAAATTCTTTTCTTCTCAAATCCTAAACTCGTGAGTTAGTCTGTAAACTTGAGATTCATAGTAACTTTGTGTACACGGAATTGGTGCTCTAGTCTAGGGTTGTTGTAATTAGTTTACAGTATTATTTAACAACCAATTAAATAATGACAAGTATAAAAAATTAACCAGTTATCAAATTATATTTTCTATTCATACTGAAATTTGCCAAAGTTAATTTCAAACGTAGATAGTTAACTCTAATTGATAATCTAATATATATATATATATTATTGTAAAATCAAATGCCAACAAGTAAAATTGGGATGTTTCGGCCAATCAAATCATGTTTTGCAGTCAAATAATGAAACCAATCAAGTTGTGCCACATCGACCTATTGCAAATCAATATGGCAAATGTTGATATTTATCTCTAGAAAATTACAAATGTTAAACAGGTAATGTCATATGTACTATCAGAGACAGAAAGAAGGAGGCGCCTCAAAGGAGACGAAGGGGTATCAGGAGAAGTGAAGGGGTGGAATGAATATATTAGGGTTAGGTCAAACCCTTAAGACCATGTTTACTTAGTTGTCCAGCCCAATCCAACTTAGTAACTTATTTACTTTCCAAAAGGTCGGCATGAGATAATAAGGCCAAGCCTAATTTTGAGAAGGATAAATAGTTGATAGTAATTTCAGCACCAAATGAGGTGGAATTAGTTATCCTACAAAGCCCACCAACCCAAGATAATTTTTTGAAGGCCTAATTTGTCCTCTTTGTTCTTTGGGTGTTTTGAAGACTTAGCAAAATGATGATGATGATAATAATAATAATAATTGATGATGATGATGATGATGATGATGATGATGATGATGATGATGATGATGATAATCATAATAAAAATAATAATAATAATAATAATAATAATAATAATAATAATAATAATTTATTTTTTTAAAGAAAAAGACAAATATCACAAGTTCATCTCAAATTCCGTCACGAAATTCTCCACAAAAATTCTTGGCATTCTCAATCACGACTTTGTCGATAATTTCGTTGCAAATATTTGTTTCTAGAAATTAAAATATAAAAACTTTATTTGCAACAACAACTAAAATTGTCTGTTGCGTTCCAATGTCTTTCCAAATTTGCAACAATCATGTTGCAACAAAGTTTTGGTCGCAAATACACATTTTTGTTATAAAAGAAATTTAACGAACTTTGTGAGGACCTGCACCACTTTCCTGTCGCAATTCAGTTACAAATGAGTGTTTTCCTGACTTCCTTCTTGCTATTAAGAAATTCGTTGCAAATCAAAATTTGCTACGGATTTTTTTGAGAATATGTTGGAAAATTGCCATCGTAATTAATAATTATTTATTTTTGTAGTAATTGACATCACAAAAAAGAAAGGTTTAAGGTATTTTTTTGGTTCTATAACTATACCCCATTCTCGTTTTAGTCCTTTATCTTTCTAGGGTTTCAAAAAGGTCCTACAACTTTGTCATTGTCACGATTTTAATCCTCCTTTCACCGGAATTTCTCTAGACTTGCCGGAAATGTTTGACGTGGCGGCCCAAATTTCAGACATTTCCGACGACGTTGAAGAAATTCCAGCGAGAGAAGCTCTCAGCCACTAAGGTCGGCACTCTTTGAGCGGTTGCACCAAAAACTAGAACTCAGAGAAGAGCCCTAAAAGCTTCCTCTGAACAAAAATCACCAAGGGACAGATCCACACAAGGGGGAGGGGGGGTGTTGAGCCACTCAGACCACAAAGGCCTAAGGTTTGCAGAAAGCTTTTTGGAAAAGAAGAGAGAGATAGGTCAGAAGATGTATCCCTCATAAAAGGTGATAGCACCTTTTATAGATGTGAATAACAAACGGTGGATGGAGAGAATGAACGGTGAAAATATTTTTCGTATGCCATTGGTAATCGGTGAAGAAGATCAGAGAGAGAAAGATGGAGGCGTCTCAAAGGAGACGAAGGGGTATCAGGAGAAGTGAAGGGGTGGAATGAACAGATTAGGATGAGGTCAAATCCTTGAGTAGTTAGGTGACCGGGTTGGGTGGTGGGACGGGTCAGGCATTGGGCAGATCCATCAGAGTGGGCTGGACCTTGGTGATTTTGGTTTTGGGCTATCCAGGCTGAAGAGTGTGAGTGGCCAGGCGGGCTTGGGCTTCCCAAAGGGTCATGGGCCATATATTATAACACATGTCCTTTTAAATTAATATCTTAATTATTGCATGTTATATTTAAATATTTATTTTTGATAAAATAAAATTAATTTTTTTAAAAAAAAGACAAATATCACAAGTTCATCTCAAATGCCGTCACGAAATTCTCCACAAAAATTCTCGGCATTCTCAATCACGACTTTGTCGACAATTTCATTGCAAATATTTGTTTTTAGAAATTAAAATATAAAAACTTTATTTGCAACGACAACTAAAATTGTCTGTTGCGTTCCAATGTCTTTCCAAATTTGCAACAATCATGTCGCAACAAAGTTTTGGTCGCAAATACACATTTTTGTTATAAAAGAAATTTAACGAACTTCGTGAGGAAATGTTTACAAAGTTTTCCCTGCACCACTCTCCTGTCGCAATTCAGTTACAAATGAGTGTTTTTCCTTACTTCCTTCTTGCTATTAAGAAATTCGTCGCAAATCAAATTTTGCTACGGATATTTTGAGAATATGTTGGAAAATTGCCATCGCAATTAATAATTATTTATTTTTGTAGTAATTGACATCACAAAAAGAAAGGCTTAAGGTATTTTTGGTTCTATAACTATACCCCATTCTTGTTTTAGTCCTTTATCTTTCTAGGATTTTCAAAAAGGTCCTACAGCTTTTTCATTGTCACGATTTTAATCCTCCTTCGCCGGAATTTCTCTAGAGTTGCTGGAAATGTTTGACGTGGCGGCCCAAATTGTGACACTCCCTACGTAACTACACTGTATTATCACCAATTATATATCCCTCGTACGTTCTACTTATCTTATAAGAGATTTCCATTTAAAATGAATAAAATCAATCTTATTACAACATGTAACATATATATATGATAATGATAGACGTCGTCAAAAGTTTATATCTACTAAGCCACAGGTATACTCATGTACATAACTCCAAAAAAAAAAAAAAAATGCTTCAGCTACTACAGAACTTGAAACGCAAACCCGGCAAAAGACTATGATCACATAGTTATAACTTTTGGCTTCAGGTGTCACGGCTGACCCACCTATTTAGATCCATGCACGTCTTCAAAGTTGCTATAGCTAGTCACCTTGATCTATCTCCTGAAAATGTTGGCAAGGGATGAGCTGCCTATTCAATAAGTATAGTTAATAAACTTATATATATACACATACACATATGCAATAAGACAAGTCTCACACAATTATATCAATCCCCAAATATTATTTAATATGCAATCACCACGAAATCATGAAATAACCAATACTACGGTCATACATATATCCACAGTACAATATATCCAAAATCATCGTTTATTTTATTAGGGCCCTACTTACCCAAGCTGGAGTGCATCACTCAATGATCTTTGCTGATTATCATCACCCCAATCATAATATCTCTTTTTTTTTCCTTGGTACCACACAACACACAGCTCGTATGATACCACATCATCAATGATACTACACAACACACAGCTCGTATGATATCCCATCATCCATCATATCACACAGCACACAGCTCGTAGATATGTTCACATCATCTCCACTGATCAATAACAGCACACAGCTCGTCATTAATCATATTATCGTAAGCCATTGCAGTATGCCCCCTAGTTAGGTAAGCCATCTCTTTATCGCAATTCACAATATTCTCATCATTCATCCTCATTCAACAATCAAATCCCCATCGATAACTTCAACGTTCAATTTCATTTAACAATCAAACATAGTACACACAATCATCCATCTATGTTCCATACACCATAACCACATATGATCACATAATGACAACTTCATAGAATACAAGTAATCCAGACAAATAGCCAACAATTCACAATTACGTATACAACACAAGAGTACATATATTTATATATACATATAAATATATATAAATCCAATTAACTATACTTACCTCAAATCCTTAAACGATTACATTAGTAAATAGAGTTGATCAATCCTCTACTTTATCCCTATGCTATATAATAAGTTATAATATATATAATCAATATATCGAAAATATCGTAAATTCCGAATACAATTACTAAATAATATTCGTATATTTTTCGTCAATCTTTTAATATTTCACTTATATTAAAATTCAAACCTCAGTTTATTCCTCGTCTAAACAATTAAACATTATAAGCTTTCCCGGTATAAATATGATTTATCAATTAATTCACAAGAATTTATTTTATCAAAAGTTTTTATAATTGTCGTTCTCTATAGCATCCTAACTTAAATTATTACAAAAAATCTCATATTCCTTTTTAATATATAATATTTCTCAAATATAATATTCTACTATCCCTATCATTTTTTCTATCAATTTTCTGAAATATAACTTTCAACCCGATTAAATTGAGCAAATCAATTATAGAAATGATTAAACTAAGAAATTAAGCAGTTTAAATCATTAACTATAACACCAATAATTCAATTGAGGCTTTTAGCCGATCACTAGTCTACAGATACTTAAACTCATAAAATTCTCCGATTAAATATTAAATCGAGTAGTATAAATTATATTTAGTAAAAGCGCTAATTAAATAATATCAGTATATGAATTAAATAGAAAATTTAAACCATTCTTCTCATACCTGTTTCTGAATCGCCGGGTGTGTGTGCGAAAATTTGTGTGTGTGTGTGAATTGTGTAGAAATATATTTATCTCTACATAATAATATATGTTTGTAAAATGAGGCGGTGGGGAGCAGCCGCAATCCAACCCATTTTCTCTTTTTTTTTTTAAATTTTTTTTTTTAACTTTTTCAAAATACTCATTACATCCCTCCATAATTTTCTTAATTAATATAATTTGCTCTCAAATATGTTATAAAGCTCAAATTCATCCCGTTTAAATCTTAATATGATCGAATTTAATCTATAATTTATTTATTAATTAACTAAATTTCTTAAATAATTATCAATTAATTCCATAATTATATATAAAAATATGTGGATGTTACACAAATTTCAGACATTCCGGCAACGTTGAAGAAATTCTGGCGAAAGGAGGACAAAAATCGTGACAATTAAAAAGTTACAGAATTTTTTAAAACCTTAAAAAGATAAAAGACTAAAATGAGAATGGGGTATAATTACAGGACCAAAAATATCTTTAATGCCAAAAAGAAAATTACTAAAAACGTAAACTCATTCCAATCTACTTATACTTTTATGTTATAAGTAGATAGATATCCCAAAATTTCTTGGACCGGTCCAAACGGTTTTATCCAACCTATGTTGGGCCTAAATTAGTAGTGTGCTATTTGCATATCATCTGAAATTTGTTGTTTTCATTCCAGTTAAAAAAAAATAAAGAAAAAAAAGAAAAGAGAAGTTGCATTTTAATACATTTCGAGTCCTCTTGACTTCTGTCTTGAAGAAAATCACCTCAAGATATATTGTCTATATACAATAGTTGTGCTCAAGGAATGGGGAGTTGAGGTATCTATATCATCTCTTGAAAAATAGCTAGTGATAAATTAAAAAAATAAATTAATAAATTTGTTACACTCAGATTAAATCATAATAAATGGATGGTTACGACGTGCGACACATGACAAGCTTGTGATAAATGAATTATAGTTAATGATGCTCAATCATCATCCAATTGTGTCTAATCAACTGAATAGGTGTATCCTTTATTGAAGTGATGTGTTTATTTTGATGAAAATGATATGTCCATTGGGTGAAATGATATGTTTATTCGGATGAAAGTCACAATACTTTGAAAGTACGTTTTCGGATGAACATATCCATTCAATGAAATATTTTCAACTTCTATAAATACCCCCCCCCCCCCCCCCCCGCCCTCACTTCATGTTTATCAATTCATTCCATAGCATTTTTAAGCAATAAAAGTATTTTGCTAGTATAGTATTAGTAAGAGAGTTCGAAAATATTTTTTAGTTGGTTGTTCTCAAAGTTTATAATGCTGCTACTTTGATATTGGGGAGAATTGCACTTTTGGTCCTACAGGACATGGTTTGTTGCACTTTTGGTCCCGTTGTTTACGGGCTCAACACTTTTGGTCACATAGGAACTAAAAGTGTTGCACTTTTGGCCTGTCTCCGTTAAAGGTGGTAAGTATGGATGGAAAACCACATTTGAAAAGTCAAATATGGTTTTGTATGGTTTGAAACCACTAAAGCTCATGGAGTTGGTATGTTTTAAGATTTTGGCCCCAATTTGGAGAATCTCACTCTATAAAATATATTTAATAGCTTAATTTAACTAAATTTATGTAAATTCGACACATTATAATTTGAAATTTTATAATGATATTATTATAAATAAAATATTAAATTATGTGATTGCAAATTTAAAATAACTGCAAAAAAAAAGCACTGCAAAATTTAAAGCAAAAGACGAACTGACTGCATTTAACAGATAAATTATCTGTTTGCAATATACATATTTAACCATGATTTCCCTGCAAAATATGCACATATTAGCAATTAACATCACAAAAAGAATTGCCAATGTGTGCAATTACCTAAAAATTGCAAAATTGCCCAAAAATTTGATTACATCTACAAAAATTTGATTACATCCATTCAATGAAATATTTTCAACTTCTATAAATAGCCCCCCCCCCCCCCCCCCCTTCACTTCATGTTTATCAATTCATTCCATAGCATTTTTAAGCAATAAAAGTATTTTGCTAGTGTAGTATTAGTAAGAGAGTTCCAAAATATTTTTTAGTTGGTTGTTCTCAAAGTTTATAACGCTGCTACTTTGATATTGGGGAGAATTGCACTTTTGGTCCTACAGGACATGGTTTGTTGCACTTTTGGTCCCGTTGTTTACGGGCTCAGCACTTTTGATCACATAGGAACTAAAAGTGTTGCACTTTTGGCCTATCTCCGTTAAAGGTGGTAAGTATGGATGGAAAACCACATTTGAAAAGTCAAATACGGTTTTGTATGGTTTGAAACCACTAAAGCTCATGGAGTTGGTATTTTTTAAGATTTTGGCCCCAATTTGGAGAATCTCACTCTATAAAATGTATTTAATAGCTTAATTTAACTAAATTTATGTAAATTCGACACATTATAATTTGAAATTTTATAATGATATTATTATAAATAAAATATTAAATTATGTGATTGCAAAATTAAAATAACTGCAAAAAAAAAAAAGCACTGCAAAATTAAAAGCAAAAAACGAACTGACTGCATTTAACAGATAAATTATCTGTTTGCAATATACATATTTAACCATGATTTCCCCTGCCAAATATGCACATATTTGCAATTAACATCACAAAAGAATTGCCAATGTGTGCAATTACCTAAAAATTGCAAAATTGCCCAAAAATTTGATTACATCCACAAAAATCTGATTACACCCCCAAATTTGCCCAATTTGCAAATTTTTGGGCAATTGAACTCATTAACAATACATTTGTGATGTAAATACTAAATAGCATATATTTGCATAATTTGCAGGAAAAGAATATGGCTAAATTTGTATATTGCAAATAGTTAATTTTTCAGTCAGTTCGTTTTTTACTTTTAATTTTACAGTTTTTTTTTTTTTGTAGTTATTTTAATTTTGCAATCGCATAATTTATTTTTTTATTTATATAATAATATCGTTATAAAATTGCAGATTATAATGTGTCAAATTTACATAAATTTAGTTAAATTAAGCTATTAAAATACATTTTATGGAGTGAAATTCTCTAAATTGGGGCCAAAAATTTTAAAAAAATACCACTTTCGTGAACTTTAATGGTTTTAAATGATAGAAAACCACATTTGAAAATACCACTTTCGTGAACTTTCAAATGTGGTTTTCCATGCATAATTGTTCCTTTAATGGAGACGGGACTAAAAGTGCAACACTTTTGATTCCTGTGGGACCAAAAGTGCTGAGCCCGTAAACAACGAGACTAAAACTGCAACAGGCCATGTCCTGTAGGATCAAAATGCAATTTTTCCTTGATATTGTAAGTCGTTGTATCTTGGGAAACAAATTATCGCCGTTAGGCCCAAAGTAGGGTAGTAATCTATACTATATATAAAAGTATGAATTCACAAGTATTTGTTACCACTTGTGAAAAGACTTTCATATCGTTACTTAAGTAATTTTTTTAATAATAAATCAAAATTAATTATAAAAAATAAATTTTATTAAAAATTGCAATTTAATAGTCCTCATATGTGACGTTCACAGATTTGAATAATAATTATATATAGAACAATTGGTAATTATTAGAAAATATTTAAATTTAATTATAAATAATTATAGATTGAAATTTAAATATATTAAATTTTTTGAGTGATTAAATTTAAACTTTATAAAACTTTTATAGTTAAATTATATGAACATGAAAATTTAACGATCAAATTGCAATCTGAGCAAAAGTTAAAAAGAAAAGAAAAAAGATAACAAAGGAATTTTGGGGACAAAGCACGGGGTTGCCAACTTTGGCACTAACACCAACCGCCTCAATACTCTACTCTATATATAAGTCAGTCGTACACTGCCCCGCGAACATATAAAAATGAATTGTGGTATTAGATAAAGAAAAAAAAATATTGAAAAAAAAAGGAATCATAGTGCGAGAAAATAAGAAAGAAAAATGTTTGTGAGAAAAAAAATGTAGAGTGAAATGAGAAAAATATGGGATAGTGGGTTGAGAAAAAAAAAATTATGATTATGAAATTAGTAAAAAACTTTTAAATTACTATTTTGATCAATTTTCTTTTTAGTAAAAGATATAATTAAATACTAAATTTGAATATTCAAAAGTTGGTACTACAAAATGTTATCTTTTATAATAGTATAGATGTGTGACACACACAACAATTGCGAAATTCCCTTGGCCATTTATATAAATATTATATATATAAAAAAAATTATATGTGTACCGCCAACACCAATATCCATTGCAAAAATATGGCATGTCGCGAGCTGTCATTATTATTATTATTTTTTTAAATAAGGGTCGACCCACGATCGCTACTCGAGGCAGCGAGTCGCTGCCTGGGTAGCACTTGTGTTTATTATTTTTTTTTATTAAATTTTGGGCCAACAATTATTAAATATATAATAGTTAACTTTTTTGTTAAATTTTGGGCCAACAATTAATATATTTATTAAATAATAATAAATTTAGAATTTAAAATAAATAATTGGGCCAGCAATTTTTAAAATTTTTTTTTATTAAATTTTCGGAAATTCCCTTACGCGGCAGGTATGGTTTCTGTTCTTTAACAAATAATAGTCAACTTCTTTAAATAATTTAATTAATTACAATTAGTTGATTTAGTATGTAAAATAATTATCTCTATCATCCGATTTAATATTTAATTAGAAAATTTAATAAATTTGATTATTTATAAATTAGTGATTAGTTATGCCATTTGAATTAAGGATGCTATAGCCAATTAATTAAATTATTAATTTATTAAATTTAGTCATTGTCATAATTGAGTTATTTAACTTAAGCAAATTTATTATCCAGATACTTAAGTATACGTATGGGTATTTAATTACTGACTGTAATAGTGAGGAATTGAGACTAGCATTTATATAAATATTAGGAATTATATTAAGAAATATTAAAAAAATTATATTTGAGAAATATTATGTTTATTAAAAATAAATATAAGATTTTTGACTTAATTTATACGAGGATGTTACACAAGAACGATAGCTATAGAAATATGAGGAGTTTCATAAAATAAATTCTTACGAGTTAATTGAAAAATTATATATATACCTAGAAAGTTTAGGATGTCTACTTTATTTAGAAGAAAATGGTATGGAGGTATGAATTTCGATATAAAGGATATATTAAAAGATTGGTGGAAAATGTATGAATACTGTCTTAATATTTTATTCAAAATTTATGATAATCTCGATATATTGATTATACATATTATAGCATATTATAGGACGCGCAGATAAAGTAGAGGGTGGATCAGCTCGTTTTACTAAAGTAATCATTTCGGAGTTGAGGTAAGTATAATTAATTGAATTATATATAGAGATGGATATGTATACTTGCTGTTGGTATAGTTGATTGTTAATTATTGGTTATTTGTTTTTATTGTTATTGATCTGTGAAATTGTATTATATGCTTATCTGTGGTTATGGTGTACGAAGTCAAATGAATGATGGTGTGATACTATATTTGATTGTTGAACAAATGATAAAGCTATTGAGGAGGAATTGATTGCGAATGAAATTGAATGATGAAATTATTGATGGAATATTGTGAATTGAGATAAAGAGATGACTTATCTAACTAGGGGCATACTATAATGGCTTGTGATGGTATGATTAGTGATGAGTTGTGTGTTATCACTGATCGATGAAAATGACATGATATCATACGAGTTGTGTGTTGTGTGATATTACTGATGATGTGAAATATCATACGAGTTGTATTGTGGAAAATGCTTGGTGATGGGAATACCATACAAGTTATGTGCTGTGTAATATCGAGAAAAAAAAAAGAAGAAATGTTGGGATTGAGATTATGATAGCCGAAAAAGACAATTAAGTGATGCAATCCAACTTCGGTAAGCAAGGCCCTAAGTAAATAGACTATAACGTTATGTATTATATTATGGATTGGTATATGATTGTTGGCAAGTATTACTTCTTAAATGTGTTGTGATTGTATGACAAATATCTGAGGGTTGGTGTCATTGCACGAATTTTGTCTTGCGGTGTATCTGTATATATATATATATATATATATATATATATATATAAGTTGATTAGCTATACTTATTGAGTATGCAATGTTAGAATAGGTGACCAAAAAGTTAATTTGATTGGCCGTTTTGGGAACCATTCGTCAATCTTTATCAAAGTAATATTATCCTGATGAATATAGTAACTATTCGTCATTGGCTAAATGTGTTTGTTGTGCTTACTACACACATTGAACGGCATTTCAATGTCAGAACAAATGCTCAAAGACCGAATGGTTAAACCCGTGGAATTGGATTATGCATAGGTTGGCAGTCATGAAATCAACTCTTGAGGGATGGTCTGAAATGTTCCAAGTCGAGGATCACGAGATTGAGTATCGAGTGTCCTATAGAGACTTGCACTAAGTATTGCATTCACTGGGTGAGTGTCGAGTTTCATCGATGCTAGACGTAGGTCGTCTATGCAATTTTAATGGGTTAGTTGGCAAGGTAGTCAACTGATTAAACTGACTCACGGGAATCATCATATGGAAGCCTCAGAGGCTTGGTCGGTATGACTAGTATTCCCGATTCCGGTAGTACGGGATTACTTCTCGGACATGAGGAATCATGGTAATCACGCGCATACGAAGACTACAATTTGGATCTACGCGAGTGGTGACTGTATCATGAGATATGGTCATCATAATCCTTGTCCAATTCAATCGGAGTATGTAGCGAGGACGGGGATTCCAAGAGAGAATCTGTCCCCTATGAATATTGTGACAGCAAGATCTCCTATGCACTCTGAGATGGTTTAGATTCTGAAAGTCTATGGCAATAGTGATTGATTGAGTGAGAAGGGATTTCCTATATCAATGAAAAGAGTAAACTCATCTCGCATATGAAGCATAGTTTTCTAGTCAAGGATGGGAACTGACGCTCAATTCCATGCCCTAGACTAAGCCCGGGAGACGGTTGACACTTTACAGTAGGACCATACCCATATGTAACTCGGAGCATAAATGTTCATGCCACTATTCACCTAGTCTATTGTGCCATAGACTGTTGCTAGATGACCACCCATGGTAACGGGCTATTTTTGGTTATAGGTTAATTGAAAATAATTGTGTTGGTCAAAAGCCCAACTCTAGCTGAGGGTGAACCTAAGAAGTCCAACACAAATCACTAGGATGTGATGAAATTAATTTGAAATTAATTCGAAAAGATGAGAATTAATTTATTAAATTAATTCTTGAAAAGTATAAATGATTGGATCGTTTATGTGGAGATATCCATTGGATTGATGATACAACGTTTACTTAATTGGATTAATTAAATTTTGAATTTGGCATTTAAATTAATTGGATTAATTTGAATGGCTTGGTATAATTAATTAGTGGATTGGATTCATTAATTAATTAAGAGCTGGGCTTGCCTAATTAATGAATTGATTCATTAATTTGAAATGGGTTAGGAATAATTAGTTGGATTAATTATATTCATTTGGGCTTAATTAGTTAAGTGGATTGAATTCATTTAATTAATTCAGTGTACTTTGGGCTTGTGGATATTTATTTGGATTAAATATTCACTTTGGCTTTCTCTGTTCGATATTTTATTTAATTAAATTAAATAATAAGCCCAACAAAATTAGTATTTATGCTCAATTTAATTTATTGGACAAATTAATCGAGCTCGGTCTAATTGAACCAAGCCTAGCCTATGTTGAGCTCGTCTATTTCAACATGCCTTATATGGAGAGATCCAAAAGCGGCTAGAAGCCTTTATGGAAAGGCTAAAGTTCGGGTTTTAGGGAAGCGCAGAACTTACGGGAAGATTTTGTGGAGATAAGGAAGTTACCTTGAAGACTAGGTCTTCCTTCCTTTCTCCTAACTTCATTCCAACTTCTCCACAACCTTAAAAACACAAGGGAGCCGATTTTACTCTTAAAATATTTAGCAAATTTCGTGGTCCATCTCTCTCTCCCTCTCAAAATCTCTCAAGTTCTTCTTGGTTTAGAACCAAGTTAAGAACTAGGTAAATCGGAGAAAACACTAAGCAATAGTGTTGTTTTTCGATCTGTCTCTTCCTGCATTTGTTCCTTTCTAGCACGAGGACACGTTCCATATTCCGATATGGTGTGGACGAGTTTAGAGGGCTCCTACGTTGGAGTCTTGCACGGACGAACACTGGGGAGGACGCACGAAATCGATAGTGTTGCCCGTGCGCGCACGCGCGACGGGCCTGGGCGCGGCCGGCCGGTCGTGCCCAAAGGGCTAGGCCATTTTATTTTCTCTATTTTTCTGCATATTTTCTGAAATGATTAATTTTAGTTGAATTTAATTTTGATTGAAATTGGTTATTTCCTAGAATTAAATTGCTAAGATTAATTTGGAACAGGTTTCCAATCCATAATTATTTTTTCATGGGTTGCACTAATATCCAATTTTTAATTGCATTATTTTACATGTAATTTTCAGCACATTATTATATTTTATATGGTATTGGTTATCATATGCTTTTAATACGTGGTATGTATTAATTGATGGAGCATGATTATGTGGGATACATTTCTATGCTATGTATGTTAATGGTATTAACATAGGATGATCACAAAGCCCATTGACCTTGTGCATGGTATTAATTTTGTTGGGTTGGAGCCTGTGCATCTTATTTCTTATCTCTCTCATTTTTAGCTTTGTTAATAAAAAAAGACATGCTTTTCTCCCTATTTATGTACTCCCCCTAATTTCTGTTTGGTGGAAAGGTTTATTTTCTTTATGTAAATAAATTGTAAGGAGCAAGCCAAAGGTGAAGGAGGCCCATGAAGGTGGCCATGGGTGTGCCCACGGAGGATTCAGAGAGAAGAGGCCCGACGGACAGAGCCCACGATGGAGAGTCCAAGAAGTAAGAGATGATAACAATGTCCATTAGCTTGATAATGGTTAACTATCTTGTAATAGTGTAGCTCTTACCCTAGATTGACCATAGACCCACTGCGGGCTCAGTGGTTGCATAGGATTAGGCTTGTAATCATCCAACAGGGGTGTGCTAGGCTTTATTTTCTGCTTGTGGTGCATTTATTTTTTATGAATGCTTTATTAAATGCTTTTGTATTTAAACACATGTGAAAATACTCAAGTGATGAGGTCTTGGTCCACAACCTAAACTTAACTTTCACTTGGTTATACCAAGTTAATATTAGGCCCATGATGGAATTAACATTGTTAAAATTCCAAGTGTTCCATCCACGATAATGTAGTGAGGAAGCTAATTCACCAAACGTGGTCTCACTTCGTGCCACGTTTGGAATGAAATAAAGTTGCATTATTATCGTGAACAAAGTGAATATGCTCTTGCTTCCCTGTCTCGCGAGTATTGGGGGCGACAGTCGATGTATGATTTGGTTGATGGGTCGGGTCCAATGCCGAGTAGCACGATTCGCTTGGAGTCCTAGAAATCATATGAAGAGACGCGGCAAAATAACTTAGGGATCACATTAGATGAGAATGGTATAGGTTACCTCCCACAATGCATTTTTTCATGTGAATCGTAAAAGCGGGACTTAGAGAATAGCATTTGAAGACTCCAAGCCCACTAGGAAATAGTTTCCTGGAACCCCATTTGAGAGTGATAGGCTTTCGCAAAAATAGTCGGAGGGGTTAGTGACTAAAGATCAAGTTTTAACTTGAACTTAAAATTGCTATAATCTACTTATTGTTTTTTTGCTCAAATTGTAGATGTCTAAAAATCCACTAATGACAATAATAAACTTGATGGAACCAACTACACTGACTGGCTGCGAAATCTCAAGATAGTATTAGATTTCCAAAAATAAACTTATATTCTGGATAAGAATATTCCTCATACCTTGTCGGAAGGGTCGACAATTGAAGAACGCTCGGCGTTCGAGAAGTTGCACGCTGACCACCGGTAGGTACGCAACATCATACCGGCCTCGATGATAAATGAGATCTAGAAGCAGTACGATAGGCTGGATGATGTTGGCTTGATTATGCTTCGTTTGCAAGATATCTATGCGGTCCTGGACTGACATGTTAGATACGCTGAAACGAAGGCGTTCTTCGGAGCTAAGATGACAGAAATCCCGTCTATACAAGAGCATGGAGTGATGATGCTATCCCTCGTGGAGAAGCTCATAGACCTCTGAGCTGATCATGAAAAAGAGACGTACATCGACGTGATCCTTTAGTCTCTTCCTCCCTCATTAGGCCCATTTATTGTCAACTATAACATGAATGAGTTTGACAAAGATCTTCATGGGTTGATAAATATGTTGGTCCAGTACGAGGCAACGATTGAAAAATCTGCACTGGAGGTACTAGTGAGAGAGGCTTCAACCTCTGAAGCGAAAGGCAAGGCTGTTGGATGCCAGAAGAGGAGGAAGGCTAAGACAACATCAACCGCTGCTAGGACTTCGAGTGTTGTTCCTTTTACACCATAGGATGGAGGTAAAGAAAAGAGGAAGATGGTTTGATGGTCAAAGGTTCCAAACGACGAATGCATTAATTGCCGCAAGAAGGGACATTGGAAGAGGAAGTGTCCTAAGCTCCAATGAAGGTAAAATTTGAATTGAGTATTGATGAGCCAAAGTCGCAAGTGCACGGTGTATTGTGTAGTACTCAAGATGTCGATCCCATAGGACTATTGTGATTACCAGATTTACTCAATTTTGATAAGTGAGACCGAGATATACGAGCGAGACAATTTATTTGAATAGAAAAACAGGTAACTTGAAGCGAGAGGATAAATAATAAGGTGTGATAGTCTAGAATCAAGTATCCCTGCAATGATCGATTAACGAACCTATCAAGAACCCTTTTCTACTCAATATGATTATCCAAAGGAAATTGTCTTAATGTCATTACCACCCTCTTTCAAGTATGTGGAAAGCCATATTCGATTAATTAATCTACCTATTTTCATGAAAATATAATTAAATCGAACCCATTGAGATCATGACAATTTATGAGATCCTCATAGAAATTAAGCATGCTTTCGCGATTAATTTCTAGGTTTAATCTCCGGCTTTCCAACATGGAACTTTACCTTTCAGTACTTCACTCGATGTTTAAAACATGCAAACACGTGGCCAACATATTCACAAGACAAATAAATGCTCGAAAATTAAATCGGATCAATTCACACGAGATAGAAAAAAGAAAACTAGAATAAGTTCTTTAATCTATCAAAGGGTTCAACATGAACCTAGAACAAGAATTCTACTCAGCCATAAAGTTAACGAAGAAGCAAATAAATATTTCGGAGAATACATCAGGCAAAGTGCTAAAAAGAATAAAGGATTAGGAAGAACTGTAATCCGATCGTCCTAGCCGTCTTGAAGCTTCCCCGACTTCTTCGTGTTTCTTAAAGCTTTGTATCTACGTTTCGATTCCCCTTTTTCACGTCCCTAGTTCTCCTTTTATAGTCGTAGTGGAGCAAAAGGTAGAAAATTCCAAATGATTCTATTTTCAAGTGGAGAACACACCCGTGTAGCGCAAACACGATCAGGCTGTGTTCTCGTGCGTTTCTACGGCAAACTCTGACACATCCGTGTCATTGAACACGGCCTGGCCGTGTTCTGCTCGGGTGATTTAGTTGGCAATTTGATTCCGCGAGACACGGGCGTGTGCAAGGACACCACACAGCCGTGTTATGTCAAACATGGGCGAATTCTCTTGCTCTTGAATTATGCTTGAAAAAGGAGAAACAACCAAAAGCAGTATCCAACAAAGAGTTTGGCTTGAAAAGCGGTAAATTTATGGAATCTTGCTTAAAAGGACGGAAAAATGCATGCGTTTCCCCTTCACAAATACATAAAATCCCTACTTACCAAGTATCAACGTGATTACTATTCTACCCTTTGGTATTGGATACTAGTTAATCATAATCTGTGAATGGTTTGCAGGTGGTGATAGGGAGTAGAAAGCCAAGACGGATGGTCCTAAGGCTTAGCAACAACAGGGATGTTGTTGGAAAGATTAGGGACTAGTTAGGCTTATCATAGTAGTGATCATGTTAGGATAGAGTTTTATAGGAATTATGTAACCTAGCATGATCAAAAAGTATGTTTTCTTTTTGTTGGACAAAATTTAGATTACATACATTTTGATTAATAAAATTATTTTATTTGACAATGAATAGTGATTCATGTCTACTTGGTTGTATGCATAAATCCTTAAACGTTATCCTGTAATTGGATTATGAGTACTCAATGTCAAATGATTAAAATGGATAATTAAGATAAACTTACGGATTTGGCATCCATAAGCTAGGATAGCTTTTCTCTAGTTAAGGATGAGGAAGTTGGAAGATTCAACGAGTCTAGCAATAGACACGACTAGCTTACAAGTCTTTTCTGAGAAGGAAAAGTCCGTACCGATCTTTGTTGGACAAATCGGGCTTGCCAAATAGTCTATTAGATCGGATCCAGTTAGAAATCTATAGGTTACTGAATACACAAGATCATAAGGGGGCTCACATGTGTAAGGACCTATTGTAGGTTTGGGGAATTAGACTTGGAGTGGTGAACCAAAACTGGTTGCAATATTAAACCTTTCGATTGGATATCCAAATGAGAATGGAATTTTCAATCAGTGGAATTCTTTCTGGAATGACCATGGGAGATTGATCTTTGATAAAGGGAGAAATCGAACCTTGTTGGACCGATTTCGATTGGATTTTCACTGGATTACCTTAACCCATCTAGACATGGACTTGAGAAACTTGCCAAGTTGAGAAACATGGCATCTTCTTATAGTCATGTCCTAGTTGCCATATCGGATATGGTTCGGCCAACCTGTGTTCTTAACAAAGTTATTGAGTATGCGGAATGCACCTGCATACGTCAACAGACTAGTGAGAGACAAATTAGACTCAGTGCCTTGATTTTGTGTAGGTTTAATATATCATAATGCAAACATCATTTGTAATCATATTATCATTATTCCACTGACTATTTTCCAGTCTCCCAAGGGACGATCAAAACCACCTTAGTTACCTGAGAGGTACAGGTTTTCTGGGTTTGTCAAGTCAATTGGATTGTAATCCTAAAGGCAGAAGGAGAGCGATGTTGGACATGGGGATCAGATCATGGCTTGGAGCTATGGTATCCGTCATGAAAATTCAAACTAGGTTTGAGATTCAATGTAACTGAAATATTCGTTTTGATGAGCGCATAAGGAGTATGACACGATTAGTAACGAGCTTTAGGGTCAGAGGGAGTACAGTTGTGTTTCAAGTGTTTAGTGTGTACGTCTTATTCATTTAGAATGAATTTAAAATGTTAGGAAATACTGTCACAAGCGTTGTTCCCGCAATTCTCCATGAAAGGAATTAGATTCCTACTTATAGGGATAAACGTCTAAGACTTAGTCACGGTTGACTAATGAGAAGCTCAGATGTTTAACATTCCCTAGGTTATTGCTTTAGGCAGCATGAAAATATTGTTTAGTGCGCTGGGCCTGATGTTGTGTGTGCTAGGGTATGACACAACATATATCCAGAATGTATCGAAAAGGTAGTAGACAACAGTCAAGAGCAGTGTTTAGTACCTGAATGAGGATTCAAGATGTGTTCTTGATGCACTTTTTGTGGAGTGTTGATTCAGGAAAGCTGAAGTGATATTAGCTTCCAGAATCATATGAATGATGGTAAGTCTCGAAAAGTATGCATGTTCGGAGTTAATGATGAGTATGGCAGCTTGAAAAGATTTCAAGCGGGATACCACGATGTTTTATCATGGAATGCATGACGACATTTGGAAGTCGTTTCAGAAATTGGTTTAGATTAAAATCGCGTCCATAGGTTGGATGTGGTGCCTAACACGACCGTACCAGTAGTCGCATTTAAAGTAGACAACTAGGCTATGGAAAAAGCTTTTGGGCTAGAGATCTCATCACATATCCATGAAAAAGTCTTAGATAACCACCTTCTGCAGGTAGCGATAGTAGGAAGAGGTGGCACGGTTAGACCGTGTTACTTCGGTAGAAAATATAGTAGATCTATGAAACCGAGCCGATATTGTGGATTACTCATGCTTAGAAGGATCTGCCCAATATGCGTAATTGACTTATGGTCAAGTGGGAGATTGTTAGGATAGGTGACTAAAAAGTCAATTTGATTGGCTGTTTTGGGAATCATCTGTCAATCTTTATTAAAGTAATATTATACGGATGAATATAGTAAGTATTCATCATTGACTAAATGTGATTGTTGTGTCTACTACACACATTGAACGGAGTTTTAATATCACAACAAATGCCCACAGACCGAATGGTTAAACCCGTGGAGTTGGGATGAGCATAGGTTGGTAGCCACGAAACCAACTCCTGAGGGTCAGTTTGAAATGTTCCAAGTCGAGGACCTCAAGACTGTGTATCAAGTGTCCTATAGAGACTTGCACTAAGTATGCATTCATTAGGTGAGTGGTGAGTCATCAGTGCTAGACGTAGGTCGTCTATGCAATTTTAGTGGATTAGTTCACAAGGTAGTCGATTGACTGAACTGACTCGCGAAAAATCATCATATGGAAGCCTCAGAGGCTTGGTCGGTATGATTGGTATTCCCAGTTTCGATAGTACGGGATTAGTCCTCGACCTTGAGGAATCATGGCAGTCATGTGCATATGAAGATTGCAATTTGAATTTGGCGAGCAGTGACTGTATCGTGAGGTCTCATTATAAGCCTTGTCCAGTGTAGTCGAAGAATGTAGTGAGGACAATGGATTTCAAGATAGAATTCGTCCTCTATCAGTATTGTGATAGGGATTTCCTACATCAATAAAAGAGTAAACTCATCTCGAGTATGAAGCAAGCTGCCTAGTCAAGGATGGAAACCGACGTCCAATTCCATGCCTAGACTAAGGTGGGGAGACGGTTGACAGTAGGACCGTACCCGTGTCTAACTCGGAGCCTAATTGTTCTCGCCACTAATAACCTAGTCTCTAGTTTCGTGTACTGTTGCTAGATGGCCACCCATGATAATATGTTATTTTTGGTTATAGGTTAATCAGAACTAATTGTGTTGGTCACAAGCCCAACTCTACTGAGGGTGAACCTAAAGAGTCACACACAAATCATTAGGATGTGATGGAATTAATTTGGAATTAATTCCGAAAGAAGAGAATTAATTTAATTTGATTAAATTAATTCTCGGAGAGCATAAATGATTGGATCATTTATGTGGAGTTATTCATTGGATGGATGATTCACAGTTTAGTTAATTGGATTAATTAAATTTTGGATTTGACCTTTAAATTAATTAGATTGATTTGAAAGAGACTTGGGATAATTAACTAGTGGATTGGATTCATCAATTAATCAAGAGATGGACTTGTCTAATTAATAAATTAGATTCATTAATTAGAAATGGGCTAGCTATAATTAGTTGGACTAAATATATTTATTTTGGCTTAATTAGTTAAGTGGATTGTATATATTTAATTAATTAAGTGAATTTTGGGCTTGTGGATATTTAATTGGATTAAATATTCACTTAAACTTTCTCCGTTGGGTCTTTTATTTGATTAGATTAAATAACAAACCCAATAGAATTAGTATTTGGGTTCAATTTAATTTGTTGGATAAATTAATCGACCCAGTCCAATTGCACCAAGCCTAGTCCATGTTGACCTTGTCTAGGTCAACATGCCTTGTATGGAGAGGTCCAAAATTGGCTAGAAGCCTTTATGGAAAGGCTGAATTTCGGATTTTAGGGAAGTGGAGAAGTTATGGGAAGGTTTTGTGTAGATAGGGAAGTTACCTTGAAAACTAGGTCTTCCTTCCTCTCTCTTAACTTTATTCCAACTCTCCACAACCCTAGAACAAGGGAGCCAATTCTTCTCTCAAAATATTCAGAAAATTTCGTGGTCCATATATCTCTCCCTCTCAAAATCTCTCAAGTTCTTCTTGGTTTAGAACCAAGTCAACAACTAGATAGATCGAAAAATACACTAAGCAATAGTGTAGTTTTTCGATCCCCTCTTCCCGGATTTGTTTCGTACTAGCACGAGGACAAATTCCATATTCTTGTATGTTGTGGACGAGTTCAGAGGGCTCCTACATAGGAGTCTCGCTTGGACAAACGCCAGAGAGGATTAACGAAGCCAATTGAAGGAGAAAATAAAACGTAGTCCTATTCAATGGAACACCCCTTGAATCCGGTTATTAGCTTTTATTTTCCGCCTTTCCACATTCGTGGATCGATGCACTTTCTTTTAGGCAACTCATTCCTTGCCACATATATTGTAGGAATTAACCAGTGCCTAGCCGAAATGGATTATAAGACATATCGTCAATCTTATTACGTGGGTTAATAGTGTTATCTTGAATTGAAAGTTCTAGTTACATAACTACAGAGATATCAGACTTTGAGTAAAATCATATTTTAAGATTTGTTATAGCTGGCTCATTCACTTTTGTTCTTTATTTTATGTTCATAAATGTTTATGGTGAGTATTTAATACCAAATTTTGGTAAGTACTTAATTTCCTAATATTGATGTAAAATACTGAAAGAAAAATAGGACTTATCTTATCGGCTTTTATGATACTTTCTTGTAAACTGGGGTTGAATTATATATGGAGAATGTATTATAAATAGTGGTATTAAAGCATAGTGTTGTACGGGTTGCCACATAATACCTCTAGGTTACTTAGTCAATGATAAATATATCTAAGTAGTTGAGAGGAATTAAAACTACTAAATAGTTTCCCTTTTTAATTAAAGAACTTTGTCTTTTATAACTAACTATTATTTATTATTAAAAAGAATAATTTAAGTAAGTACAAATGTATTTCTTACAAAATTCTTACAAATAATTAGATCCAAAAACATTTCTAAAAGATTAACATAATATTTAATTATAAATAATATTACAAAATTGTCATTTAAAAAGTTAAAAAAAAAAAGGTAATTGTAAAGGGCAAGAAGACTCAACTTATTGATTTATTCTATAAGGTGGTAATCGTAACTCAATTCAAATAAATTAATTATTATTTCTTTAACTTGAAGTGCATTAGTATAATCATAAATCTTATATTAGAGAAGTTAGAATATTATTAAATATACTATGTAAACCAAATATGATTATTTTGATATTAAGGATTTATTGAATTCGGATGATTTTTTCTTAAAAAAACGAACAATTATAATAGTATATATACATTTCAGAATATTTAGAAATAAAATGATACTAATAAAATAAGGCTAAATACATTTTCTGCCTCGTATATTAGGGGGGTGGGAAAACAAGTACCCTGTATAAGGGGTGGCAAATAGTACTACAATTTAATTTTTTTTTTTTGGCAATTACAGGACGCCACCCACCGGAATTACAAAAAGTGGTCGAAAGTTGATGGCATGGACTAAAACTAGGACTATTTTTTGGAACTTTTATTGACATGGCATTTTAATTAAAATTCGGATGCCAACTAGGAAAATGAGTTGAAAAAAAAAATGATATAAAAGGAATTTTGAATTTATATTATGTATCAAAATGAATAAAATACACAACAAAAAAATAATATGCATACAATTATAAAATAAATTAGTATTTTATAGATAATTATATATTATTCAAAAAACATAAACCTATAATAAACAAAAATTCACCCCCCCCCCAACCCTCATCCCCTTACCCCCGTCCTCGCCCCCTAATCTATCCCTCGCCGCTATCGCCCCTTTCTGGGCGACATCGTCGCCCAGCGCACAATGTCGCCCAAATATATAAATCTGGGCGACCGCCGTCACCCAATTGTTGTGCTAGGCGACGTACATCGGCTAGCTACGTCGCCGTTTGTCCTTCTCTGCCCTGCACGGGGCGGGCGTTGCCCCCCTTCTGTGGGGGGACAGAAAGGGGGCGAGGCTGCGGAGGGGATGGATTTGTGGGTGGGGCAGCGGAGGGATAGGTTTGGGGGTTGGGGGGGCTGAGGGGATGGGTTTGGGGGTGGGCAAGGGTGGGGGAGCGATTGGGCCTTTATTTTAAATTTTTATTATATAATATTTTTTTATAATTTATAGTTATATATATAATATAAATTCAAAATTCATTTTATATTATTTTTTTCAAGTCATTTGCTTAGTTGGCATCCGAATTTTAATTAAATTGTGTGTCAGCAGAAGTCCCCAAAACAACTCTAATTTTAGTTCATGTCATCAATTTCAGCCACTTTTGTAATTTCAGTGGTCGGAGTCCTGTAATTGTCAAAAACAAATAAATTTTAGGGTACTATTTGTCACCCCTTTATATAACCAATAAAATAATACCAAAAAGAAAACACGATGTGTATAATTAATACTACTAAAATAAGGTAAGCTCTCTAAAGTTGAGAACAAACAATAACAATTAAAAGTAAGAATTTAGAAATAAATATATAATAACATGCTAGTCTTAGACCAAATTTCAATTGTATACTAACAAAAACCAAATAGCTTTTTCTTTAGAATAAATTCATGAAAAAACATGTTAAGGTTAACAAAAGTAAATAAGTATTAAGAATATATAAAAATAGTTATCGAGAAATAAAAGCACTATGTTTTTATTAAATGGAAATTGCATATGAAGATTTAATTATTCAAACAGTCTCTTATTATTTTATTTTTCAACATTAGATAATTATGTATGTGCATAAAAGATTAATTTGGTATTTGGCCGAACTTATAAGCTCTTCAAAACAACTTATAAAATATTGTGAAGCATATAAGCTTTATAAAATTGCTTGATAATTCTGAATTTTCTATAAAGCATATAAGACTGAAAATAAGATATTTATAATCTTATAAGATCTTAAAAAAAAAATTAAGCTCAACCCATCTTTTTTGTAAGACATTTTAAACTCTTTAATCTTAACATTCAATAGACAAAATCACTCTTATAATTTTATTAGTATTGCACTTTTTGTTTTTCATATAATTGATGCTTTTTCCGCCCAAAGCAAAACTATTTATTTATATGATTGTAAATTCTAATAGTCAACTTAATGGATTTTCCAGATATTATTACAATATGAAGAGTCTATTGTATACAAAACAATCTAACATCTTACAAGCTCTGTCTCTTATTTATCCAAATACTTTAAAAGCTTATTTCTAATTAAAATAGAATTCAACATTTTTAAGCTTTTAGAATATTTTATAAGATGTAGGAGCTTATAAGATGTCTCAAATAAGTTTAGCCAAATACCCTCTAAGTTTGTAAAAATATAATATATTATTGAATGTGAAATAGGTAACACCAATTAGATTCATATGAATAAGATCAAGAAATCATACTAAAAACATAAAATTAGAAATTGCAAATAAAGACAAAAGATAACATTTTATGTAATAATATTTCAAATTTAAAAATTAATGAAGAATGTAAATAATAATTTAACAAAATTAAACTAGTTATAGGACCTTGCGATACAAATACTAATATTATGTATGTCTAGTTAGATTGTAATTTGATTAACAATAGTTAATAAATAAATACTTTACAATAATGAATTTCTCATCAATAATTTAAAAATAAAGACATCAAAATATGGTAGTAAAAAAAAATATAGCATAACCATAAATAGTATGATAAATTAAATAAAATTTAAAACACACAGTAAATCGTTAAAAAAAAGCTACAGATAAAAGATGATCAATATTATTATTGGAGTTTATTAATAAAATTAAAAAAATAAGGGACTTTGAATAATTAATTTTATTTTAATATTGAATTTTCATTATACATTATATTTTATTTTCGCACTAATTTGTTTCAATACAAGACAATCAAATATAATAATTAGTTGGCAAAATCTCACTTTTGGCCCCACTAGATAGGGTCGTTATCACTTTTGGTCCCTCATTTTACGGGGTCAACACTTTTGGTCCCAAAATCCTAAAATTCTGACATTAATGGTCCCAAACCGTTAAATTTAACGGAAATGGCACATGTTGGAGCATGTGCCGTCAGTCAATGGCCGTTGACCAGACCAAAAAATGGCCAAATTCTATTTTAGCCCCCTATATTTTCTAAAAAATGCTAAAACACCCCTGTATTTTCAAAATAAGCTAAAAACCCCCATGTTTTTTTTAAAAGCTCCTTTCTAAACTCATTTGACTAAGTACCTCTCTTGATAGTATAAATCACCATCCTTTATTTATTTTATTTTAGATTTTTTTGTGAGATCATTTGCATTTTTCTTCCTTCTAAAAACATAAATATTTTTTTCAAAATATATTTATTTAAATATCAAAATACCATGAAAGTATATCAAATATTTTATTTCTTATAATTTATATTGAAAAATTAAATTAGCATCACATAAAAAAAATTAATATACTAATTTTCAAATTTAAATATCTATATGAATCGAAATATGAATCAATTATAATACTTATATATTATTAACTAATTTAAATTATTCTTTTAATTTACATATATTTAAAAAAAATTAAATTATTTATTATAAATAATATTTAAAATTAATTTATCATTATAAAGTATAATGGTTATTAACAAATAAATTACCATTTAAATTAAATTACAGTGATTAATACATATGATTTCCTATATGTATAATTATTCAAATCTTAAATTAAATAATACTTCAAATTAGTTAATAGTATATAATTGTTATAATTTATTAATATTTACATTGATATAGATATTTAAATTTTAAAAATAAACTTTAGTATATTAATTTTTTATGTGATGTTAATTTAATTTTCAATTTAAATTATAAAAAATAAAAAATTTGATATACTCTTATGACATTTTGATATTTAAATAAATATATTTTGGAAAAAAATATTTATATTTTTAGAAGGAAGAAAATACAAATGATCTCACAAATAAAATCTAAAAATAAAATAAATAAAGGATGGTGATTTATAATATCAAGAGAGGTACGTTAGTCAAATGAGTTCAGAAAGGAGTTTTTTTTTAAAAAAAAAAAATGGAGTTTTTAGCTTATTTTTAAAATATATGAGTGTTTTAGCATTTTTTAGAAAATATAAGGGGGTAAAATAGAATTTGGGTATTTTGGGGTCAGGTCAACGTACGGCTATTGACAGACGGCACATGCTCCAACATGTACCATTTTCATTAAATTTAACGGTTTGGGACCATTAATGTCAAAATTTTAGGATTTTGGGACCAAAAGTGTTGACCCCATAAAGCGAGGGACCAAAAGTGATAACAACCCTATCTAATATGATCAAAAGTGAAATTTTGCCTAATTAGTTTAAAGGATTAAATTTTTTATTTAATAGTATCAAGTAAATTTAGAAGTGAATTAGAAACAATAGAATTAAATGGTTTTTAAAAAATTGTTATCAATTTTTTTGAAAATATAATTTCATATAATACAACTAATGTTTCAATACATAAAATTATGAATCTAAAATTTTTTGTAGCTAATAAGTGATATATTTACCTCTAAAATATATTTCTACCTACAATACACGTGATACGCGTTTGAGTTATGTGAAACATAAAGAGTGTAACTCTTATCTCGATATCATAATACACAACTACCACATATTCTTTGTTTTTACAACGTAATCTCGAAACGAACAAGAACAAGAGAAGAATTGATAATTATGCTAAATATATAGCCTTAATTGATCCTTATAATTTTGAATCTAGACTACAATCCTATCTATATCTTTTACAAACATCTTTACATAATTAATCTATACTTATTAGCTAAGCTCAGAGCTCCATCTCAGTATGGCTTGTTAACAATAATTATAACATCTTTCTCCATTAGTCATCTGATCAAAGAAAGAGTAATGACTTGCCAATACACAGAAACCTTTACCAGGTAGAGTTACAGAAATGCTGGAGCAGACCATCTCACCAGAGCAACACCAAGGGCCAAGTGAACTCATACTTCCCTATCCACAACTGGAAGGAAGAGCAGTCAGATGTGTGAGCTAATATCCGATTAGGTTCTGAGAGTCTATGCAGTTGCAGGAGTTCCTCTCTACTCTATAGCTTGTCTCTTCACTCTTCATCTGTCTCTACATTTGTTTCTTTCACTCCTTTAGTGTCGTGCAATCGGACTCCTCAGACCGCTCATATCAATCTTATCTATATATAAATACTTCTTAAGGGTACTACTAGCAGATTTAAATCCGTTTTCTTCTTCTTCCTTGACAGGAGGAGGAGGAGGAGGAGGCTCTACATTAGGGGTTGGAGAACTCTTGGCAACTTCCGGCTCAGTAGGCTCAACGTTCCAGCCCATGAAATCAGAAAGTGTCATTGAAGTAGGTGTCTCGGGGGCAGGAATTGGACTTAACTTGTGCACCTCTTCTTCTGGGTTCGGGACGCTGCTTATGGTTGGTGATGGCAAGGAGTCGGTAGGCTGCTCCACTTTAACGACAGCAAGTGATGGATTTAGAGCCACGGAATCGGCATATAGAACATCTTCTATGCGGGACATCACCGTGTTGGCCAACGTTTCCAGTACCCTTGAGTAGCTCTCTAGGACGGACATACCTACATCCTACAGAATCAGATTCAAAACATTGTGAGTGAGTGTAAGATTAAGAAGGATTGGAAGGAAAACATCAATATTGGTCACTTTTTTCCTACTCTGTTGTATTGGATTTTGCTTATGTCAAGTGAGGATTGAGGAAGTCCAGGGAACTGATGTTTTAACAGGAGTAAGATTGTCTCTGCTCTTTCTTCGAAAAGCTCTCTCTTCTCAGCGCTCACAGCTAAACCCCATGCAGATTTCGCATCCTTTTGATGCATCTTCCGTTTCCAAATCACAATAGAAGCCTCGATCCTGTTCTTGAGGTCAAGAACTTTGTGCTCGGATGAAAGGTCCATGGTTGACAGGAATTGCTGAGGATCGAAGAACTCAACAGTAATGCTTCTATAGATTAATTCTCCCAGGCTCGCTTTGCCATTCTACAAGAACAAAGATTATGTCAAATGTTTGAAGAATGAATCTTCTTATAACAGATTTTTTGCCACGGTCAAGTCTACTTTTCACACACCCTGGGAAGGGATTCAATGTAGTTTTCTGGAATGTCTATATCTGAGAGTATTTGAGCATTTATAGCCATGGATGCTTTGAGCACTTGATTCACCGATTCCTTTTGTTTTTGCAGAAACTGACGTGACTCTTCAGATAGTCCATTTGGTGGAACCTTCACTGTTGGCAGCCACCATTTATCACCTCTTTGGACCCCTTTTTTCAGATTCGTCAGCATCTTTCGACACGTACCAGAAGTCGTGCTGGTTTGTGAAATTATCTAGGGTGGCCTGTTCATCGTCGTTTCATTAGAATTACAAACAGTTTAGTTGAAATTTCACTGGGATAATGATTGCATTTAAGCAGATTCTTACAAGGAGCATTGTATCAAGCTTGCGTAAGGCTGGAATGTTCATGTGAAGGTCTCTCCTTTGCTGTGTCACCATTATCTACCAAGCCACAAAAAGATATATTTGGAACCTTCGTCACTAACAAATGCTGAAAATCATCAGAGTGAAGAATGAGATGTTACCTCCATGCTTGTTCCATCTTTTGCTTTCTGTTCAGAAGCAACGAATTCCACTATGTAATCCGTAACTGATAAAAGCCAGCCGATTTCCTTCTTCCACCTCGCCTTCCTCTCTGGCGACATGGGCTCTAACTTCGACTGCTCTCCAAAAACCGAAGCTGCAAAATTTTGATAGAAACGGCTTCATTAGCTATTGTTAAACAAATTATACTGTCCGGATTTCATCTAAGAATCTAGCACCAATCTGAAATAAGCTGACAGTTAGAATCAAATCCCAGTAATTCATTTTTCTTGTGCATTTCCGGGCTCACCAGCAAGATTCGTGATGGCGTTTGACAGGGCCAAAGCAGAAGAAACGCCCTTTCCACCACCTGACATGTCCTCTCCCAAAAGCAGCTTTGCAAATCTTTCCTTCATCATATCCATTTCTAAACCAGACACAAGAATTGACATAAAACTCAACAAAGAAAAGCATTACATTAGGTTTTGTGCTGATGGTATCATGATACCACGACGTTCCTAATTCTTGCAGAAGTACGAGAACACCATAACACCTTATAAGCATAATAAATAGGTTGTAAGAAATTAGATGATCAAAACATGAATCCATCTAACTAACATAATCCAACACAATGCTGGCAAAAAATTATATCTGACATACATCAACCGACATGTATCGTCAACTTTAGAGATAAAATGAAACAAACCCTCTCAAGGAAGAAAAAGGAAAACGTGAATCCTGGGAGGCAGTGAACTTCTTATCAAAGTTCATGGGTGGCGTTGCCCATTTTTTTCTTTGTGTTTAGAGAAACTTCCTGTCTATAAGTGGTTTCAAGTGGATAAAATGAAATTAAAACCAATAAACATAGCAGTGCAATTACCATAAACGTGAAGAATGTATACCTGAAGGCGGCCCCTTATTCTTTGGTGCACTCGCTGATTTAGCTCCATCATTAGAGGGTGGAGGAACAGGTTCTTTATCAATCGATCCATTGGCAACAGCACCTACCTCTGGAGCTGCCTGCACTTCAGCATCCTCTACAGCTTGACGCGTAACTTGAATATTCTCGTCAGTTCCCTCCATCCCACTTGCCTGATCAGTTTCTTGCATTTCGGAAAGTTGCAAAGACGTGGATTTATCTACGCAGTGTTCTGATTCAACCATCATCGTAGAAATCTAACTAAGAGGAGAGACAAAAACCACATTTGATTGATCATGGTGGGCAGCTTCTTGTTCGTCCAACAATGGCGAAAGCGCACAGCGGAAAACCCCTCCCAGGGAACACTAACGAAAAAGGGTCTCTTCTTCTGATCTCCCCTAGTTGAAAAGACGTAGTTGATTTCGGGAGTTTTGCCTGTGGAGAGCTGAAATGGAAAGTGGGGCGCATGTTTGATGAAGCTGCAGGTTGGCACAAAGGAAAAGAGAAGAGAAAGGAATAAACAAGGAGAAAGGGAGTGAATGAATGGCTGCACTTTTCAATACTGGCAAAAAACCCGGGACAGCATACAAGGTCAACCAACCAACACTTTCTTTCATACATAAAAATAGACTTATTTAATATTTTAATACAAAATTAAAAAAAAAAACTAATAAAAATAATATTAAAATAAATAAAATTACAGATTTGAAATTTACCCTGATTATTCTAATTTATGGGCTCAACATCCGTTGTAATTTTTTGGTGTAAATATTTAATTTATTAAAGAATATAATTATTAGTTAAATAATTATAATGGTTAAATTATATTATTAACGATAAAATTTTTATATTATTAAAATATCAAAATTAAAATTAGAAGTTGAACCGTTGAGTTCGACTTCAACTCAAAATTTAAAAAAAATATATATTTGAAAATGGAATTTTGTGAGTTCGACTTATGTTTTAAAATAAAAAATAAGAAAAAAAAAATTGTGAAGTCGTGAATTTCGACTTTGTATCAATACTGTAATTTCATTTATTTTAATATTATTTTTATAAATTTTTTTTTATTAAAATATTAAATAAGCCCATAAAAATACATCTATGGGTTCATTGGCGCGCGCTCTCCCTCTCTCTTTGAGTTGAGAATCTGTTCCTTCTAATTATGCACTCCCCAAATCAAGAATGGTCATAAATTAAAGTGAAAAGAGTTGAGTAGCAAAGTGTTGCCAATGGGACCACTAGGTTGGCAATTTAATTTAACTTTAGGCACTACAAGAAATAAAAAATAAAAAAATCCCTACATTATAAATGTTCACAATTTAAAAACTATGATAAGTCAATACTTAATTAGAATCAAATAAATTGATACAAAAACTTAATTTTTTGTGTACCACGATTAATTAATATTTGGATTGATTTATAATTATGGTAAAAACATTTGGCATGGTATTAGCCATGACTAATGTTTTGGCTTTACTTGTAGAAATAGAGATTAATAGCCGTTGTAAAATCATAATTAATTTATATTTATTATAAATTTTTTTTATCATAATAATTAACAATAACAAAAAATCATATTTTTTTAGAAGGAAGTTAATAAAAATTTGCATTTCAGCTTGAAATCAATCTAATAATATATTCTAGGCTTTTGGCAGGCCGCCTTTGACCTTAATTACTTTTTTTTTTTTTTTTACCGAATTTTGAATTTTTAAAATTTAGAGTAATTTTTATTAAATTAAACTTTCATTGATCGTTTTTGAATTTTTTAAGTTACCTTGTTTTATAATTAAAAATTTAATGATCAAAGATTTTCCACATACAATTTTAATTCAGTCAATCATTATTAATCACTATCTTCTATTGTACATCTATACTATTATATAAAGAAAACCCCCCTCCATACTCACAAGCAGCGGTTACTTACACCGCTGTACCATTTTTTGCAAGGTCAAATATGCCCTTCAACTGATACTATAATCAAGTTATTTAACTTCCAAAGTTTCACTAATTAATAAATTAATTTTTTTTCTTTCTTTTATTTTTTTAATATGATGTAATGATTTATATTTTGTTCTTATTTATAATAATAATATAGTTTAAAGTGCAAAATAATATTTATTATATACACGCAGGAACGGCGTGTCACAACAGCTAGTTTTTGTTAAATTTTTCATATACGGCACACGACATGGAATCATCTATGTCAAGAATAATTGCAATGACATCCCCCTAAAATATCGTCAAATTATGCAAAAGTCACCCCTCAACATTGAACATTGCATATACGCCCATCAAAATTATCATGGGCATTAAACTATCCCCTTGTTAACATTTAACTAAAATATTTTTGTCAGCCAAAAATTGAACGGGGTCCTCTATTACATAATTGTTGCAACACAATTATGCCTTGCACTGCACAAATTGTTGAGGGGTTGTTTGTGTGTTGTTTAGAACTTCAAAATTTTAAAGAAAATAGAGTTCCTAATTTGAAGGACTATATTAAAATAAATATTGATTCAACCTTTTTTTTTTCTAAAAATTAGTTCAAATAGAGTTTTGAATAGCTTTTTGAATGCTATTTTTTTTTTCTGAAAATTAGTTTCAAATTAATTTTTGCAAACTGATCACAATAAATTCAGAAAAAATAGTTTTCTGAATGCAAATTCAAGTTCAAGAACATAAATCCGAATTTTGCACGAGGGGCAAAGAATTGAACAGACTCAAGATCGGAAAGAAAAATCGGTGGCGCTAAATTAAAATCGACAAAAGCATCACTATTTCCTATCGTAATATTTCATGTAGTGCTAGAAACCCCTAAATGTTTTGCTTTCATGAACATGAGCAAATCTTACAGTAAAAGCAAATTAACCTTTCATGACTACTTCTATCCGTTAATATTATATCACAATCCATGTTTTGTCCCATAGCTACATCATTATTCCCCACCCTCGCTTTTCTCTTGTTGTCCTTGAAGCGTAAAAACTATTCAATGAAGCCCTTCAAATCTTTGTGGCAGTACTGAATATTGTTGTTATACATGCAAAGTTCAATAAATTCAAAAAATGACATGTAATTAGTATAATGAAATCAAATAAAAACGCTCAACTATGTATCCCACCTGCAATAGTTGTGTAAGGCTCATTCCGCTTTGTTGTTACTTTGTTGAATCAAATGATCCAAAATTAAGTTGTTCATCGACAATTGGATTGGAATTCTATCACAAAACAAGATACATTAGAATTATCACAACAAAATGTAATGCAATATACACAATACTAGTATACCTGGGCATAATGGAATGGCTCCATGTGTATTACTGAAAACCCTTCAATCTGATAAGTCATGCTTAAATTAGTCCTATCAACTTGATGTTCCTGATTATTTATAAGCAAATAAAAGTACGAGAAGCAGATACAACTTAGAATACGAATAATTTATTAAAATCACATAAGAGGTGAAAATGACCTAATAAGATTGATTATTATCATGTGTAGTATAAAACCTGTGAGATTTGGGACAAGGAAGGTAAGGAATTGCACTCAAATAAAGCACCATCATAAGACTCTTTGTCACATCATGAATATTTTCCATCTGTAAATTATACAATTTTTTTTAAAAAAAATATAAATAAATAAATAAACAAATTTTATAAGCATTAGAAAATACATGCACTACTAGGTTTGGCCAAAAAAAAAAAAGCAAAAGAAAAGAAAAGAAAAGAGATTACATGATCATTGCTTTGAATTTGACCTCGTGGATTGTTTAATGCATTCACTCTATCCTGTTTGGTTTCTTCTTTTCGTATGCTACTCTCTAACCCACCCCTGGCCTTTTTTTCAAGAACTCTCAGGTCTTTTGCTTTTTCTTCTTCGATCCTCTTACAATGATTAAATTAGATGTTTGTCCATCTTCTTCCGGTGCTTTCTCAACACTATATATGGCCCCAAGATTTTCACACACAACAAATTTTGGTGCAAAAGTTTGTTCAGCAGCTACTCCATTCTCTAAACGTGTATCAACTTCTTCAATCATCTGACCATTCCTTGCAACTCTAAATGTCTCTATAGTCAAAGCAGCTCGTGTAGCTAATCGATTATTCAAGCTACATAATTCTTTGTAACGAAATTAAATCATCGTCCTTCCATCCGCCTGATTCATAGATTTAGTAGGTTCACCACTTTCCAAAGATTGTGTTTCAACAACATTCTTTTTAGCTTTTTTGTCCACCTTTTCA
Source organism: Sesamum alatum (assembly GCA_034509735.1). Taxonomy (NCBI): domain Eukaryota; kingdom Viridiplantae; phylum Streptophyta; class Magnoliopsida; order Lamiales; family Pedaliaceae; genus Sesamum; species Sesamum alatum. Next base: position 12,204,706 of record JACGWO010000003.1, read on the forward strand.
AAATGTATAACTCAGGAATTTTCATAATACTTTTTGAAGATAAAACCTTGAGGACATGTGAACATAAAATTCCTGTAAACACAAACTTTTTGCAACTGAATTGTACGAAGTGATAAAAGAAGAGATGAATCTATATTATTGATTAATGATGATTCCACCTCTATTTATTGATGGAATTTAAGGATAACTACACCTATAGAAGAGACCTACTTGAAGTAAAACTACACCTATAGAAGAGACCTACTTGAAGTAAAATAGGAAAAGATAAGAACAAATTTAAATATTCTAACACTCCCCCTCAAGCTGGAGCAAATATATCAATCATGCCCAGCTTGTTACACATAATATTAAATTGTTTTGTTCCTAAAGCCTTGCGTAAAAACATCTGCTCTTTGCTCTGAAGAAGGAGTAAAGGGAGTGCAAATTTTCTGACTCATGACAGCCTCACGAATGAAGTGACAATCAACCTCAATATGCTTTGTCCTCTCATGGAAAATAGGATTACTGGGCAATATGAATAGCTGCTTGATTGTCACAGTGCATAGGTACAGGATCATTGTTCGTTAAAACCTAACTCTTTCAAAAGATTCTTTAACCACAAAACTTCACTAGTGGTGTGAGCCATAGCCCGATATTCAGCTTCTGCGCTTGGACCTAGGCAACTGTAGTTTGTTTTTGCTACGCCAAGTCACAAGGTTCCCACCAACATAGGTGCAATATCCAGAAGTAGATTTTCTATCATCCTTCGACCCTGCATAGTCTGCATCAGAATAGGCTTCTATCTTTGTGTGTCCATGCTGTTGGAAGAATAATCCTTTTCCCGGGGATGCCTTTATATATTTCAAGATCCTTAGAACAGCTTCCCAATGAACTGATCGTGGCTTATCCATAAACTGACTAACTAGGCCAACTGCAAAGGAGATATCAGGTCTAGTTACGGTTAAGTAGATTAGCTTGCCAACAAGTTCTTCTATACTTTGCCTTGTCCTCCAAATAGTTACTATCATCATTCCAAAAATCAGGATTAAATTCCATAGGAGTGTCCACCGGTTTAGTGCCGAGTAAACCTGCTTTCTGAAGGAGATCACAGGCATATTTTCTCTGAGATAGAGAGATCCATGCTTGCTATGAGCAATTTCAATCCCCAAAAAATACTTCGGCCTCCCCAAATCTTTAGTGACGAAGTGCTTCTTAGGTATGTCTTGGCTTCTTCTATCCCGGAAACATCACTACCGGTGATTAAGATATCATCAACATAGACTGCTAGAATAACCGTACCTGATTCCTTAATTCGAACAAAGACTGAATGATCTGCTTGGCAACCGTGAAAATCCAAACTCACCAATAATAGTACTGAATTTATCAAACCATGCCCTTGGACTTTGTTTAAGACCGTTTTAGATCGCTTTCTTCAATCTGCACACCATTCGTTGCTTCTCCCCCTGAGCAACATAACCTGGAGGTTGCTCCATATAGACAATTTTCCTTCAAGTCACCATATAAGAAAGCATTTTTGATGTCCATCTGATGCATTGGCCAACTGAGATTAACTGCCAAGGAAAAACAAAACTCTAATAGAGTTAGACGAGCAACAGGGGAGAATGTTTCAAAATAATCTACCCCATATGTCTGAGTAAAGCCCTTGGCAACCAGGCGAGCTTTATATCGGTCTAAGGGACCCGTCAGCATGAAACTTGAGGGCGAACACCCATCGACAAGCGACGACGTCGACGTTAGGAGGTGGATGGACAAGCTCCCAGGTTTCCCCGGGAAAGGAGAGCCGACATCTCCTCATCCATCGCGCCTTCCACTCCGAATGCGAAAGTGCCTCATAATAAGAATTAGGGATAGAAACAGATGATAGAGAGACAGAGAAAGCACGATAAACAGGACTAAGACATTTATAGGAAAGGGAATGAGCCAATGGATGAGCAGTGCAAGGACCTTTTAACCTTTGCGAAGGGCAATGGGAAGATCCTCGCAGACATAGGGGTCGGGGTGCCAGGAGCTGCAGCAAGAGGAAGACTTGGCGGATCAACAGGCATGGTAGTCGTAGAATGAGTACGCCTGCAATACACCTGTAAAGGTCGTGTAGGTGGTTCGGTATGGGGAGGATGTGAGAGTGCCGGGACCGGTAAGGGAAGAGATGGAAAGAGGAACATAAGGGGAAGGGGTCTTAGAGTAATAAGCAGTGGACTCAAAGAAAGTAACATCGGCAGAGGTAAATGACCGGTGAGATATAGGATCATAACACCGATACCCTTTTTGTGCTCGTGAATACCCCAAAAATATACATTTAACAGAACGAGGTGACAGTTTATCGAGGTTTAGGAGAATGGAGATGAACAAAGCACACACACCCAAAGACTCGAGGAGTTAACCCAAAGAGAGGCTTACCAGGGAAAAGACAAGAATACGGAATATCCCCACTGAGAACACTAGAAGGCATACGGTTAATGAGATAACAAGCTGTGAGAATAGCATCCCCCCAATAGGATTTTGGAACATGCGTATGAGCCAAAATAGTGCGAGCAACATCGAGAAGGTGGCGATGTTTGCGTTCGGCGACACCATTTTGTTGAGAGGTATACGAGCAAGAAAGATTGATGTAAAATGCCATGAGAATCACAGAAGTTAGAAACTGCTTTTTTGGACATATTCAAGAGCATTATCAGTACGGAAAATACGAATATTAACAGAGAACTGAGTTTTTATTTCATTATAAAAGGAAGTGATTATACTAGGTACTTGAGACCTATCCTTGAGTAAATAGACCCAAGTCATTCTTGAGTAATCATCAACAAAGGTAAGAAAGTACCTAAACCCACCAATAGACTCAATACGACACGGACCCCAAAATATCAGAATGAACTAAACTAAAAGGAGAGGAACTACGGTTGTCAAGACGAGGTGGAAAAGCTAGCACGATGGTGCTTTCCCAACTGACAAGACTCACAATCCAAGCGTGTAGACTGAATAGGTAAAACCTTCTTTAGATTAGGTAAGGGATGGATGACCAAGACGACAATGCCACTGAAGAGGGGAGACAGAGGCAGAAGAGCACGAGCATCTACAGGTGTAGTATGATCTAGAAAGTAGAGACCACCACGCTCATGACCGCCACCAATCGTCCTCTGTGTTTGCAGATCCTGGAACACACAGTAAGAAGGAAAAAAAGTTACCGAGCAGTTGTGGACTTTTGTAAGTTGACTAATAGAGAGGAGACTAACAGGAAACTTTGGTGCATACAAGACATTATTAAGGGTAAGTTGGTGTGTGGGATGAACAGTACCAGAGCCATATATGGGAGAGTAGGATCCATCAGCGAGGCGAACGAAGGGAGAGGTATGAGAAGGAGAGAGGGAGTAAAAAAGAGAGCGATTACCAGTGAGGTGTGTAGTAGCACCTGAATCTAGCATCCAAGACTCACCAGGAGTTGCAGCAAAGGCACCCGGAGTGGAAGCTGTGGCAGGGGCAGTGGAATAAGCCACAGGGCGATGGAGGAACTGTTCATATTCTTCACGGCTAAGGGTAACCAAATCAGATTCATTAGCAGAAGGTTCCGATGTTGTAGGTTCACCATCACCTTTAACTGTATTGGCCCACTCCGGTTTGCCATATTTGAGCCAACATTTTTCCACAACATGATTAGTTCGACCACAATGGGTGCAGTAACGGGAGTTAGTAGAAGCATTGGAGCCTCGACCACGACCACCACGGCCTCGGGAGGAGTTTCGACCGCGACCACGAACTGCCATGGCTGAGGACTCGGTGGTTGGACCAGATGAAGAGTCAGAGGATATAGTAGCCACGCGGAGGACACGAGACAGAGCATTGGATAACGTAGGCACAGAGTCACTGGCTAGGAGGTGATCACGAACCGATTTCAAATTGTTGTCGAGGCCGGACAGGAAACTTCGCCACCAAAAAATCTTCCCACTGAGTCTTGCGAGTCTGAGCATCACAACTCAAGGGGTGATATAGCAAATTTCATCAGATGTGCCCTTCAAGGAGGCAAAATAGTCGGCTACTGTACGGCCATCCTGTTTGAGGGAAAAAAGTCTCTCATACAGTTCAAATACCCGAGAAACGTTCTTTTCCTGAGAATACATGTCATGTAAAGTATCCCACATTGTTTTAGCAGAAGTGAGAAACATAACATTGGAACCGACAGTTTCCTCCATACTATTCAGAAGCCAATCATAACCGAGTAATCAGCTTGTTGCCAAGTCGAAAAATTAGCATCAGTAGAGGTTGGTGGAGGAGCCAAAATATGATTAAGCTTATTTTGAGACCCAAGAAACAACCGAAAGGCTTGGGACCAGAGGATATAATTCTGGCCATTCAACTTGACAGTGGTGCCAAGAGCACCTTTATGTTCAACGGTAGCCATGATCAAGGGGGGATAGACAGACAGATAGATAGGACAGCAGCAGCAGGGAGAGCAGTCAGCAACGAAAAGCTGATTCAGGTGAGCATCTCAGATCGGGCGCGGCGCAAGGTGCAACGCCGGAGGCGGGGCGTCGCGAGCAGAAGTGGCGGAAGGGCGGGGCGGCGCAAGAAGAAGGCGCGGCGCCGCGAACAGAGGCGCCGGAGGCGCGAGAGAAAGCGGCGACGGCGGCGACCGACGGGTGTGAACGCAAGGTGAGGGCCGACGGCCGCGGCGGCCGAGTGACCTGCGGCGGCGGAAGGGGGTGGCGGTGGGTTTGCAAAAAACTAGGGTTAGGTTTTTTCTCTCTTGTTTTTTTTTTTTTTTTTTTCAGAAATATATATAAATATATATATATATATACAACTTCTTTCTCACTTTTTCTGAACCTGCTCTTATACCATGTACGAAGTGATAAAAGAAGAGATGAATCTATATTATTGATTAATGATGATTCCACCTCTATTTATAGTGATGGAATTTAAGGATAAACTACACCTATAGAAGAGACCTACTTGAAGTAAAACTACACCTATAGAAGAGACCTACTTGAAGTAAAATAGGAAAAGATAAGAACAAATTTAAATATTCTAACATGAATGAAACATTACTTTGAGACAAATCATATATCAGTGATGATAATGCTTTCCAAAAGGAGTAATCTTATAAAAGAGGCCTTGTTTACTTGTGAGGATTGGGTTGGATATCCAACCCAAATCTTTTGTTTACTTACATTTAGGTAAATAGATTATTAATCATGATGAATAGATGATTTAAATGAAAAATATTAGTGATACAATTTAGGGTAAATTACAGCCACCTTCCCTGAGGTTTGGCATAGTTACAAATACCCCTCGTTATTTGAAAAATTACAAATACCCCTCTGAGGTTTGTCATTTTTAACCAAATGCCTGAAATTGATCAATTTGCCCTTGAATTTATTTTTGAAATTGTAGAAAAATTAGTTGAGACAAATTGCATTACTGTTCATCTGTGTAAAAAATTTTAAAAACCTCTTGCGTTATTGTTCAAACAACGAGGGGGTATTTGTAATTATGTCAAACCTCATGGGAGGTAGTTGTAATTTACCCTACAATTTAATCTCATCCTACATTTTATCCATCATTAATTCATCACGACTTAATCCATCACTCAAATTAAAGGAGGTCAGAATTTCCTCCATTTTCAATACAATAATCTACTCTAGAATCACAGACCTTGTGTAGCTCATCTTGAAATAACTCAAATACTTCATGCGTATAAATGGCAGCTGCATGTTTTAGAATCTGGACTAGAAAAGAAGCTACGGGTGTGCTCTGAGTTGTTTTTAAATCTGCTTTTAGCTCCTGGTAGCGGCGGCCATCAATCAATCTATCAAAGTAGTGAAAAAATTGTAACATATTATGCTTACAGCTAACATATCTTTTAAGTACACTATTCATACTTTCACTACATAGGTGGTTTTCATATCTGCACAAAATAATTGTCGCCCGTAAACTAGTGCCAATTTTTCTCTTATTTTAAACAACCTTTCCACCACTCATTGGTTTTAAGCCCATATTGTTCCAACATGACCTGCCATGTATTTAGAAACTCTTCTTCCTCCTTCATAATCATATATGCAAGAAGTGAAATCTTTAGAAAAATTAGTAAAGCACGCAAACATACTACTCATATGGGTCGTTGCATTTTGATATATGTGCCAAATACACAAGTAATGATATGTTTCTGGCCATTTTATCGCTAAAGCTTTTGCCATTGCAGCATCTTGATCAGTAAGAATGGTTTTAGGATGTTTTTGGCTCTACAAAAAGTATCAAACAACCAGATAAATGTTGATTTTGTTTCATCATATAATAGTGTTGCATCGAAGATGATAGTTTGCTTGTGGTGATTTACACCAACAAATAGGGCCAATGGTCGCCTTTCTTTATTTTTTCTGTAAGTTGTATCAAAACAAACTACATCACCAAAATGAGTATAATCAGCGTTCATTTGTGCATCAACCTAAAGAACATTGGCCATTAAATCATCCTCATCAACTTGAATTGCATAAATGAAGTTTGGATCATCTAATTGCCTTTGCTGCAAGTATTCAAATACTCCTCCAGTGTCACCTATCTTCATTTTCGTAGTTCTTTTTTACTGTAGATAGTTTTTATTATCTTCATAAAGAAATCCAAGATTTTTAGGCCCACCTACTTATTTTGCCATTAAAGCGAAGCCTGCTCTTGGTGTTGTCCTTGAACTATCTATATCATCTACTTGTGAGACTTGTATTGCACTTATAGATCTATGAGATCTTAATAAATGAATTTAACTTGGACTAACTAGGTCATGACCACTGTGTTCAGCAATAAAATCAACATTCTTAAATGTACCAGTATAGCGAGCATCAATTTTCATCATTGCAAGACAACCTTTTCTTGTTTCCAACCTATGAGACTTAACACTCACATCTCTTTTGTCTTTAGCTCTAAGCCCTTGGCACGAACAACAAAATGTTCTATCAATTATCACCCCTTGTTATCTTTGTGGACATTGTGCTTTCTAATACTAAATCAAACGACCTTTGTATATTCATTTATAAAACTTATAAGTTGTTTCTTCACTATCGAACTCCATACCAATTTTTGGAATTTTCTCTTCTAACATGGCTGAGTAACATTCGAGTATGAGCTTTTCTCCACCATCATTGTCAAGAACTTCTTCTTCTCTGAATTTTTCTCCACCATCATTTTTAATAAGTTCTTCTCTATCTATTTGATGGGAGCAAAAATGCAACTTGTGGTGTGTAGCATTATCAAAACAATTGTCTTCATCCAATACTGGCAGTAAAATAGAATCTGAATTATTACATAAGTGTTATAATATGCACAATTTAATATACTACTACATAAAATTGATGCTCGGTGGATTTATACTAATATGTACATCGGAATTTATACCATACATCTGTTTGAGTGAAATAAAGAATATTGTAGCATATTGGGTAAATTACGTTGACACCTCCCGAGGTTAGGCTCAATAACACAAACACCCCCTGTCTTTTGCGAAATTACAACTACACCCCCTATGGGGTGTTTGCGTAATATTTTTCAGGGGGTATTAGTGTAAGCTTTGCCTTTGAATAGGGGGTGTAGTTGTAATACAATTATAATATCAGGGGGTGTAGCTATAATTTTAACAAAAACAAGGGTGTTTGTGTAGTTTAGTTTAACCTTAAGGGGTGTCACTGTAATTTACCCTAATGTTTAAAAATATAATTATTAATCAAGAGGTTGTAACTATTTGGAAGCAATAATCATGTAACTATTTGGAAGCAATAATCATGTAATACTCAAATGGTAAAAAAGATAAATATAAGTTTGGGTTTCATAAACACAAATGTTGAAAGCTTGATAGTCCAAGGAGGGAGTGTTAATGTGGAAGCGCGATAAATTAAAAACATGAAAATAAAACATGCTTAAATGGAAAAGTAAATACATGTTCAAAGGGTGTTCCCTTGAACCTCCCGGGTGTTTGGTGTATCTCATGATTAAAGTAAAATATGCAATATTATGGTGGCCATAGGGTTGCAACAAAAGGGAGCGTGAAACCTACCAGTTGTCGTTTTTTTTCAAACTGCTACGTGCGTTTGTTCCACGTTTTGCCACCAAAATTTCAAAACAGGAACCCTCTAAATTGTCCACCCAATCCACCGGATATTGATCCCCCGTGCTAGCAAGAAATCAAGAGGAATTTATATAGGAGGACAAATCGACCTAGCGTCATTAATTAACGTGATCGTGCCTATAGTTTGTATCGAAACAAGGAACTAGAAACAATTCTTGGAGAAGTGAGGGGGAAGGGTCGACCGAGAGAGAGGGAGAGAGTGGTGGCCGAGTGGGGTGTGTGTGTGTGTGTGTGTGATAGAGTTTCAACACCTTGAGGTGTGTGTATTCTATGAGTATTTATAGAAGGGCACTTCTCCTAGTCCTCTTCAAACTCTCATAGAGAACCCTAGGTTGACTAGGATTTTGACCAAGTCAAATCCTAGTCAACTTAGGTGAAAGACCAAGTCAAACTTGATCTTGGTCATTGATCTCTCCATTTAATCTCGTTCGTCCATCTCTTAGATGGATTCCATGGAATATTTTAAATCTAATTTAAAATAATCTCTAAGGCTTTAAATAATTAAATAATTATTTTAAGCTTATTTCCTCAATTTAATAAATCCAATTTATTAGTTAATTCCATTTAATTCAATTAAAGAATTAACAATCCAAGAAGAGTGAACCAATTTAATCCAATTAAATTATTCTACCTCCCGAAATTAATTCCAAATTAATTCCTCCGCTACCGATGGATTGTGTGTGACTCTTTAGGTTCACCCTCAGCTAGACTGGGCCGAATTTCCAATCATCCTATGATGGAAAAATCATCCGTCACCATGGGTGCCGTTTAGCAACGGTCTATGACACTAGAGACTAGGTGAATATTTAGGCTCTTTAGTATGTTTGTCCTTCCGTCTTCCATCTCACGGCTATAGTCTAGGGTGTGGACAATAGGTGTGGGTACCCATTCTTGACTACAACCTTGGCTCGTCCATACCAAACGTCACAGGGATCCTATCCCACTGTTCAGTTACTGTGGCCTTAGATTTACTGGAGGACGAGTCTCAGAATGAAAGTGAGACATCACTGTCAATCCTATTGATAGGAGACGAAATCTACATTAGGATCTAGTGTTCACACTACACACCTTGATTTCACTAGATAGGGCTTATGACAACCCAGTCTTTTGACATGGTAGCCTCTTGCCAAATCTAAAATACAGCCATGGTGTGCATGTAACCACAATAGTCCTCAAGTCCGAGGACCAAACCCATACTATCAGAATTGGGAATTCTAGTCATACTAACCAATCTACTCAAGGTTTTCCATATGACGATTCGCATGAGTCACCTCAGTCAGCCGGCACCTAGCTGGCTAACCCACTAGCATTGCATGGACGACCTTTGTCACCTGTCGATGAAACACGACTGCAATCGCTTAGTGCAAGTCTCAAATGGACTCTCGTTACCCTATCTCGAGGTCCTTCGACTTGGAGAATATCAGACCGAGCCACAGAAATTGATTTCATGACCTGTCATCCTATGCGCAGTCCAGTTTCTTGGATTAAGGTTTCTGTCTGTGGGTTTTGTTTGCGCGTTGAACAGTTTGTAATATAAAGCAATTAAGTGAACACAAACAAAGAATAAATGCCAAGTATGAATATCATTTTTATTCATAAACTTTATTTAAATGCCAACTTGTTAGAAATAGGTTAGAAAAGCTAACAGGGTTGGCTTCACAGTCACCTATTCTAACAATCTCCCACTTAACCTAAAGTCAAGCACCCCATATGTCTTAACCCCATCTTCTCAAGATGTTGTGTATGAGCAATTTGTGATATAGGCTATGTCAAAAGATATGATGTGTTGTCTGCTGAGCTGACTCGTCTATTCGAACATCACCTCTTCCTACCATTTCTCTCAGAAGGTGGTAACGTCTAAGTATGTGCTTGGATCAATGATGAGATCCCAGTTCCTTTGCTTGCGATATAGCTCCGTTGTTATCACCGAAGATAACCACGGGCTCGGCAATGCTGGGCACCACACCCAACTGTTGGATGTAGTTTCTCATCTAAACCGCTTCCTTGGCAGCTTCCGAAGCTGCTATGTATTCATCCTCAGTGGTGGAATCGATTGTGATTTCTTGCTTGCAACTTTTCCAAGTCACCACTTCACCATTAAGTCTGAATGCATACCCCGACTGAGACTTGGCATCATCGTCGTCCGTATGGAAGCTAGCGTCGCTAAAGCCTTCCAAGATCAACTCTCCACCACCATAGACCAAGAATGCATCCTTAGTCCTTCTTAGGTACTTGAGGATACTCTTGATTGCATTCCAATGTGCCTCGCCTACACAGGACTAATATCTGTTGGTTACACTTAATGCGTAAGCGACGTCAGGCCTTGTGCAGTGGACGACACTGGATGCTGCCTACGATAGAGGAATAGGGAATGGACTTCATCATCTCAAGCTCCTCATCAATCTTGGGAGACTGCTTCTTGGATAACTTGATCCCGGGCCTCATGGGAAGGAAACCTCATTTTGAGTTATCCATGTTAAATTTTTTTAGGATTTTCTCAATGTACGAGTTTTGGGTCATTCTTAATATTCTTTTAGATCTCTCCCTGACAATCTGGATGCATAGAATGTAGGAAGCTTTAACCAAATCCTTCATGGAAAAATTGAGTGGACAACCATGCTTTTGTGTCACCTAACATTCTGGTGTCATTCTCAATGAGCAGGATGTCGTCCACATAAAGCACTAGGAATACTATAGAGCTCCCACTGACCTTCTGTGTATAGATAAGGGTCATATTCATTTTTTATGAAATCATAGCCTTGTATGAATTCATCAAAGCAATGTTCCAACTACGGGATGCTTGTTTGAGGCCATAGATGGACTTTTGGAGACGAAGACTTTCTACTCTTCTCCAACAACTGTGAATCCTTCTGGCTAATCCATATAGATCTCTTCCTCAACGAATCCGTAAAGGAACGCCGTTTTCACGTCCATTCTGCCATATTTCATAGTCATACCATGCAGCTATGGCAAGCATTATCTGAATGGACTTAGCCATGGCTACTAGCGAGTAGGTGTCCTCAAAGTCGACCCCGAGTCGTTGAGTGTAACCTTTCGCCACTAGCCTGGCCTTGAAGGTAGTTACTTCTCCATCAACGTTATGTTTACACTTATAGACCCATTTACACCTAACTGGTTTAACACCTTTAGGTGGGTTTACAAGTGTCCACACTTGGTTTGTGCTCATGGAGTCCATTTCGACTTTATGGCCTCAAGCCATTTTCCCAAGTCGATGCCCGACATCGCGTCCTCGTATGTTGTAGGATCCTTATCCGATTGACCGGTCACGCCTAAGAAGCCATACCTCACAGGAGGGCGCGATACTCTGGCTGACCTACGAAGGACTGGAACGTTAGTGGTAACTGAGGACGCAGACACGATAGGAGCCAGCGATCCTGTGGTTGGCTCCTCGTGAGGTGGCTCGACATGCTGGGCCTGTAGAGGTTGTCCAACGTGTTGTGCCTCGCGAGGTCGCTCAACCCCTTAGATACTTAACTTAAAAACCTTTTAGTGAGGTATCCGAAGCTTCTAGTGCTGATGATTGATTTGTCTCACTTGATTCCTCAAGGAACAATTCATCACATTGGATATTCGTTGGAAAACCTTTTTCCAAGAACACTGCATTCCTCGAAATAAAAACCTTTTGTTATGAGGGTAATAAAAGTAATAACTCGCAGTTTTTTCTTTGTATATCCAACGAACCTGCACAAGCTAGATCTCAATTCTAACTTGTCTCCCACTAACCTCTTGACGTATGTAGGGCTACCCCTCACTCTCAAGTATTTGTACGAAGCAGGCTTACCATGCCATATCTCATATGGTATTTGAGTCACGGCTCTGGATGGTGCTAAGTTTAATAACTTGGTTGTTGACTCCAGTGTGTAGCCCAAAAAAGACAAGGGCAGTTCGGTAAAACTCATCATGGATCGGACCATGTCTAACAGGGTTCGATTCCTCCTTTCAGAGATGTCGTTTAGCTATAGTGGCCCGGGAGGTGTCCATTCAGAGATTATACCATTTTTTTTAGATAATCGAGAAATTCTCCACTAAGGTACTCGCCGCCTCAGTCCGACTGTAGGACTTTAATTTTGCATCCGGTCTGGTTCTCGACTTCAAGTCTAAAGCCTTTAAACCTCTCAAGAGCTTCAGACTTGTACCTCATTAGGTAAACATAACCATACCATGAATGATTATCGATGAAGGTTATGAAGTAAGAGAAACCACCTTTGGCTTGTGTTCTCAATGGTCCACACACATCTGTATGGACCAAGTCTAATAGACCTGTGGCAAGCCTACTTTGTCCTACAAAGGGCCTCTTGGTCATTTTCCCTTTAAGACAGGATTCACATGTTGGTAGGTCATTCAAGTCCCCTACCTCTAGGTTCTTTATATCTATCAACTTCTTCATCCTTTCTTGAGAGAGGTGACCTAGCTTTGCATGCCACAATTGTGCGTTCTCGTATTTATCTATTTTGCATTTGTGTTGAGCAGTCATAATAAAATTAGACTTTTGCAGAATGTAGAGACCGTTATTAAGTGTACCAAGCAGATGAGTAATACCACCTTTCATCAAATAAAATCAATTTTTATTGATCGAAAATTCATAGCCACTATTGTCCAACAACAGAATGGAAATGATATTTTTGATCATGCTAAGTACATAATAACAATCCTCTAGTTCTATCCTAACATGATCACTAACTACTAAGCTGGCGTTCCCCACTGCTTCTGCAGCAACGGCCTTGCCATCGCCAAGCTTCAAGACTATTTCGCCTTTACTTAGCTTTCTGCTTCTTTTCAGCACCTGCAAGTCATTGAAAATGTGAGCTCCACAGCCGGTATCCAATACCCAAGAGGCATAGTTAGTGACCATATTAACCTTCAACCACAAGCGTACCTTGCTTGGAAAGGAATTTGGGGCAATCCCTCTTCCAATACCCTTTCTCACGGCAATGAACAAAAATGCCATTTGCCCTTGATTGTTACTTTGAGTCAACCTTCCTTTTCCCTTTGCCTTTCCCCACTTTGGCAACGGGAACGCTCTTAGTGTTTGTAGTGGCTGGTACGGCCTTTCCTTTTTCCTTCTTCCTTTTCCATCGTCTGGCACCCTTGCCTTTCGTTTTGAAAGTAGAAGCCTCTCCAATCAATACCGATGGCGCAGACTTCTTAATCGTGACCTCGTATTGAAACAACATATTAATTAACTCATGTATGCTCTTCTCAAGTGGATTCATGTTGTAGTTAACAATAAATTCGTCGAAAGAGGGTGGGAGTGACTACAGGATCACATCTATGTATGTCTCGTTATCGAGCCCTACTTTGAGGTCTTCGAGCTTTTCCACCAAGGTAAGCATCTTGAGCCCATGCTCATGTACAAAGGATCCTTCGGTCATCTTAGTTCCAAAGAACACCTTCGTAGAGACATACCTATTATGCCGGCCCGGGACTGCATAGCAATCCTTAAGGCGAGCCATTATGGAAGGAACGTCGCCAACCTTTCATACTATTTCTGCATCTGATTAGTCATGGATGCTAGTATGACGCTACGAACTTTCCAGTTATCTTGGTGCCAAAGTTCGAACGTCTCATGTTCTTCTGGCGTGGATTCTTCTAGAAAAGTGCGTGGGAACGGCTTGTCCATGACATAGCCTTTGTTCTCATAATCGAGGACTATCCTCAGATTGCGCATCCAGTGGTTGTAATTCGTTCCATTGAATTTTTTTGTCTCAAGTATGGAGGATAATGGATTCTTAAACATAGCTTAAATCTATATTTAAAAATAAAGCATACAATCAGCAGAATGAAAGTGGTGTCTAATTAAAGACTTGGACTTCAGTCATTTAATGTTCCCACCATTTATACGAAAACACGCCACTCTTAAACATTGTTTTAGGGAAACCTTTTCCAAGTGAGCTTGGGATCCACAACGAAAATTTTCATACCCCACTTTTACGATTCGCATGGAAAAGAACTTTGTGGGAGGTATTCCATACCACTCTCATCCAATGAGATTCCCAAGATATTTTGCCTCACCCTTTTACGTGATCCCGAGGACTCCAAGCGAATCACATTATTCAAGTGTTAGATCCGACCCAATTAACTGAATCATGGCACTGACTGCTACCCCCACGACTCGTGAGACAGGTAACAGGAGTGTATTCACTTCGTTCACAACAAACGTGCAGCTTGGTTTCTGAACAAGAGACGTGCTACGACTCGTGAGACCACGCAATTGACTGAAACTAGCTTTCTCACTTTATAATGGATGTAAGGCTTGGACGAACAACTAAGGTTCTCCATTTATTAAGGGTGTACTATTTTTAGCTTGGTCCAACCAAGTGTGAGTTTAAAGGCCGAGACCTCATCACATCACATACATATTACTGTGCATAGTATATATATACTGGCATGTTGTAGCAATAAAACGATTAATAAACCATTCATTCATCAGATATGCCACATGCAAAAATAAAGCCTAACACGCCCCTGTCGGATGATCACAAGCCCAAATCCTCTGTGACCTATTGAGGCCGCAGTAGATTTATGGTCAATCTAGGGTTGGTCCTACACTATTACATCAAATAATAGTAACCCATCAACATACTGATGGGCCTTGCCTCTCTTGTTCACCGGGCCCCCATGGATCTCCTTAGAATCCTCCTTCTCGGCATCCTTCATCTCCTTTATTTAATTGAAATTAAAACCTCACAACTATACTACTCTCATTACAACTTAAAATAGAAACCCCGACGAACACCCGGAGGGAGTACAATTGGAGGGAGATAGAAAGCCTTATTATTCCAAGGCAACCAGAAAAGAGAGAGGAAAACAATAAACGAGGCACACAGGCCCAACATAAAATAAATTATACACACGGTCTGGGGCTTTGTGATCATCCGTATCTCATCAACGCAAATAGCATTTCACGTAAACAAGTAAACATGCTATTCACATAAATCCATGATAACCAATATCATAAAATATATAAAACAAGCGCATAATTACTACACCAAAAATTTTGATAGTTGGTCCAACCATTGCAATTTTCTTGCTAGGAAATCCTTTCCTCATTATTTAACAATATTAAACTTTAGGTGGTTCCAAACCAACCCAAAAATAAAATATTTTAAATAATATCTTTCAAGAAAAATAAGTTGCAGAAATAATCCAAAAATGGTCCAGAAATTTTAAAATTCTTGAAAACGATGACAAAAACGAAAAACAGGCAACGACCCCGCTGCAGCCGGCAGCAGCCTGCCGCAGGCACGCGCGCAGGCCCCCTATCTGCGTGCGCGCGTGCAAGCTGGCTGGATATGCCGCCTGCGCGCGGCCGGCAAACCGCGCTCGCGCGCGTTGCCTGCACATGCGGCCGACAGGACATGCATCCATTTGCCGTGCGTGCTTGGTGCGCTAGCCGGGCGCGTGCGGGCGCCTCTGCCTGCGTGCACGCGAGCCTAGCCACGCTGCTTGTGCGCGCATCTGAAAGACTCTACCCGCTGCCCCAGGCGCACAGTGCGTGCCTGGCCGTGCGCAGTATGCGTGAGGTCGTTGATCTCATTTTCTATTTTTGATGGTATTTTTGCCCCGTTTTCCCTTCAAGAAATCAAGAAAATATTTCAGAAAAGGTATAAATCCAAGATCAAAAATTAATGTGCAAAATTAACACATAAATTTCTAGTTAATACGGCATGCCATAAAACGTAAATAAAGCCACATAAAACATGCTTTAACACGTATAGCACATAAAATCCTAGGCCAATACACCAAATCGGGCTTTGATACCACTAAAGCAAGCGTGGATCGTCCCGGGAGGGAGCTTGAATACGGAAGCGCGATAAATCAAAAATATGAAAAATAAAATATGCTTAAACAGAAAAGTAAATACACGTTCAAGGGGTGTTCCGTTGAACCTCCCGGGTATTTTGTGTATCTCATGATCAAATTAAAACATGCAATATCATGGTAGCCATAGGGTTGTAACAAAAGGGAGCGTGAAACATACCCGTTGTCGTTTTCTTTAAACTATTACGTGCGTTGTTCCACATTTTGCCACCAAGATTCCAAAACAGGAACCCTCTATTGTCCACCCAATCCACCGGATCTTGATCTCCCGTGCTAGCAAGAAATCAAGAGGAATTTATATAGGAGGACAAATCGACTTAGGTTCATTAATTAACGTGGTCGATTTACCTATAGCTCTCTTGTATCAAAACAAGGAACTAGAAACAATTCTTGTAAAGGAGAGGGGGAAGGGTCGGCCGAGGGAGAGGGAGAGAGTGGTGGCCGAGTGGGGTGTATGTGTGTGTGTGCTAGAGTTTCAACACCTTAAAGTGTGTGTTTTCTATGAGTATTTATAGAAAGGGACTTGTCCTAGTCCTCTTCATGAAAGCCTAGGATAGGCGTGTGGTGTTAGAATAGGTGACCGGAAAGTCAATGGTATTGGCTGTTCTGAGAACCATTCGTCAATATTTGAACAAGTAATATTATGTTAATAAATATAGTAAGGATTCATAGGCGTAAGTTTGTTGTGCTTACTGCTTGCATCGTTTCGATGTCACACCAAACGTCCACAGACTGAAATAACATTTTGGAAAATTGGAACTACGCCTGGAGGTAGGTTCATGAAATCAGTTTCACTGAATCGGTTTGAAATACTCCAAGTCAAGGAATCTCGAGACAGGGCATCGAGAATCCATTTGAGACTTGCACTAAGCATATGCAGTCGCATTTCATCGATAAGTGACGAGGCTCATCAATGCAGTGTTAGTGGGTCAGCCAGCTAGGTGGCTGCTGATGGAGGTGACTCGCAGGAATCGTCATATGGAAGCCACTCGGGCTTGGTCGGTATGACTCGTATTCCAGATTTTGATAGTACGGGATTAGTACTCGGACTTGAGGAATCATGGCAGTCATGTGCATATGAAGACTGTATCTTGGATCTGGCGAGAGGTGATTATTCTGTAAGATGGTCATTATAAGCCTTGTCCAGTGCAGTTGGAGTATGTAGCGAGGACGGTGGATTCCACGATAGGATCTGTCCCCGTCAGTACATGACGGTGATGTCTCCTATGCACTCTGAGATGATTTAGACTCTGAAAGTCTATGGCCATAGCAATTGATTGAGTAGGAAAGGGTTTCCTACGTCGATCGATAGAGTTAAACCTATCTCGAGCATTAAGCATAGATGCCTAAGTCAAGGATGGGAACTGACATCCTAATTCCATGCCCTAGACTAAAGGCCGGGAGACAGGCGACAGTAGGACCGCACCCGTACGTATCGAGCGACGGTAGGACCGTACCTGCATGTAACTCGGAGCCTAAATGTTCACACCACATATTCACCTAGTCTGTAGTGCCATGGACCGTTGCTAGATGGCCGCCCATGGTGACGGACTACTTTGGTTATGAAATAACAAGAAGTAGGTCCAAGTCTAGCTAAAAGGTGAACCTAAAGAGTCACACCCGCTACACCAAATGAAAGGGAATTAATTTAGAATTAATTCCGGGAGAAGGTTTAATTTAATAGAATTAAATTATACTTCTTGGAGATTCAAAGCCTCAATGGATTATTTGGAATAATCGGGCTTGAGTTCACAAATTAGATTTATGAATTTTATAAAGCATGGGCTTCCCTTTTTAATTAGATTAAAAGGGTGAATTAATTAATGGGCATGGTATATTAAAACAGAATTTAATATAAAGTCCATGGGACTATTTATTTTTGAATTAAATAAGTCCATTCCATTAATTAATTAATGGACTTGGTATATTAAGGATTTAATATAAAGTCCATGGGACTATTTAATTTAGAATTAAATAGGACCATTTCAAAAAGTCCATCAAAATGAATGGACAAGATTTGATCAAGGGATTGATGAGATGAAGGGCCATATCTAATTTGACTTAATCAAAGCCTAATTTGACTAGGATTTGACTAGGTCAAAATCCTAGTCAAGTGTGCCTCTTTAGAAGAGGTTGAGTAGGAATAGGAAATTCTATTTTCTATAAATACTCAAATACACACACACACACACACACACACACACCTACTAATCTCTACAACTCTCATCTCACAATCTCTCTCAAGTTTCGTCCACTCCCTCTCATACTCTCCAAGATTTCTACTTTGTTCTTCTTGGTTTATTCAAGCTAGAACATAAGAGATGTCGATTGCATTAATTGATAGCGTGTATCGATGTCTCTTCTCCCCAAATAATTTCTTGCTAGCACAAGGGTTCTTTGCTTTCCGGTGTAGCGAGTGAGATGATTTAGAGGGGTTTTTTTTTTAGATCTTGGTGCAAAACAGGGAACAATGCATGTAGCCGAACGAAGACAAAACTACAACCGGGTAGGTTCTTTAATTATATTTTTTGGTTCAAATTCAATAGGCCTAGAATTCTATGTGCTATGTGTGTTTAAGCATGATCAACGTGTTTTAATTTACGTTTGAACCATGATTAGCGTTTAATTTTGCATGGGATTTTCGATCTTGGATTTCTTGAATATGTTTATACATGTTCTTGGGTTGAATTTATCTTGTGGTTCAGAAAATAGCATGAAAGGTCAAAAGAGTGAAAAACGGCAAACCGGCAGCAGCAGCACGCTGGCCGCGCGCACAGGGGCGCGGTCGAGCGCGCATGCAGGCAGGGGCCTGCGCGCGCCCGGCCAGCGCGCCCAGGAATGGGCGCTTGCGCTGTGGGCGCAGGCAGAGGCGCCTGCGCACGCGCGCGCCTGGCAGGCCGGTTGTGCCGTTTTCCGTTTCTCTCCCGTTTTTGGCTCGTTTTACAAACTATTTTTATTGAATTATTTTTATGATATTTTCTGCATTATTCTGAACCCGTTGTCTTGGAATATTTATTTTTGAGATTTGGAATTTTTGAAAATAAATATTACTTGGTCGATGAGGAAAGGGTTTCCTAACAAGATTTAATTCTTGCAATTGTTGCACCAATGATCAAGATTTAAATGTAAAATTTCGCTATAATTTTTGCGTTTTATGATGTTGGACATCATGGTTATTTTATGGCATGAGCATGAGTAGATCTTGACATGTATTAATATTGCACAAATGTTGGATTTTGGGATTTTTGAATATATGGGCATATTCTTGAATTGTTGGTTTTTGTGTTTCAGAAAATTAATTGCAAGAAAACATTTAAACATGAAAAACGATGGTGGTCGGCAGGGAGGCCGCACGGCAAACATGTATTAATATTGCACAAATGTTGGATTTTGGGATTCTTGAATATATGGGCATATTTTTGAATTGTTGGTTTTTGTGTTTCAGAAAATTAATTGCAAGAAAACATTTAAACATGAAAAACGATAGTGGTAGCCAGGGAGGCCGCACGGCAGCTGCGCGAGGACAGCACCTGTGCGCGCGGGTGAGGGCCCGTGTGCCTGCAGGCGCGCGTCCTGTGCTGGACCATTTTTCGATTTTTCGTTATTTTCGTGCGTTTTCAGAAAATCTGATTTTTTTGTATTATTCTGTGAATTTTTCTGACTAATTAACTTGGGGCATTTTAATTTTGGTTGAGATTTTATATTTCCTAGAATTAATATTGCCTTGTTAATTATGAAAAAAGATTTTCCAATAAAAATCGTTGTGCATAGGTTGCACCATTATCCAATGTTTAGTGTGAATATTTTATATGTAATTTCTTCATTTATTTTATGGTATGGGATATCATGGATGTCTGGATAGCATGTGTTACGTGAGATATGTATTTTTGCTATTTGTGTTAATTGGATTGACGAAGGATGATCACAAAGCCCCTAGACCGCATGTATGGTTTATTTATATTCATTTGTTGAGTTGTGGCCTGTGTGCCTCTTTATTTTCTTCTCCCTCTCTCTTCTAGTTGCCTTGGAATAATAAGGCTTTCTTTCTCCCTCCTAATGTACTCCCCCCAACTGCTGATTGGGGTTTCTTATTTCATGATGTAATGAGAGTATAATTAGTGGTGAGGTTTTATTTTTGTAAATAAAAGCTGCAAGAAAAGACAAGCCTAAGGTGTTGGAGACCTGTGGAGGTAGCTATCAGGTGGCCTACGGGGGATCCATGGAGAAGAAGCCTGGTGTAGGCCCATGATGGAGAGCCCAAGAAGATGAAGAGGACTTACAAGGCCCATTGCATGTAATGGGTTATTAAAATCTTGTAATAGCATAGGGCCTACCCTTAGATTGACCATAGATCCACTGCGGGCTCAGTGGGTCGCATAGGTTTGGGCTTGTGATCATCCTACAGGGGCGTGCTAGGCTTGATTTTTGCATGTGATGCGTTTTATATGCTTATGAGTATTCTATATGGTTATGTATGTTTACATTCATGGTTAGAATATTTCTGCTATAACGCATGCAATACACTTAATATGTGATGAGGTCTCGTTCTATCAAAACTCTCACTTGGTTGAACCAAGTTAAATATAGACCCTTAATAAATGGACTAGGACTCTGGGAGTCTGTCCAAGCCTTCCATCCATGGCAAAGTGATGAAGCTAGTTTCAGTCGATAGCATGGTCTCACGAGTCGTGGCACGACTATCGTACTTAAATGAAGCTGCAATTTATCATGAACGATGAGTACACTACTGTTACCTGTCTCACGAGTCGTGGGAGTAGCAGTGAGTCTATGAATCGGTTCATTGGGTCGGGTCTAATGTCCGAATAACGTGATTCGTTTGGAGTTATTAGGATCACGTAAAAGGGTGAGGCAGTTATCTTGGGAATCTCGTGGAACGAGAATGGTATGGAATACCTCCCACAGGTTGTTTCCCATGCGAATCGTAAAAGCGGGGTATGGGGGAGATCGTTGTGGATCCCGAGCCCACTAGGAAAGCATTTCCCGAAAAACAGCGTTTAAGAGTGCCGTGTTTTCATAGAAATAGTGGGAGAGGTTAAGGACTAAAAACCGAGACTTAACCTAAATATTACTTCATTCTGCTTATTATTTTCTGCTTTATATATTGTGAATGTCTAAGTATCCACGAAAGACATTACTAAGAGGCTTATTAAATAGGAACCAACTATACGAATTGACTGTGAAATCTTAAGATGGTCTTAGATTTCCAAAACCTTAACTCACATACCGGATGAGGATGTTCCTCAGCCCTTGCCGGAGGGGTTGACAACTAAAGCAACGCTTGTCGCTCAAAAGTTGAAGGACGACCACCGGCAACTAGGATACAATGATGTTTGCTCAACTATGCTTCGTTTGCATCATGTCTATATGGTCCCGGACCAACATGTAGGGTATAACGCAAGGAACGCATTTTTGAAGCTAAGATGATGAAAGGGATGTCTGTACAAAGAACATGGAGTGATGATGCAATCCCTAGTGGAGAAGCTCAAAAGATCTCCACGTCAGTCTTGAAATAGAGACGTACGTTGACATGATCCTTCAGTCTCTTCCTTCTTCCTACGAACCATTAATTATCGAACATGAATGAGCTTAGAAAAGATCTTCATAGGTTGGTAATTATGTTGGTCTAGTACGAGGCAACAATTGCAAAATCTGCATCGTCAGTACTAGTGGGAGAGGCTTCAACCTCCATAGTGAAAGGCAAGGGTGCCAGACGCCAAAAGAGGAAGAAGGGTAAGGTGACATCAACTATTAAGCACTTGAAGTGTTGATCCTTTACAACACAAGGTGGAGGTAAAGGAAAGAGCAAAATGTTCAGCAGTCAAGTTCATAGATTTCTAAGAACGTAAGCATTCACTGCAGTAAAGAGAGTCATTGGAAAAGGGAGTATCCTAAACCCCTCTCCAATGTAGGTAAAATTTGATATTGAGTATTGACATGATCACTTTTACTCTATTTGGTATTTGATACCATTCCTATCACTAATCTGCGGGTGGTTTGCAGAAAGTGATAAGGATTTCTAGGATTCAACAATAGCAAGGCCCGTTGCTGAAAAGGACTAGAGACTTGTTAGGCCTACAATCGTGATCATGTTAGGATAGTTTATAGGAATTACGTAACCTAGCATGATCAAAAGTATGTCTCTTTGTTGGACAAAGGTTTTATTTCATACATATTTGATCAACCAAATTATTGAATATTGTTTCATGTTTGCTAGTGTTTGCACGTAAATTCCTAGAATACCATCCAATAAAAGGTTTATGGATACTCAAAATTCAAATTATCTAAATGGATTAATCAAGACCAACTTACAGTACAGATTTGGCATCTGCAATAGTTAGGACATTTCCTCATGAAAGATAAGTAAATTGGAAAGTTCGATGAATCTAGAAATAGATGATTCGAATCGACTAAATTTACAAGTCCTTTATGAAGAAGAAAGTCCCAAAGCTCTTTGTTGGATGAAGTAGGCTTGCCAAATAGTCTATTGGAAGGGATCTAATAAGACAACTGTAGGTTACTAATACACAAGACCATAAGAGGGTTCAAAAGTCTAAAGGTCCCATAGGAGGTTTGGGAATTAGACTTAAGTTGGTGAAGCATAAATGGTCACAAAATTAAACTTGTTTCTATAGGATCGAAAAGGCCGTGTATTTAGTGGGAGCTCTTGAGCATCCAGTTGAGAATGGAATTCTCAATGAAATGTTTCCTTTAAAGGCCAAGTATGATGGTGTCTGATAAAGGGAATGATCGAGCCTCGTTAGACGAAGATTGATCAAAGTTTCACCAAATTACCTTAGCCCGTGAAGACGTAGACTCGAAAATTGCCAACATAAGGAACGTGGCAGTTTGCTAGGAGTCACGCACAAGGAGCCATGGTTTGGCAAGAGTGTGTCCCGACAAAGTCCTTGAGCATGAAGAAGGATCCTACATACGTCAAGGGACTAGTGGGAGACAAATTAGACTCGGTGTCTGATTTGTATAGGTTTACGATAGAACAATGCTAACGTTGCTTATAATCACATGTCATACTTAAACTGATCATATTTTAGTCTCCTTAAGAACAAACCCGAATGTCGTAGAGGTACGAGTCATCGGGATAAGTTCGGTCAAAATTGGATAGAAATCCAAACGACCTACGGAACGTGATGATGGACATCATAGTAGGATTTATGGAGAGGAGCCATAGAATTCGCTAGGAAATTCAAACAAGGTTTGAAACACTGCATAACTGGAATATTCGTATTGACGAGCTCATACGGAGCATGACTCGGTCTTAAACGGTGTAGGTGATAAGTGGGAGTAGAAATGGTGTTCCATGTGTTTAAGTGTGTAATGTCTTGATTCATGGATAAATTCAAGACATTAGGAATCACTAAAACACAACTGTAACTCACAAAAATTCTCTATGACATTTTAGGGTTCCCACATACATATCATGAATTGAGTTTTTCAAAGACTCAGTCATGGTAAACTGATGAGAAAACTCAAATATGTAGAGGGACAAGTTGTTCGAGACTCAGTCATAGTAAGACTGATGAGAAAGCTTAGATACTATGAATAAAGCATCAAGCCATTCAAGACTTAGTCACGGTAGACTAATGAGAAGGCTTGGATGTTGAGTATCCCCTACGTCTTAACCCTAGGCAAATATACGATATGTTTACTTGGTGCATAGGAACCGATGTTGAATGTGCTTCTTGCATGACTCAACAGAAATTGGTAATGCACTAAGGGGTTGAAGACAGCAATCAAGAACAATCCTTAGTACCAGAATAAGGACTAAAGATGTGTTCATGATGCACCGTCTGTTGAGAGTTGTTTTTGGAAGGCTAAAGCGATACTAGCTTCCAGAGCATTGTGAAAATCAGTTAGTCTCAAAGGTATGCACAGTCAAGCCTAATGACGATTGCATTGGATAGTGGTCATGGATGAAGACTGCATCCACAGGATGGACGTAGCTCTTAGCACGGCCAAGCCATGTTCGCCTATATAGCAGGCAACTTGGCTATGGGAGTATTGGCACGAGATCTCATCACAAGATCCACGAAAATATTCTTAGACAACCACCATCTCTAGGAGGCGATGGTGGATAGAGGTAACACGGTTAGACCATATTTCTTCGGCAAGGAAATATAAGCGGACTCACGAGACCTTAGTCGGTATCGTAGATTATTCATACTCAGAAGATTCTAAACAAAGTGGGTAATTGACTTAATGGTCAAGTGAGAGATTGTTAGAATAGGTGACCAGAAAGTCAATGGTATTGGTTGTTCTGAGAACCATTCATCAATCTTTGAACAAGTAATATTATGTTAATGAATGTAGTAAGGATTCACAGGTGTAAGTTTGTTGTGCTTACTGCTTGCATTGTTTCGATGTCACAACAAACGCCCACAAACTGAAATAACATTTCGAGAAATTGGAACTACGCTTGGAAGTAGGTTCATAAAATCAGTTTCGCCGAATCGGTCTGAAATACTCCAAGTCAAGAAATCTCGAGACAGGGCATCGAGAATCCATTTGAGACTTGCACTAAGCATCTACAGTCGCATTTCATCCACTATGTAACAAGATTTATTATTCATCTTTTTTAGGAAAAGAAGAAGAAAAATCACACACTCTCTCCCTCTCATTTTCGGCCACCTCTCCCTCTCTACACTTGTGTTCTTCATTTGATCTTGGATCAATTGAAAGAACAAAGTGAGTTTAACAAGAACACTAAATTAATAGTGTTCATCTTCTTAAACCTAGTCCTTCTAAACCCGTTCTTTTCTAGCAAAGGAAAATGTGGGTTTCTTTTGGGGTGTTGTGGATCACCTTTGGAGAGTTCATACATTTGAACTTCGTGGACATCCGGAGAGGAGCAACACAAGTAGCGGTGCACGTGAAAAACTACAAAGGTAACGGTTTATACGCTTTTGTAGTTTATTCCATTCTATGCCCTACGTTTCAATATCCATTTTATGTTTATACTGTTAGAATAGGTGACCATGTAAGCCAATTTTGGCGGGTATATGTAACCTATGTCTAGACAATTATAAGTGTTTTGATAAATCATCAATGAATAAAGAAGTGAATTTTCATTTGGCATTACTTTGTTTGTGTTCACTTGCACCTATTTTTCCATATCTGTTCACTACGCAAACAGAGCCCACGGACTGAGATTCGGTTTCGGGGACTGGGACTACGCTTGGAGGTAGGTCCATGGAATCAGTCTTCCCGAATCAGTCCGGAAATCTCCAAGTCAAGGAATCCCGAAAATGGGTACCGGGATTCCATTTGAGACTTGCACTAAGCATCTGCTGTCGTGTTTCATCGACGGGTGACGAGGATCGTCTAAGCAGTGTTAGTGGGTTAGCCTGCTAGGATGCAGCTGACTGAGGTGACTCGTGGGAACCGTCTTACGGAGGACCTTGAGTATGGTCTGCAAGGTATGACGAGTATTCCCGGTTCCAACGGTACAGGTCAAGTCCTTTGACTTGAGGAATTACTGAGTTTACCTGTACATCAGAACTGTATCTTAGATATGGTGAGAGATTGCCAGAATTCTCTTTGGTAGTCATAAGCCATGTCTAGTGCAGTCCTGGTGTGCAAAGTGACAGTAGTTTCCAAGAAAGGATCTGTCTCCTGTCAATAGGTTTTGACAGTTGAGTCTCATGTATGCTCTAGGTCTTGTCCCTAAAACTGTGGCCACAGTGACTGAACAGAAGGGAAGGTTTCCCTTGCGGCGTTTAGTGAGGACAGACCGACACTTAGGTCCAAGATGGGTACCTGCGTTATCCGTGCCCTAGACACTAAGTGATGAGACCGAAGACAGAAGGACAAGCGTACTGTTAGAGCCTAAATGTTCATCCCTGAATATTTCACCTAGTCTCTAGTGCCATGGACCGTTGCTAGATGGCCACCCATGGTAACGGACGGATTCTAGGAATCCGACCAAGTCTAGCTGAATGGTGAACCTAAAGAGTCACACACTATCCACACACAATTAAATATTTAATTTGGAATTAAATATTGGAGTGAAGGAATGATTAAATTAGATTTAATCGGGACCTTTATTTTTCTTGGAGAAATAATTCTTTCTATTTAATAGAAGGAATTAAATTGATAAATTGGATTTATCAAAGGGATTTATTTAATGGGCTTAAATAATATTTATATTTATTTTAGCCTCTTGGAAATATTTAAAACCTATTTCCATTAAATTAAATTAAATCAACGGTTGAGATTAATGGGAGAGATGGATGGCTAGGATCGTTTTGACTAGGTCAAAACACTAGTTTGACTAGGACTTTGACTAGGTCAAAATCCTAATCAAATTAGAGTTCTTAAAAGAGGAGTTTAAAGAGGATTAAACTCCTCTTCTATATAAACCCCTAGCATCCTACAATTTACATGATGATGAAACTCCAACACACACACACAACACACACACACGGTTTCTCTCTCTCTCCCCATCTCTCTCGTCCGCCCTCTCTCTCTCTCAAGAAAATAGTTTTCTTGATTCTTTTGTTCTTGGAACATTAGAATCTTGATGAATCAATACCATTAATTGATAATGTGTTATTGATTCATCCACTCCAAAATTATACACTTGTTCGTTGCTAGCACGACGTGCAAGATACGTGGGTGGATCGTGTGTCACGAATTAGAGGGTCTCAAAGACGGGATCTTGGTGCAAAACGGGGAACAACGCGTGTAGCCGTTGAAGACGAAAACGACAACGGGTAGGTCTCGTTTTAAATTTTCGTCCCTCTTTAATTTTCAACCCTATGGCCTCCATGATTTATTTTATGTTATACGTTCATGAGATACACCGAATGCCCGGGAAAATTTCAAAGGCACACCCTTTGAAACGTGTTTTTTAATTTAAAAGCATGTTTAAATTCCGTTTTAATTTTTAGTTATACCGCGCTTCCGCATTCGCGCTTTTCCCGGGACGATCCACATAATCTTTCAGACTGGAAGCTAGCGTCGCTAAAGCCTTCCAGAATTAGTTCTCCATTGCCATAGACCAAGAACATTTCCTTAGTCCTCCTAAGGTACTTAAGGATGCCCTTAACGGCATTCCAATGTGCCTCTCCTGCACAGGACTGATATCTGCTTGTCACGCTCAAAGCGTATGCAATGTCAGGCCTGGTGCAATGGACCGCATATTGGATGCTACCTACGGCAGAAGCATAGGGGATGACTTTCATCTTTTCAAGTTCCTCATCAGTCTGCGGGGACTGCTTCTTGGATAACTTGATCCCATGCCTCATTGGAAGGAATCCTCGTTTGGAGTTATCCATTCGATATCTCTTTAGGACTTTCTCCATATACGAGTTTTGGGTGAGCCCTAACATCCTTTTAGATCTGTCCCTGACAATCTGGATGCCTAGGATGTAGGAGGCTTCACCCAAGTCCTTCATGGAAAACTTGGTTGACAACCATGCTTTTGTGTTTCCTAACATTCTGACGTCATTACCAATGAGTAGAATGTCATCCACGTAAAGCACTAGGAACATTATAGAGCTCCCACTGACCTTCTTGTATACACAAGGGTCGGATTCGTTTTTGATGAAGTCGTATCCCCGTATTACTTCATCAAATCGAATGTTCCAACTCCGGGAAGCTTGTTTGAGGCCATAGATGGACTTCTGGAGACGACAGACTTTCTGTTCTTCTCCAGCGACCGTGAAACCCTCCGGCTGATCCATATAGATCTCTTCTTCAACGAAGCCGTTGAGGAAGGCCGTTTTCACGTCCATCTGCCATATTTCATAGTCATACCATGCTGCTATGGCAAGCAGGATCCGAATGGATTTAGCCATGGCTACTGGCGAGTAGGTATCCTCAAAATCGACCTCGGGTCGTTGAGTGTATCCCTTAGCTACAAGCCTAGCCTTGAAGGTAGTGACCTCTCCATCAACGCCGAGTTTGCGCTTGTAGACCCACTTACAGCCCACTGGCTTAACACCTTTCGGTGGATCTACAAGTCTCCAAACTTGGTTCTCGCTCATGGAGTCCATTTCGGTTTTCATGGCCTCAAGCCATTTCCCAGAGTCGATGTCTGACATCGCTTCCCCGTATGTCTTAGGATCGTTATCCAGAAGATCGGTCGCACCTAGAAATCCATATCTCACTGGAGGTCTGGATTCTCTAGTGGACCTTCGGAGAACGGGAACGTTAGTGGTAACTGTGGGCGCTGACTGTATCGGAGCCGGCGGTTCAGGGGCCGGGGCTGGCCTGCCTTGAGGTTGTCCTTCATGCCTAGCATGTTGGACTTCTCTAGGTAGGTCAGTCCTCCTAGTGTCTATCCTGAATCCTCTAGGTGAGGTTTCCGCGACTGTTTCTGATGACTGAGTTCCATCACTTGATTCCTCAAGGATCAGCTCATCAGGTTGGATATCCTCCGGGAAGCCTTGCTCCAAGAATACTGCATTCCTTGAAACAAATACCTTTTGTTCCAAAGGGTCATAAAAGTAATAACCCGCAGTTTCTTTAGGGTATCCAACGAACCTGCATAGGCTAGACCTGGATTCTAGCTTATCTCCCACTAACCTCTTGACGTATGCGGGGCTACCCCACACTTTCAAGTAGTTGTAGGATGCAGGCTTGCCGTGCCATATCTCATATGGCGTTTGGGTCACTACACTAGTAGGCGCCAAATTCAATAACTTGGCTGCCGTTTCTAATGCATAACCCCAAAACGATAGGGGCAATTTGGTAAAACTCATCATGGAACGAACCATGTCCAACAGGGTTCGGTTCCTCCTTTCAGAGACGCCATTTAACTGTGGTGTTCCGGGAGGTGTCCATTCTGATATTATACCATGTTCCTTTAGATAATCTAGGAATTCGGCACTAAGGTATTCACCGCCTCGGTCTGACCATAGGACTTTAATTTTGCAGTTGGTTTGATTCTCCACTTCAAGTCTGAATTCTTTAAACCTCTCAAGAGCTTCAGACTTGTACCTCATCAGGTAAACATAACCATACCGTGAATGATCATCGGTGAAGGTTATGAAGTAGGAGAACCCACCTCGGGCCTGCGTCCTTAGTGGTCCACACACGTCTGTATGGACCAAGTCCAACAGACCTGTGGCAAGCCTGCTTTGTCCTACAAAGGGCTTCTTGGTCATTTTCCCTCTTAGACAAGATTCACAAGTTGGTAGATTACTCAAGTCCCCAACCTCTAGGTTCTTTGAGTCTACCAACCTTTTCATCCTATCTTGGGATATGTGACCTAGCCTAGCGTGCCACAGACGTGCGTTCCCGTTATTATCTAATTTCCGTTTGTGTTGAGCGTTAAGAACGAAATTCGTTTGTTGCAAGATATAGAGCCCATTATGTAATGTACCAAGTAGATGAGCAATTCCACACCTCATCAAATAAAAGCAATTTTTATTGATTTTAAACTCATAACCATTATTGTCTAACAATGGAATGGAAATGATGTTTTTAATCATACTGGGTACAAAATAAACTTGCTCTAATTCTATGCTAATGGTATCACTAATAACTAAAGTGGCGGATCCTACTGCTTCTGCCGAGATGGCCTTGCCATTTCCGAGCTTCAGGATCATGTCCCCGCTACTTAGTTTTCTGCTTCTTTTCAACACCTGCAGATCATTGCAAATGTGAGCTCCACAGCCGGTATCCAATACCCAAGAGGCAGAATTAGTGACCATGTTAACCTCAATCACAAATATACCTTGGTTTGAGAAGAGTTTGGGGCACTCTCTCTTCCAATGCCCTTTCTCACGGCAGTTGATACATATGTCATATGCCTTCGACTGTTGCTTGGAGACAACCTTTCCCTTTCCTTTGCCTTTCCCCTCTTTGGCAATGGGAACACTCTGAGTGTTTGTAGCTGCTATGACTGCCTTTCCCTTCCCTTTCTTCCTTTTCCAACGTCCGGCACCCTTGCCTTTCGTCTTGGAAGTAGAAGCACCTCCAAACAATACCGAAGGCGTGGACTTCTTAGTCGTTGCCTCGTATTGCACCAACATATTGATCAACTCATGAATACCCTTCTCAAGTGCATTCATGTTGTAGTTGACAATAAATTGATCAAAGGAGGGTGGGAGTGACTGAAGGATCACATCTATGTACGTTTCGTTATCGAGACCTGCCTTTAGGTCCTCGAGCTTTTCCACTAGGGTAAGCATTTTAACCCCATGCTCTTGTACAGAGGATCCTTCTGTCATTTTAGTTCCAAAGAACGCCTTGGTCGCGACATACCTAGTATGCCGGTCCGGGACTGCATAGCAATCCTTAAGGCGAGCCATTATGGAAGGGACATCGTCTAGCCTTTCATATTGCTTCTGAATCTCATTGGTCATCGAAGCAAGTATGATGCTACGAACCTTCCGGTTATCCTTATGCCAAGTCTCGAACGTCTCACGTTCCTCTGGCGTGGATCCTTCCGGTAAGGTCCTAGGGAGAGGCTCGTCCATGACGTAGCCTTGGTTCTCATAATCCAGGACTATCCTGAGATTGCGCAACCAGTCGTTGTAGTTGGTTCCATTAAATTTGTTTGTCTCAAGAATGGTTGAAAGTGGGTTTTTAGACATTTTAAAATCTACATGTTGAAAAACAACGCGCGATCAGCAGAAAGTAAAGACGGTGGTTTGATAAAAATAATTAAATGCTTGGTCTTTAGTCATTTAATCCTCCCACTATTTATACGAAAACACGGTACTCTCAAACGTAGTTTTCGGGAAATCCTTTCCTAGTGGGCTTGGGATCCACAGCGATTTTTCCCATACCCCGCTTTTACGATTCGCATGGAAAAGATCCTGTGGGAGGTATTCCATACCATTCTCGTTCCACGAGATTCCCAAGATTATTGCCTCACCCTTTTGCATGATCCCGAGGACTCCAAGCGAATCATGCTAATTAGGCGTTAGACCCGACCCAATCGACCGAGCCATGGACCCACTAGTACCCCCACGACTCGTGAGACAGGTAGCAGCAGCCCATTTTTCGTTCATGACATAGTGCAGCTTCTTTTAAGTACAATAACGTGCCACGACTCGTGAGACCACGCTATTAACCTAAAACAGCTTCCTCACTATGCCACGGATTGGAAGGCATGGACAAACTCCTAGAGTTCATGTCCACTTTATCTAGGGTCTAATATTTCAACATTGGTCCAACCAATGTGAGAGTAATAATGACCGAGATCTCATACTATATCCATACATTCATCCAAAAATGCATAAATGAAATTCATCCATAGCAGTTATACATGATAAATAAAACCCATTCATCCATCACAATAACCACATGCAAAATTAAAGCCTAGCACGCCCCTGTTGGATGATCACAAGCCCGAATCCTATGCGATCCACTGAGCCCGCAGTGGATCTATGGTCAATCTAGGGTTGGTCCTATACTATTACAATAATAGTAACCCAATCATCATGCTGATGGGCCTTGGTCTCTTTTTCTCTTTCTTCACTTCATGGAAAACGCCAAGGGACCTCCGGTCTGGGCTCTCCATGTGGTCCTTCCTTCTTCTCCACCAATTACAAAAAATGGAAACCTCACTCCTAGTCTACTCTCATTACATATTAAAAAAAATAGAAACCCCAGCGAAAACCCGGGGGGAGTACATAAGGAGGGAGGTAGAAAGCCTTATTATTCCAAGGCACTAGAAAGAGAGAAGGAGAAAGCAGTTTAAAGAGGCACACAGGCCCAACAGTAAATTAAACCATACATTCGGTCTAGGGCTCGTGATCATCCATTTCCATCCAACACACATAATTACATGATCCAATCACTGGAAGCTAGCGTTTATTCCATTCTATGCCCTACGTTTCAATATCCATTTTATGTTTATACATCCTACATCGAACGCCCGGTTGAGCACCCAAGGGTACACCCCTTGGTATCTTATGATCATTACGTTTAATTTATGCGGTTTAAATTACGTATTCGCATCTTTCTCGCTTCCGCTCGCGCTCCGGGGCGGATCCGCTTGTCCTTCATAGATAAGGCTTATAATGAACGTATCCCAGATACGCACATCTCTTGCCAGACCCTAGATACAACCATCATATGCATGTGACTGCCATGATTCCTCAAGTCCGAGGACTAATCTCGTATTATCGAAGTCGGGAATTCTGGTCATACCGACCAAGCCTCCAAGGCCTCCATATGATGATTTCCGCGAGTCAGTTCAGTCAGTTGACACCCTTGTCAACTAACCCACTAATATTGCATAGACGTCCAACATCTGTCGCGGATGAAACACGACACTCATCCAATGAATGCAATCCTTAGTGCAAGTCTCTATAGGACCCTCAATGCCTTGTCCCGAGGTCCTCGCTTGGAACGTTTCAAACCAACACTCAGAAGTTGGTTTCATAGCTGTCATCCAATGCACAGCCCAACTATATGGGTTATCCAATTGGTATGTGGGAATTTTTTGTGACGTTAAAACATCGTTTAACGTAATCAGTAAGCACAACAAACACATAGTGCCACGGATGAATACTTACTATATTCATCAAGTCAATATTATTCTAATAAAGATTGTTAAATAGTACCCAAAATCG
Source organism: Sesamum alatum (assembly GCA_034509735.1). Taxonomy (NCBI): domain Eukaryota; kingdom Viridiplantae; phylum Streptophyta; class Magnoliopsida; order Lamiales; family Pedaliaceae; genus Sesamum; species Sesamum alatum. The sequence continues at coordinate 12,237,220 of JACGWO010000003.1, forward strand.
CCAATCCAATTGGCTTTCTGGTCACCTATTATCCCATCGAAACACCTGAGCTTCTGGTTTGACTAGATGAAGGTAAATATTTATTATTATTTTTAATAACTTTAAAAAAATATTACTGCCAACTAACAATTTTATTTGCCTCTCTGTCTTTAAGATTAGTTACAACTAGGACTGCACCGACGATGCCATGTTCACAGTCTTCAAAATGTTCATTAGGAATCATTCGTTGCAGGTTTGGTGAAGCTCGGGAGGCGCTAGCTGCAGGACTACTGAGCCTCCCCTTAGTTCAAGGAGAAGGCTGCGAAGAATATGGCCAATCGAGCAGCCAATGCAGCATCCGCGACCATTATATACTACGGGGGGGAGGGGGGAGAAGGGGGGATCATTCTCCTTTGGGATGCACAAAAGTTCTTTTTTATTATTAATCATGAATAATTAATAAAAATTGTTTACTTATTAAAGTATAGTCTTATGATTTTCATTTCTTATACAAGATACACAACATAGGTCGGCTTCCAAAGCAGATGGAGCTATTCTTCAAGTGCTATAGGAAGAAGACCGACAATAATTGGAGCAGGCCGAGGGTAGAGCAAGTGGCAGTAACTGCATCAAATAAATAGCAATTTAATTAATTGTTTCATTAATTACTAATTAACTTTTTTTCTTATTTCAGGAGATTTTTCGAAAGCTGCTAGAGGACCAACAATCCCGAGCACCCGTTGATGGCCAACAGCTTCTTGCTTCTTCAGCAGGTTTGGTGGCCAAGACGGAGCAACAACTCTAGATCTCGGTTGTTGGCTGCCCGAACAAGAGTTGTGTCTTCGGGTTGGGCTCAGAGGCCCACAAAGATACATGTAAATTGAAGAACCGTATAGCGAGGATGAAGGATATGAAGATGATGCATTTACAAGTCCTTCTGATCGCAAGTATTCTGAGCCTCTAGAAGATGACTTGGGCCTAGGTGATGAGTCCGATGATGACAACGACCAGAACGACGGGGTTGGTTTAGATTAGGCTTTTTCTTTAGAAAAAATATATATACATTCTCATACTCTGTTTTAATTAATATATATATATATATATGTATATAATAGGTTATTAATTGTGCTATTAATATTTAATTGTAGTCCAATTCATTTAATATTTTAGTTTATAGAATTTTTTTAAAAATTAAAAAACATAAAATTCAAATAAATCATTATATTAAGAAATATTAATTTAATTATCAAAATTAAAATTTACAAATTATTCGAATTAAAATAATTAAAATTAAATAAATTAAAATAAATCATTTTAAATTAAAAGACTTAAAGGAAAATTTTAGAGCGAGTTTTGTAGCCGATTTTGTAATGGATAAACTTACAACATATAAACAGAAAATCGCTGAAAAAACATAAACGCATTATAAAAACCGACACAAAATACTTGAAAACTCGTTACTAAAATTTGTCGCAGCAAAAAATGCGTCTTAACATTCCATAGCAAAAGGCGTCACAAAAAAATCGTTACAAAAAACATAAACAACATCCATGGCAAAATTTGTGACAAAGCCTGTTGCAAAATTATTTCACTACTAGTACAAATGCAGGGGGAATATTTTCAATTTAAATCATGACTATAATAAGAAATATTCAAAAATATATACTTATAAAGTTGAACAAAAAAATTATCTACCTCTATATATTAGTTCTAACAAAAATTATATAAAATATAATTTTTATTTAATTGAATGAGTTATCATTAATTATTTAGAAAAATATCCATACAATCATAAATTCTTATATCTTTTAATTACTTTGACCATAAATTTCTATGTTATAGTATTGTTGGTGGAGTAGAGCCGCGATTCACTTTATACATTTGATCATCTATGAGTGTCAATACCTTGATATGAGCTACTTATTTGATATCTTCCTGGCTGCAGATAAAGACATATTCTTAATTTTCTCAACAACAATTTGTTTTTTGCTTTATTTTATTAATAAAAAATTCTTACTTAAGTATGTGCTTTTGGCACCAACATCCAAATCTAGTTTATTCATAATAACATATACCCTTTTAATTTTCTATTTCATTCCTGCTTCAATGAGTGCAAATAATAAGAACTGACACACCCCTGCGACAATTTATGCTCTTTCAACCAAGAAACCAATGTTAATTAGTTATCAAAATGATGAAGTTCATGCCATAAAAACCAAGTATATTTTAAGCATGGAAGTATTTTTTTGCTTGTGAGGACAGATTGATTTGATTTTCAGTTAATTATTTGATTATAATTTATCTAGTCATTTATTTGATTTTATATTTAAAGCATATAAGTAAATTTGCTAAAGTATAGTTTGAATTTGTTTTTATCATTGCAATTTCAAAACGTCAGTGAAATTAAGCTTAGCCTATAATTATTAAAAATGGACAAAGATTAAACTTAGCCTACAATAATTAAGAAACAAACAAAGGTAAATTTCGTTAAAATTGCTAGTACATTTGAAATTCATCGCAAAATAGTAAAAAAACTGAATAAATAAATAGACCTTCTAATAATTTGTTGAATATTTTCCTAGCCTTTCGCCCTCATTTGGGTAGATGGAAGAGTCGAGTTTTCTTCGCCCTCAATTTATCGATAATTTATTAAATCCCCAATGTTGGAATCTTTTGCTGCATGTGTAAATATTCAACAAATAAACAAAAAAAAATATTATAAAAAAAATGAGAATCTAAAAATAATGATGAAAAATGAATACTTTAAGGCTTATTGTGTAAATTATTCTTTACCTTGATAAATGTAAATGTAGAAATATTTCAGCCGTCTATTACTGAGAAACCTTTTAGTATCCAGCTTTTTCATTGATGATTTCACTTGATATCCTTTAGAGAACGCAACAATGATTCTACCAGTTGTACTATCATTGCTAATCGCATTCTCCATGCTAGGTTAGAGATTTGACAACTTTGTGATTAATTTTTGTGTTGTTTTTGGAGACCCACTATATATAATTATACAAAGTTCTTATCTTTTAAATTATCTTAAATTCAAATGTCAAAGTAGTTAAGATTTGATATATAATAGTGACTTATATTTTATACCTATTAATTAACTTGAATGGTCTATCTTTTATCATAACCTTTTTAAGTGCCAAAATATTACATCTGCCCTTGTGTGTAAACATGAATATTTGTAGCTGGTATCTTTGACTTATTCAATCTTTCAATGTACACTCACTTGGTACATATATATATATATATATAAATCAATTGGTGTGTTTATCACATTTTTACGATTTTTGTACTAAATATATTTAACTTAGATTAAATTGATTCATAGATATAAAATTGAATATACATAGAAATATAATTTATAGTCTCGTTATTGAATTTTTAGAAATAAATTTGATTTATTTTTTTCTTTAATACATAGAAATATATTTATAGTCTCGATATTGAATTTTTAGAAATAAATTTAATTTATTTTTGTTCTTGATTTTATTCAATGATTATTTGATTAGATATTGAATATAAATGTTTTTTATATACTTAAAAAAGATAAATAAAAATTAATAATGATTAGATTCTTTTATATAAATATTAATATTTTTTATTCTTTATTTAAAAAAACTTGTTAGATAATATTGATTAGATTCTTTTCGATAAATTCAATATATTTAATTCTTTATCTAAAAATAATTATTAGATAATCAATTTAGATCTCTTTTGGGTGAATACTAATATTTTTTACTAGTTATCTAAAAAATATATTATATTCTATTTGGCAAAATAGAGCTCATTGAGATTGTTCACGTCTAAACATACGTGACGCTTAGGTGATTAGTTTCAATAATTTTATTTTTATTATATATAAATTATTCGTTCATCGGATAACTTTTGATACGGCTTCGCCAACCCGTTACAAGTTCGATACAAATTTGTCACGGGTTTGTCTTGCCCGTTACAAAAGTTTTCTGACACTACTAGCAAGCAGGGACATTTATTGTTAGAAAATCCATTTCAAAAAGTGTTAACTCGTTCAAAATTATTTCACACCCATTCTAAAGAATTATTTTTGTTTTTGTTTTTGTTTTTTTTTTGTAGTTCAATGATTGGTCTCACTATATGTAATAAAATAAAATAAAAAAATAATTAAAATTGTTCAACCATAGTTATTATTAATATCTTTAGATTAAATTACTGGATTCACCAAATTTCAACATAACTTTATAAAGCAGTAAAATAAATTGCATAATATGTATCTTGGTATAAATATATACCCACAAATAAATATGAAAAATTATAAGTTAATTGATAAAACTTGTTAATTTATAAAAGTACAAGAGATTACAAATTCATACTGAAATATAAAATAAAATTCATATGCATGATATTGAATAATTATTTAGAAAAAGATTATCAAAACTTACTAAATCATTGATTAAATTTATTTTTATATAGAGATTACATAATCTAAATAAAATACCATATTTTATTATTATCTAAAATTAAAAAATAAAATATTGATTAATAATTCTAATATATGGTGAATTTTGAGTATGAAGTTTATATAATATTGAATATGTAATTAAATATATAAAAATACATATATATATATATATAGATTTGTTTAAAGAAATAGAAAAGCTCGCTAGCTTGCGAACAAAAAAATTTGGGTTCAACCTTGAGTGGGCTCCACTTGAGCTCAAAACACTACAGTTTAAGGGTGCAAGGTGTCGATAACTGACTCGCAAAGCTCGCCTCACCTGCCACCCATATGCCCAAGTCTCATGCACCATAGTTGATGTTTAATCAAGCGGGAACACAATTTTTTGGGACCATTTCGCCCTCCCTCCAATGAGTCCTTTAGCCTTAAAAATACATTAAATACAGTGAGCAAAGAGAAATGTGTTTTATGGTGCAAAATTGTAATTATTTTTCTCAGTGAAAAGTTCCTATATGAGTTATTTTAAGGGTGAAATGTGTAATTTAGCTGAAAACAAAATTTCATATTTGCCTAACCTTTTAACACTTTATATAAATTACAGTATTTTATAATTCTTTAAACAATTTAAAAAAAAAAGATATCTCATAATTGGGTAATTGGCATACTGCACCCCCCACTATACTCTATTGACACCTTGCACCCTCAAATTCTAATTTTGGCAACTTGCATTCTTGAAATATGAAATCTTTGGGATTCGCACCCAGAACCATATTTTAGTGAGATTTCCACCAAAAAATCCAAAGAAAAAACAAATCAACGGGCCCAATTTTGTATTTTTATTAAATATGTGGGTGAAAAATATAGAATTACAACACATAATTTCACTCTTCAAATTTACCTACTATTAGCTCATCTCCTGCTCTTCTACAATAATGCCCATGACCTTCGTACACTCACTGTAATATATATTTTTAACAACATAAGATGATAACAAAATATGTAGAAAATGCATTACCATATTTTGGAGCTTGACATCCTATAAGTATATTGTCATCGCTCAATATTCCTACTATATGATCCATTCACAAAGTTAAATATTATAGATTTTTTGTTCATCGGATTAATATTTTAGAAGAGAGGATGAACAAAATTGGATAGTAATCTGCAAGCCCTAGTTTGGAAGAGAAGATGAAGAGGCCGCTAGTTTGGAAGACAAGAAGATGGTGAGAGGTAATTTTGGAGATGAAAATTCTGTAATAACTTTATATTTTTCCACGCACACATTTGTTAAACATACAAAATTTCCCTCATTCATTTTTCTCTTTGGATTTTTCGGTGGAATTTTCACCGAAATTGGTTTAGGGTGCAACTGATCATTTTTTTTATTTTAAGGGTGTAATTGCCAAAAGTATAACTTTAAGGGTGCAAGGTGCAAATAAATTATAATAGAAGGTGCAATATGCCAATTAGCTCCTCATAATTTTAGGGGCTTTGGTAACGTACCGTCAGCCGACTTTAAAGAAGGGAAAATTGCCAAACCCTAGCTCCATGCCGCCTCTCTATAAGTACACAACTCGCATCAAACGTTTCCTCACCCACGGGAACACACACGCAGAGACACAGTGTAAAACTACAATGTTTCATACATCCATTTCTTTTCCATGCACATATATCTGGGCAATGATGAGTAATTGTGATAGGTCTCCTTCGTCGTAATGACATTCCATGTCTTGCCGACCATCCTGATATATCACCACCCATAAACCGAGCCCATTATTTCTTTAATCTGTTATGTCTGGAAATTTCTTTTCGATTTTTGTCGCTGAATTTTTGTTGTTGATTGGTTAGTATTTTGGCCTATGATTACAGACAATTTATTGACAAGCATATGTCTGAAATACCGTATGTGGATCAACCTAATCTTCTCTATGAGGCCACTTTTTGGTTTTGATTATTAGATGTTAGGAGTGTGCTTGGTTCTGTTTGATTTGTGGGATTTTTCAAAAAAATTGACTGTTAGATATAGGGTTTATTATTTTCTTTTCTGTAAGCTACAGATTCCAAGATGAAAAAGTAGATTTTGGACTTAATTTTAACAATTGTTATTGTTATCGTAATATAGTTGATCTTTCTTCTTTTAGCTGCAGAAGATAAATAAGGGGTCAAGTGATGATCAGAAGCATAGTTCAAATAAGATGGGACCATTGAGTTGAGTTATGGTATACTTTTCGCTATCACAAATAAGATGGTGAATATGTAATGTGAATCTACTAGGGAGTCTGAATCTTTTTGTTTGACTAGACGTGAAAAGAAAAATTCTTTCTTTGACTTCCCATCCGAACATAAAATTCGTCATTTCTAGTATCTTGACAGATTTTTTGTGACTCTTCTCATTACAGTGTTTTATGGGCTCTGTTTTATTCTTTGTCTGTAGTTTATTGACCTTCTTTGTTTGGTTCTGTTGAATTCTTGAGTTAACATGTAAAAGTTAAAGTTGCATACCTATGATGGGTCTTTCTTTAAATTTAATTACTATAAGCTTGTAAATTTCTGAAACCATGTAAGTGGATTCATATATTTCGTGATTGGAATGAGAGTTGCTATGTTGCTTTGTCTTCTTCAATAAGGGGCCAAGGATGACTGTTGTTTTACTAGTTCTCACGCATCCCATATGAGAAGAGGCCTCTTTGAGCAGATAATGCAACTATCTGAACACATTATAATTGTTTTTTGTGTATTACTTTTGGTTAGTTGCTTATTATAGGTAAGGGTTCTTGTAGTCTATGATGCAAATTCCATTTATTGAGTAACATCATATCATCTGAAGTTTTTCTGGCGCTAACTATGTAGTGGAGTGTTGTTCACAATCTTAGGGCAGAATTGTTCAGGATTTGTAGCAGGAATTCATTGAGTTCCCATATGCATTACCCATGTTGGGAGCTTGTTAAAATCCATGTTTTGTAGCCAATGGAACAGTTTCCCTGAGCTTTTTGAGGGTGGAAACTGAATATTTGGCATTATTTTCTTTCCTTTGATTATTTTTTGAAGATTGGTTTGTCTTATGTCACAAAGGAAAGTGTTACTCAGCTTAAAGTTTAAGCTTTGCAATCTATGTTACCTCAACTTTAAGATTTAAGCTTCGCAATCTGGTTGGCAGGATATATTATAGTTTTCTGTCAACTCGTTCCCTTGAAGCAACAGTAATCGTGCTGCTCTTTATATATCACTCCAGCATTCTCTTTGTGTTTGGAAAACACTGGGGCAGCTACATAATGTATTTAGAACAAAAAGTGTTTGAGATTTTGCATCTATGTTGTAATTTGAATGTGGGATATGGGAATATAGATCTAACTCAGTTTATTAGATCTAACCAAATAAGCCACATCTTCACAAATCTCCACCTTGGTGAATTTCCTCTCGAACAATCTTGGTAGTGTCTTCAATTCAACCTTCAAATTTTGACAAGGTTGATCAAGTCTAAATAGAATTTGAACTTAATTGTGGTCACAACCTTTGTCAACATATCAGCAAGGTTTTGAATAGTTTGAAGTTTATGAATTTTTACTCCACCTTTTTTAGAATCTATTGGACAAAATGATATTGAATACCAATGTGCTTCGTCCTTGCGTTATAAACTTGATTCTTTGCTAATTGAATAGCACTCTGACTATCACAATGTATTGTGACTTGTTCTGATCAATTCCCAGTTCACAAAGTAATCTTTGAAGTCATTTTTTTTTTACGGTTTTCGTGATTGCCATATACTCAACTTCTGCAGTAGATAAAGCAATTGTTAACTATAAGGATGATGTCCAACTATCTAGTGCTTTTGCTACTATGCTAGTTGAGTATATGGCAATTAGAAGGAGGTATTAACTCTAGTACCACAACATTTACAATTTTAATAGCAGAATATATTAAACAACGATGATGAGTTCTACAGACCTGTAATGATTGCAGATATGATTGCAATTGTTTATGAACATCTAAGGGACTGAGTTGTTTCAATATATATAAATCTTGTGTTCTAGAGGCTTTAGGTTTTTTATTGATTTTTCTGTCTTTCTAATCATAATAGTACCAACTTTGCTTTACCTGATGTAGTTTTTCATGCTGCTCTGTGGCATAATTTCAAGTGAAGTTTGAATATTAGTAACGCTCACTATCCATTTGTACTTTAATAGTGCATTTGGACATATAACTACATTTTGAGTAAATTTCATTTTTGGTCCTTATACATAATCACTTATTGATTTTTGATCTGGAATATTTTTAGGGTATTATTTTGGTCCGTAATCTTTACTCTTTTTGTTTATATTTTTGGCCCAACTGTTAAAAAAAGTGTTAAAAACTAAAGGAGGTGGATAACATGGCTGTGTTGCACAACTTTGGCAGTGGAAAAGAAAATAGCCTGGCCGTGTGGAGGAACATGGACTGCTATCTGTGTTGCATAACCAGTGGGAGTTAGCTAGGTGTGGAAAATAACTTGTTTAAGGATTGAGCCCGTTGGAATGCAATTGTTGTCCAAGAATGGTTATTCCCTTCACTGGTGGGGTTGTTTATGTGCCTGTCTGTTAGGTGCAAGCTCAGGTTCCTTTTGTTAGTCTGGTGCATGTTTGAAGCCGTCTTTTCATTTTCAGCATCCTTTAGACGTCTTGCTATGCTGTCCGCAAAGTGCTGCTTTCCAGTATGCTTTTCACATTGTTTTGATTGATCTCGAAGTTAGTGACGGTGTTCTAAGCCCTAGAATTTAATTGGTGTTATGTCATGGGCTTCTGCTTGCTCTTGTATGCCTTAAAAATCTGAAAATGAAGAAAAAGATAATAAGTGTTTTCCGGAGATGTTAATTCCAGTTAAGTAGATAGTTAGGCAAGTGGCTTATTGAAAGTTGACAAGTAAAGATCCTTATTCCCTGGTACTGTATCAGTTCTTGCTTGCCATTTCCCATGCTGATGATATCTGTAATTTACAATGCTTGTTAGAGACAATTTTACAAGATTGTTTTAGCGTTCATTGTCATGTAAAGGTTGGAGGAGTTACTGACGTTGAATATTTCATCGTCCATGTTGCTTATTAGATTATTCATGCCATGAAATATTAGTTTGACAGTTTAATAAATTGGTCCATGAAATATAAAATTTTTACATTGTTACTCATCGATACATAGACGCCCAGAGAGAGAATCCACTGCTTTTCATGGACGAAATGCAATTCTTAACATGATAGGTTATTTTTTCTTCTTAGCTCGCTTCATATTTACTTGGGTGATTAAAGTTCATTACCTTCCTGATGATGCTACATATTCTTGTCTGGTCAGGTGCTTCATTTCCTAGAGTTCTTTCTCAGGCTCAGCCCTTGAACAAGTTTGGATCCACGCCTAACTGTTGCATTGTGCAACATGGCCTGTTCCAGGGAACACGATTGTGTTCTTCTGTATGGCCAGGTGACTGTTGTTTTTGTCTTCCATTCTTGAACGTTATATGCCCTGGCCGTGTTCTGCAATACGATCGAGTTCTCCACCTTTGTTAATTTTAATTTGTATTTTAATGCTTGGACCAATAACACCAGGAAAAGTAAAGACTAGGAACCAAAATCTTGCATAAAAAATGATTGGGGCAAATCGGGACGGTTCTTACGGTCTTTTGATATATTTGTATTCTCACAATTTATAGGTTCATACAACTAAGTAAATTAAACTTCATATCTTCCAAGTAAATATTTTATGAAGTCTTAAGTGCATATTTTAAAATTAAGAGTTAATGTTTACACAAATTAAGTTAACATCATTCATTTTATGACTTATTCTCAAGTCTCAAGAGATATTCTATAATATATATTGACTATTCAATAATTTTGGAGGTTCCAATCTTAGATGTACTACATATCAAAGAAAGTTGTACTAACCAGAATAAAGGTTAAGAAAATTTTATCTTAATTTTAATAATGAAATGATATTTTTAATCTTCTTATTGGAACTGATATGATAACTTGAAAAGTTAAATTAGCAATTAATCCGAATCAAATATATGCTAATATTAATTTGAATATATTTATTAATTGATAATTTTTAAAATTTATGTGTTGGAAATTAGTATGTGGCATTAATTTGACTTAGTGATAGAGATACATAACTAATTAGTACTCTAGTTCTTTTATTTCTAGTATTCATTTAGCGGGAGCATAATTAGGAAAGATGTGAAAAAATATTGATTGAATTGTGCAATACTTAAAGGTTAGTAACTTTTTAGTGTATGTCAATTTTATTTTAATGAATAAGATTGTGCAAAAGTCAGAGAATTCAATTAAATTATATAAATTTATTGTAATATAAATATTAAAAAAATATAGTCTAAAAATAAAATGAGATGACTTTTGAAAACATATAATAAAATGTGATGATTCTTAGAATAGGTGATCGTGAAGCCAATTTTATTAGATTTATGTAACCAATTTCTAACAATAATGGTATAATAAGATATTTTGAATAAAAGTGATGTTCAATTCTTGGAATGTTATAATTCGTTTTGTTTTCTTATATTATTGTTCATTACATAAATAAAGCTAACAGACCAAGTATGTAAATCCAGGAGGCTGGACTGCGCATAAGTTGACAGTCATGAATCCAGCCTCTGTGGGTTGGTGTGAAACCCTCCAAGTCAAGGACCTTGAGATTGAGTATTGAGGGACCGGGTAAGACTTGCACTAAGGATTGCAGTTGTGTTTCATCGACAAGTGACGAGGGTTGTCCATGCAATATTAGTGGGTCAGTCAGCTTAGGGTCGACTGATTGAGGTGACTCGAGGGAATCATCATGTGGAAGCCTTAAGTGGCTTGGTCGGTATGACTGGGATTCCTGGCTCCGATAGTACGAGAGATTAGTCCCCGCACTTAAGGAACCATGATAGTCACATGCACACTATGCTTGTGTCTTAGGTTTGGCGAAAAGTTACCATGTCGAAATACTTGGTTGCTATAAACCCTACCTAGTGCAGTTAGAATGTGCATTGAGGACAGTGCGTTCCAAGATAGAATTCATCTCCTGTCAATGTTTGACAATAGTACTCATGTACATTCTAAGGCTCGTTCCTGTAAGCTTCGTACAAGCTCCGAGACGTTAAATGCAGCGAAAATTAAAATGTTAATAACAAAACAGTATTATAATTAACGATTAATTGACCGTCTCGTTGCTATTAATGTGGATCTCATACATAAAAATGATGTAATTGAATGGTTAAGAGAAACCAACCTTTCTTGTTCTCCGATTGATGTTGATTACTTGAACTTTCTCAAGAACAGCCTTAACTTAAAAATGGTGGAACGTCAAAATAGAACCATTTTTTATTGTTGTTCACATAGGAACATAAGTGTCTTCCCCATAAAGCTAGTTCACACTACCTATGATGGAATCACCCTCAAACCTATGCCAGTAGGTTGGAGGATTAAGTAGACCAACTATTGATTTATGGAGAAATCAAGGGAATTCTTCTCTTTTGGAGATGAGAAATGAATATAAGAACAATGCTAAAATAAAAACTAAACTTTCTAGTTTTGAAGGAGAGAAAGTTTAAGAGCTATAGAACAAAAAGGAGAGCAAGAGTTTTTGTATCTTTGTATGCAAAAGTGGTATCTAAATCTCTTGCCTTTTATCGTTTTCTATAGGCATTTCTTTACACTGGATACAATAAAAGTAGACAAGCCTTTTGTCTTGCTCTTATATAACACTTGTTTTCTTTATAGACAAGTTCTAGCATGACTCGACCTTTCTCCTTTTACACTTGTCTTCTTTATAGACAAGCTCTAGCATGACTCATATTTGCTTCTTTATCTAAATGAAAACAAGTCATGTCTATGTTCAATGAATCTTGTCTTGTGGGCTTGGGATAAGGTTTTGTGCTTTATCTTAATTCTCAATTGGATTAAGTCCAGTTTTAATTAATTCCCAACTAATTGAGTTCAATTATTTAGCCCATGATATTTAATTCTTTAATTAAATATAAGCTCAAATTAATTAATTCAATTAATTGATTTTCAAGCCCAAATAGGTTAATTTTAATTAATCTATCACAAGTCTTACTTAATCAAATTAATGCTTGTGAATTTAGATTCCAAATTAAATAATCATATTATTTAATATTCCATGAATTGATTACATAAATCATTTATTCTCCATAAATAATTCTATAAATTAATTCCAATAATTCTATCATGGATTGTGTGTGACCCTTTAGGTTCACTACTCAGCTAGACTTGGGCTTGTATCACATGTACAATTTAATTAACAACTTACTTGGATTAGATTAATTAGATCTTGTCACAATTAATCACCCTCAATTAATTCCTTAATTGGAGGGTATCCGTTACCATCGGTGGTCATCTAGCAATGGTCCATGGCACTAGAGAATAGGTTAATAATTGCGTGAATATATGAGCTATGCGTACCATGCAGATACGGTCCCTCCGCCACTAACCTCCCGATCAAAATCTAGGGAATGGAATTAGTTACCAGTTCTCATTATTGACTTTGATGTCTATGTATCAACCCTACAAGTTATGCTTCCAATTTATTAATATAGGACAAACTCTTTCTCCTATTTGATCAATAACCATGGCCATGAGCTTCAAGGAACGCATACTGTAGAGCACTTAGGAGGTTCGTTATCATCTCATGATAAGTAGCAGATCCTATCTTTGGAACTCACCAACTTTCATGCATGCTTCAACTATGTTTGAAACTGACCGTATTGTAATCCAGGATGAAACCTGAGACCATGTTGGACATGATAAAGTCATAGCCGTCCTATGCGCAAGGTTACTGGGGAACCTCAAGTTCAAGGACTAGTTAGTGCACTATAGTAGCCTAGGAGTTCTAGGCATACCGATCATGCCATATAGGGTTTCCATATGACAATTCCTGCGAGTCAATTCAGGAACTTGATAACTCCTTATCAAGCACCCACTAAAGTGCGCAGATGTCATACGTCTCTGTCTATGAAACTCGACATTCATCATATGAACACATCACTTAGTGCAAGTCTTTAAGGAAAGGTCGAGGCCCTGTCTCGACCGATTCATCGACTTGGAATATTTTAGATCAAACCATAGAGGTTGGTTTCATGGTAACCATCATATTCACGAGCCAATCCCGTAGCATAATTGATCTAAGGGCTTCAACCAAATGCTCATATAAATATAATGTGTAAAGCATATAAAGAAGATGACCAAAGAACATTTCTTAAAGTAACATATTATTGAAAAAGATCGTCTAGAATAGTTTACAAAGAACTAATCAATTGGCTTGATGGTCACCTATTCTAACAATCTCTTACTTGACCTGAAGCCAATTGCCTATGTTCTTTAATCCCATCTTCTCAAGGTGTTGAGAATGAGTAATTTGTGATATCGGCTTTGTAAGCGGGTCTGCTATGTTCTCCGTTGATGCAACGCGATCCACTCGCATGTCACCTCTTCCTACCATCTCTCTGATTAGATGGTAGCGTCTAATTATGTGTTTGGCTTTGTGATGAGGTCTTGGTTTCTTTACTTGCACAATAACCCCGTTGTTATCACAAAGTATAACTATAGGTTTGGCAATACTAGGCACCACACCCAACTCTTGGATGCAGTTTTTCATCCAAGCAGCCTCCTTTGCAGCTTCAGAAGCTGCAATGTATTCATCTTCCATCATGGAATCCGTTGTCGTATCTTGCTTGGAAATTTTCCAACTGACAGCTCCTCCATTCAACCGAAATACATAACCAGATTGAGACTTAGCGTCATCCACATTCGACTGGAAGCTAGCATCAAGATACCCTTTAGATATCAATTCTCCATCACCGTACACCAAAAATAAATCCCTAGTTCTTCTCAAGTACTTAAGGATATTTGTGACAGCAGTCCAGTGATCATGGCTGGCATATGTCTGATAACGACTCATAACACTTCGAGCGTAAGCTATATCAGGCCATAAATTGAACAACATATTGTATGCTGCCAACATCAGAAGTATAGGGAATTTCTGATATTTTCTTAACTTCCTCATCAGTCTTGGGAGACTGAGCCTTGGAGAGTTTAATTCCAGGCCCCATGGGAAGAAAACCCCTTTTTGATTGATCCATCTTGAACCTCTTCAAGACTTTATCAATGTACGTGACTTGGTTCATTCCTAACATTCTTTTAGATCGATCTATCTCTATAGATCTTTATCACAAGAGTATAGGAAGCTTCACCCAAGTCCTTCATGGAGAATTGAGTAGATAACCATGCTTTAGTGTTACCTAACATTTTGACATCATTCCCGATGAGTAAAATGTCATCCACATAAAGCACAAGGAGCACAATAGAACTCCCACTAACCTTTTTATATACGCAAGGATCATATTCGTTCTTGATGAAGTCAGAACATTTTATAACCCTATCAAAATGAATGTTCCAACTTCGCGATGCCTGTTTGAGCCCATAAATGGACCTATGGAGTTTACAAAATTTTTGTTCTTCTCCTTTGGATGTAAAACCTTGTGGCTAATCCATATAGATTTCATCCTCAATGAATCTATTAAGGAATGCAGTTTTCACATCCATTTGCCATATCTCGTAGTCATAATACGTAGCTATGGCAAATAAGATCCTTATGGACTTGGCCATGGCGACGGGCGAATAAGACAAACTCCTTTAAACGAATTTAAACATTGATGCACTTTTATCTTTTCCAGATCGAGGGCCTAGTGTTAGTAATCAATCGTACGTTCGGATACATGCCTAATATTCCACGTAATCGTAGGAAACACCTAGGATATGATTGGTATGAGGGAATGGGTTAGGAATGGAATGAATATTCCTAATCTTATTCCAAATACATGTTTGGTACAACTTTGGAATAGGAATACCCATTCCGTTGGGAATGCCCAATCCAATAAATATGGGATTAGCCATTCCCTCATTTACACATGGTTTTAGCTATTTCCAATAGATTTGTGAATAGATTTTTTTAATATTCCCAAAATAACTTTTTAATAAAGTTATAATTGCAAGATTTATAGTCACAAAATTATATATTATTTTGAATACATTAAATAGAATGAATTTCAATATAAATATTTAAATATGTGTTACCAAAATATAAAATATATAATATAAAAAATTTAAATTTTTAAATATTTCATTAAATATAATATAAATTATTAACATCTTTACACACATTCTACCTAATATTTCTATAAGTATATGCATTTTACCAAATAACACGTAGGCTAAATTGCATAACACCTCCCTGTGTTTTGGTGAAATAGCATGAAATCCCCATATATTATTTTTATAGGCAAAAAACCCCTCATGTTATGGAAAAGGTAGCAAAATACCCCCTCTCCGTTAGAAATTAACGGGGAGTGTATGTCACACGCCTAAAAGGCGAGTGGGCTTCTTTTTGGGTACTTTTAGACATTATTTTATATTTGCAAAAGTCTATTATACCCCTTTGTTTGATATATAAGAGAAAACAATATTTTAATTTACATATATTTTAATAAACTATATGTTATTGCTTAGTTTAATTTATTATTTACATTTTAATATATTTTAATTAAAATTATTTATTTATTAATTATTATTTAATTTAAATATATTTCAATAAATTAAATTTATTTATAAAATATACTAATTAAATATCAAAATATACAGAAATATATCAAATTATTTTATATATTATTTAACAAAAATGATATTTAAATTAAAACTAGCAATATATTTATTTAAATTAAAATGTTAATATGTTTTATTAATTTTAATTTGAAAAAATTAAATTATTTTTACATATTTTTTTTTCAAATTAAAAATAATAATACTGGGCATTACCCCCTGTTCTTCTCCAGCGCTCCTCCCCATCGGCCGCCTCCCGCCTTGTCTTCGGCCATTACTGGGCGACGGAGGTCGCCCTTCTTCTCTGGGCGACCGCCCTCGCCCAGGTTTAGGGGGACAGGGGCGACATCGCCCTGGGCGATCCAGGGCGACGTCGCTCAGATCTAGATTCGCCCCTGCCAAAAAGGGGCGACGATGATGGCGACGTGTGTCGTTGTCCCACCCTTTTGCAGGGGCGACTGAGAGGGGCGACGCAAGGTCGCCCACATTTCCGGGCCGTTGCCCAGTTCAATTTGTGGGGGCGACGGCTCGCGTCGCCTAATTCCTTTGCGGGCTGTGCACGGGCGACGGAGACGTTGCCCAGATTAGGCAGCGACGGCCTCGCTGCCCACAAAGACGGTGGTCATCGCCTCCTACACAGTTTATATTGATATTATCATATATATAGTGCATGTATAGTATATGTATATATAACTATAGATATATAAATGAAAATTGTATTTTAAATTTTTTAAGATCTGAACCGTTCATTTTTTAAACATTGAAGATTAATGGCTATTATTATAAGGCCATGTTTACTTTAGTAGGTCGGATTGTATTAGCCCATACAAGGGACCTACTATTTGTTCTATTGTGTTGTACAAATGTCATTAACTGGTCATTTACATTGAGATGTTATTGGGCCATAGTTTTAGTAGTGGGTTATCTTTTTGTTTACTTTACCATATTGTAAATTGTATTCTCATTTAAGTTACCATTATGCCCTCTTAATAAGACAAAATGTCTTATCATTAACTTTACAAAATAAACCATTTTAATGGGCCAAATTCGTTTCTTCAAACATGTATGAACTTGACCTAGGAAGAAGAAGGTCGAGATCGACTCTCACAATTCCACGTTCTCTCGCATCCGCAACATTCCTCCGTATTTCACACTGCAATTTCATCTTGAAGAAGAGATGACGACGTAGGCAGCCTCCATTGTTAGTGACCTACATAATTGTATATAGAATTGTGTATAGATAACATCAGTAGTCAAGTATTCACACTTATTACATTTTGTCAACATTTTCCGAATGTAGGGGGAATGTTTTATTCTGTTAAAAAAATCAAATGAAAGTTTTTGCAAACTGAATGAGGGAGGTGTAATGCAAAAATAACCAGTGGATGGGTGATACAGTTCAATGATTAACAACGGATGAATGTTGTAGAATCTCAAATTATTTTAATAAATCGTAATTCGGATCGTTTAGACCGTCACTACAAAAAAATGTGGGAATAGGAACGGTAAGGTACGACCGTTCCAGTTACCGTTCCACGTAGGAACGGTGGTAGGAACTGTTGTGGAACGGTAAATCGTTGATGACGTCAGAGTCGTGCTAATAGAAATACAAATTAATAGGAATGGTCGCACCGTTCCTATTTGAGTGCCAATTTGTACACCTATAACCGTTCCTAAAGGGAACCTGATATATTTTGGACCTCAATTTGGAACACATGTGTGAGATTTGGAACGGTAGGCGGATCGAGAAAGCTCATCGTTATTGTGTGTGTGCCAAAGACCGTGTCTATTTTAGACCGGTTGCCCTACCGTTCCAACATGTAGTCCTACAAGAGGCCCTTTTACGCCATAGGAAAAAATGTGATGCAATTACCATTTCAAATAACGGGTATATAGTAAGTGAAGCTGTGTTACAAGTACCGGTCCAAAATGTAATCCAAGTAGGAACGGTCAATTTTTCTTGTGCCTGATACCGTTCCTAATATGCTCTAACGGCTATATTACAACGGTAACTTTACCGTTCCTGTTACCTCTCCTGAGACCGTTCCTTAATCTGGAACAACGGCTATATTTTAACGGCTAGTTTTGTGTTCCAAATAATAATCCAATGACCGTTCCAATGATTTCTATATATATGTCCCCCTTCTTTGTCATTGTTCTTATACTTACTCTCGAACTCATTTTGTATTTGTAACTCCCCCCTTGATTGTTTATACGGAAAATCGAACATATCAACTACCGAGCGCGAATTTTGCATTGATATCGATAGGTGTTTTGCTCAGGTAAATATGCAAAAATTCTGTTATTTTTGCATATATATAATTTACTCTTGTCATTTAATTGTGTTGTTGTGAATTATATGTAGGACCAATCATGTTAAGACAGTTGAGGAAATGGATG
Organism: Sesamum alatum; assembly: GCA_034509735.1. NCBI lineage: Eukaryota > Viridiplantae > Streptophyta > Magnoliopsida > Lamiales > Pedaliaceae > Sesamum > Sesamum alatum. The sequence continues at coordinate 12,255,680 of JACGWO010000003.1, forward strand.
TATGATCGAGACGTCCTGGGTGTGACGCTGGAGTTTGAGGATGGTGTTACAACATTTTTAGAATGGGCCCAGTCTCAACATGCATATATGGACGGGGACAAGATTAAATGTCCCTGCCGAAAGTGCAAAAACGAACGGTTCAAAACGCCAGACGAGGTAAATTTTTGATTTGTGTATGAAAGGGTTTATGCCAAAGTATTACAATTGGACTTCGCATGGTGAGAAGAGGGTGTAGGAATACTTTGAAGCATTGACAGCGCCCCCTGTGCAGCATCAGCAAACGCAACCCATTCAAGAGGAGGGTAGTTCGCATTGGGGTGATGCGGCTCAGATGGATTGGGCGCAGAGGGATGGTATTCGATGCCGCCGGGCCGTCATTCTGGTCTTCGTACAACCAGGAGGGACCGACTGATGATGGTACTCGGTATTGTCCATCTGATGTGGGTCCTAGTTCATATTACGATTCGGGGCCCTATGATTATGTGTCTGGCTTGTCAGACCGTTTTTTTTATGTAGTTCATGTTGCGGACCAACCTTTGTGGAATGGCTGCACCACCTCTCAGTTGGCGTCAATTGCCTCTTTGGTGAATATCAAGGCCGAAGGGGGTTTTTCCGAGCATACATATGATCGGTTATGCCAGTGGGCTGATACTGTAATGCCCCGCGATCACACTTTCCCTTTCGATTATTACAATACGAAGAAATTGATAAGAGAATTGGGTTTACCAGTTCAGAAGATTGATGCTTGCAAAAACGATTGCATGTTGTACTGGAAGGATGATATTGATTTGGAATATTGCAAGTTCTGTGGAGACGCTAGGTACAAGCCCACGAGGGACAGAAATCCTAAACGCAAGAAGTCCCCGTATGCCATTCTTAGGTATCTACCAATTACCCTTCGGCCGCAGAGGTTGTATGCGTCGGAGGTCACAGCAGAGCATATGACTTGGCATGCGAGCCATCAGACGGAGGAAGGATCCATGTGTCATCCGTCGGATGCAGAGGCTTGGAAGCATTTTGACCGGACGTATCCTGATTTTACAGCTGAACCAAGGAATGTTAGACTTGAGTTGTGTACGGATGGGTTTGCACCGTACGGTCAGTATGGTAAAACTTACTCATGTTGGCCCGTGATACTTACACCGTACAATTCCGAACATGCACATTGTGCTGTTTAATTGTCGTTGGGTCGATCCGATCAGAGGCATGAAGATACACCCTCGTTATCACGTCGTTGATGTCAACTTCAAAAAAGCTCTACCAAAAGAATGAACCATTCATACTGGCACAACAAGCAGTACAAGTATACTACGCAGATTACCCGAGCATGAAGAAGGACAAAGTCAACTCGAAAGCTATTTGCAAAATCAAGGCTCGAAGAGTTATCGATGACTCGCGATGGACCGAGGTCGCCTATCAGATGGATGAAGTCGTACCTAATCCAGATGTTGTAATAGATAACCAAACATTTGAACTGCATGACCCAACGGGAATACAATTGGTCGTTGATCATGGAGGCAGGGCCATCGCACTCGCCAGATAGTGAATCAGAGGATGAAGATGAAGATAGCTTTGACGAGGCTGAGTCGATGAAGAGACTTTTTGAATTTTCCAATTCAAAAATTTATGTAATTTTTTATCATAGTTATTATTAAAATTTATATTTGATAGATGTATTTTGAATCGACTCAACGGTCAAATTTATCAGGACCGTTCCTATTTGAGGTACAATATTTTCAAATATATAACTACCGTTCCTATTTGTAGTACAATATTTCAAATACGGCGGCTAATTTAAAAAAAATGAGGAAAATTTGAATTAGAAACGGTACAAATATATATCTACCATTCCTATTTGAGGTACAATATTTCAAATCTGGCGGCTAATTAAAAAAAATGAGGGAAATTGAATTAGGAACGGTACAAATATATATCGACCGTTCCTATTTGAGTTACAATATTTCAAATATGGCGGCTAATTAAAAAAAATGAGGGAAATTTGAATTGGAAACGGTAGGTATAAAATAGTACTGTTCCTAAATGTAGCCCAATATTTCGTTTTGCCGCCCAATGAAATATTGGTGGGAAATTCAACTATGGAACGGTAAGTGTACAAACCACCGTTCCAGATTTCAATAGGAATGGTAAATATGTGAGTGCATTAAAACGACATCGTTCTTTATAATAGGAACGGTATTGGAACACTTTGTCTATTAGGTAACCGTTCCTATTTGTACAACTCCAACCAATTTGTCTGATATCTCAACATTCGTCAGCCGGATCGACACCATTCTTTTAACACGTACAAGGTTATGGATATGAATTGATGTCCAACGGTCGGATTTCCAATCAGTAACCTAGATCTAAGGAATGCATCTGTTTTTTGTACGATGAATATTGACCGGATACGATAACTCGAGATCCGCACACCAAAATATTTCAAAACGACATATAATGTATTCTTTTGTGTGTTTATATCATATCTAACGGTCTGATTGGAATTTTGACGATCTGATTATGCCGTGCAGTACAACAATATAGGATGCTAGTTACATCTGTGAAATACTAACAAATATAAATATACAAAAATAGTTCATATTGTGAACGTGTGTCTATTTTTTGGAAATTATTACAGATTTTTAATCTTTAAACATCCAATTCTATACGTTTATTTAATAAATATAAGTGTTCGAAAACGTATTTTTCTGTAATTTATATTTATTATCTAAGAAAATAGCAAAAATATTGTAATACATATAGGAACGGTAAGGTGTAGAAATAGGAACGGTAACTTTGTACAGGTAAAAAAACGACGCCGTTTCCTGTTTGGGAACGGTACCTGTAACAACTTGCATATTACACGACCGTTCCTAGTAAGTTTATTAAAAGTAATATGTAGTCAAACGCCGTCGTTTTAAAAGCAAAACGACGTCGTTTTCCTTATTAGGAACGGTACCTGTAACACTGGGCATATTACATGACCGTTCCTAGTAAGTTTATTATAAGTAATATGTAGTAAAACGTCGTCGTTTTAAAAACAAAACGGCGTCGTTTTTCTTTTTAGGACTGGTTTTTAGGAACGGTAGGTATAAAATAGTACCGTTCCTAAATCCTAATATAAAATTCACCCCTTGGCCGATTTTTACCCATTTCCGCCTCTCCCTCTTCCCCCATTTCTCCCTCTCCCTCTTCCCCTCAACCCCAATTTCTGCCTCTGCCTCTCCTACCAACGACCGCCACCACCACCAGCGCCTCTCCTACTGAATGGCCGCCACCACCAGCTCCTCTCCTCCGGCCGCCACCACCAGCGCCTCTGTGTTTCCCCCTCCGGCCGCCCCCCACAGCCCCGTCGTCAGTCGCCGCTGCAAGCCGCCGCCATCCCCTCCGCTGTCGTCGTAACAAGTAGGGTTTCCAAAAACCCTACTTTTATTTTTCTTTTTTCTATATTTTTTTTTTCTGAAAATGCATGTAATATTATGTTGTAATATTTGTAATTTCATGATGTAATTTCTGTAATTTTTGAATACTTAGGGGATTTTCTGTAATTTCTGTTCAGTTAGGGGAGTAATCTGTAATTTTTGAATAGTTTAGGGGAGTAATCTGTAATTTTTGAATAGTTAGGGAATTTTCTATAATTTTCTGGTATTATGTTGTAATTTTGTGTAAATTTTCTGTAAAATTTTATGGGATTACTGATATTATGTTGAAATAATATATGCTATTATTTCTGTAATTTGATGGAATATATGTAAATATGATGGAATAATAGGATATTATTTCTGTAATTGGGGTATATTTCTGTAAATCTGAAAATTCAGAAAATATGGAAATTTGGAAATTTTTAAAATTCTGGAAATTCTGGAAATTTTTAAAATTCTGAAAAATTCGGAAAATATGGAAATTTGGAAATTTTAAAAATTTAAAATATGGAAATTTGGAAATTTTTTAAAAATCTGGAAATTAGATTTTTTTTTTCAAATGCTGGATTTTTTGAATTTTTTTAAATTTCTAAAAAATTTGAATTTTTTCAAAAATTAGGAATTTTTAATATTTTAAAAATCTGGAAATTTTAAAATTTTTCAAAATTCTGGAATTTTTAATATTTTAAACCATCTGGAAATTAAAATATTTAAAATCTGGCATTTTATTGTTTTAAAAATCTGGAAATTTAAAATATTTAAAATCTGGAATTTAATTTTTTTTAAAATCTGGAATTTTTAATTTTTTCAAAAATCTGGATTTTTTATTTTTTTCAAAATCTGGAATTTTTTAATTTTTTCAGAATCTGGAATTTTTTAATTTTTTATAAATCTGGAAAATTTAAAATATTTAAAATCTGGAATTTTATTTTTTAAAAAAATCTGGAATTTTTAATTTTTTAAAAACCTGGAAAATTTTTAATTGTTTCAAAAATCTGGAAATTTTGAATTTTTTTAAAAATTTGGAATTTTTAATTTTTTAAAAATCTGGAACTTTGAATTTTTTAAAAAAATTCAATAATTAAAAATATGATAATTTGAAGGAATTAGTGCCATTTTAGGGTAAAATTATGGTATTTAGTTTGCATATATATATATATATATTAAATAAATTAGAAAATCTTCATTATTGAAATAAATTGATACTTATGTGTATTTTTTAGATAATGTCTGGTCGGGATTTTCCACCCCGAGGAGGTGGAACGTGGCCGTGGTCGTGGCCGCGGTTGCGGCGAAGTTCCTATAACCGCCGGCCGGTGTTGCTTCCCAGGATGGGGAAGCAGTTTTCCGACCACCACCACCATCGGCCCCATCGGCACCCGCACCGCACCATCTGCGCCGGCAGATCCGGCACACGCACCACCTGTGCCGGATCAGCAACCCGGTGCGTCTATTGCTGCGCCGGATCAGCAGCCCGGACCATCCACTACCGCACCGGCGGTCGATCCGGCCCGTCCATGGGCTGCCCTACCACCACCACTCCCGCCGGCCCCCCACTCCACCACCATCCGTGCGCCAGTACATCACACTCGCCGATGCGAGGTACAATTTATGTTTTTAATTTTTTTTATAATTTAAATTAATATTTTTGTGACATACTAATTATTTTGTAATTTCAGTCGTGATCGGAAGATCCACGAGCGCATGTACGCGGTCGTGCGAGGACACTATCCCCACCCTTGGGGCTGTTTGCGCCAGGTGCCGCTAGAGCACCAGCATTTTTAGTTCGAGAGCTTGAAGGTAACATGAATTATTTTTTTTAAAAATATTTTAACAATCTAACTTAAAAAATATTTATATATATATTTTTAATACAGATGACGTACTGGTGGGACGCCAACGACGAGTCGATGTTCAAGATCTTCCATGTCTGGGTGGGGAAGTTCTTGAGGAAGAAGTTCGTCCTCGCCAGACAGTCGCTTCAGAAGCCTCTATGGCTGGCGAACGAGGTGTGGCAGCAGCTCCTCCTGTATTGGGCTTCCCCGGAGTTTCCAGAAGGAGTGCGAGAAGAACAAGGCGAACCGGAATGCCAACCCAGCCGCATCCACTACTGTGTACCGCGAGGGATCTGTCTCCGTCGGTATGCACAAGCGGAAAATGGTAAGATATCTAATGTTATTTCAATTATTTATTACTATTAAATTAAATTTGTAATAATGGTTTCCCATTTCTTTTTACAGGAGGAGTAGCTCGGCCGGCCAGTGAAGCAGATGGAGTTATTCTCCAGATGCTACAAGAAAAGGCCGACGGCGACTGGAGTGGGTCGAGGGCAGCGGAAGTGGCGTAAAGTTGTAATTAATAAATAACATTCTATACAGTATTTTTTTTAAATATTTTAAAATTTTCTAAATTTATTGTATTATTTTTGCAGGAGATGATCCAGAAGATGATGGAGGATCATCAGTCTCAGGCCCCTGAGGAATCCTGCTTCCAAATCAGAGGCCTCGGTGGCGCAGCAGACCGAGCAGCAGATGTGGGTGAGTTGCGTCGGGGGAAAGAAACAGGGCTGAGTATTTGGTCTTGGTTCTGAGGCCCTGGCGCTTAGCTAGACCGTTACCTCGCCACCGCCACCGCCACCGCCAGCACCCGCGCAGAGCCAGCACCTCCGTCAAACATGGAGGGTCGTTGGGCCGCCTCGAGGAGATGATGGCGGACCTGATGGGCAATGGTCAAGGACATGCAGACCAGTTGCTCCGGCGTCGGGCCCGTCACGGCCTCCTAGAGACCCACCCGTCCAGACATTGACGAGATGGACGAGGCCGATGGGGACGAAGAGTAAATTATGTATTCTTTTTTTCTTTTGTAATCAAATCGGATAGTATTCATTATTTAATATAATTTTATTTCTAAATTATGCATTTTTTCATATTTAAATATTAATTATATAATCAAAAATATTATTATTAATTTAAATGATAAAAACTATTAATATAAAAAAAATTAACATCATTAATTAGGAACGGTACTTTAGACGGTTCGTATTCGCACCGTACCGTTCCTATAGTTGACTTTTTCAAGAGACTTACCGTTCCCAATGCCGATGAAAAAACCGCATTACAACCTCTACGCGTTAACCGTTCCTAAAGACGGAACCTATCGTGCCTAATTGTATTCCAAAATCAATCCTTTCGTGGTTAGGGCCTTTCGTTCTAAAAGACAATACCAAAAACCGGTCCAAATCGTTATTCCAAAGATTGAGTGCAAACACCATTCCCAAACATCGCGACAAAATATATTCCAGTTACCGGTTCTAAATCTCTACAATCAACTGTTCCTAGATGTATTCCAGAAACCATGCAAAATTTTATCTACACATAAAACGGACTGTTCCAAACAGAGTTCTAAACACCATTCCTAATTACGCGATTTATTTCGTTGATACCGTTCCTAATGTTTATAAAGTGTTCCAAATGCAAAAAAAGCAAAATTATACGTACAAAGGTAATTAGGAACGGTAGAACGAAATAGTGCCAGCCACCATTCCAAAGTACGAACGGTAATCTCATTACCGTTCCTAATAATTAGGATCGCCTCTTATTGCCACGGATAGCCTCCCATTCCTCAACCGTTCCTAATTGTAGTCCAAAAGGTTCAAATTAATTACTTACCGTTCCAAATAATAAAAAAACCGTTCCTATTACCGTCCCAATCACCGCTTTTTTTTTGTAGTGCGTTGTAAAGTACTTGAATTTTTGCTAGTGAAGTTATGAACGATTTACAACTGAACTGGCCAGCTTCTCCCCAAAACAAACATCTTCATGAAACAGTTAGCATCACAGGCAATGGCATTCAACAACAAACAGAAACGTTAACATTGCGCACGTGAGCATAGCCAATAATGTAAATGTAAGTTGAAAGAAACATGACACACGAAAAAAAATTCGATCCATTCGCAAAACCGTTGTTGACCCACATTTTCTCAACATTTCACAAGCAACGAACACACCAACAGGAGGCCCAAATTATTTCTCAACAATAAATGATATTGAATTCAATTAATCGATGCCAAACTTCAAATAAAATAAAAAAATAATAGTAAAAAAAAATAGAGAAAAGCTTACCGTGTATGCAGGCTCCCAAGTAAGCTTCGCACCAACACAAATGACAACCTATTACAGAAAATGAAAAATTTAACAAGCTAATTTATTAGGAAGAAATGGAAAATGGTTGAAAGAGAAGGGGAGGTTGAGGGAACCACCTACCTCTCCAATGTTGAAATTAAAGGCCCCTGCAAATGCACTTTGTACTTCACATATTTCTTGAGAGAAAGGGTATTGAGGCAGACACCTTTAAGATGTGTCAGGAGGGAAAGTAGTAATTCATGGCAAAATGAAGGGCACTAAAGTCCTTTGTAGCAGCAAAGTTGGGGACTTATATGGTTACACAAAAATAGTAGTGTTAATATGTGGGTCCCACATATTATAATATGGGCATTTGGTCTTGTATTGTAATATGGCAATTTATGGGATAGTGCCGGGCTGTGTGACACAATTGCGGACCGCGACCTGTAGTTAAGTAAACACTTGACTGACCCATATTAGGGGTCTAAATATGGCCTAATAGCTAAATGTAAACATGGCCTAAGGGTATAATGGGCAATTTGATAGAAATTTTAACGCCGTAAGGCTTATCTAACGGAAGGGGAGAGTGTGCAATATTTTAAAAAATATAGGGGGTTTTTTGCTTATTTTTTACACAAGGGAGTTTTTAGCTAAATTTTAAAATACAGGGGGATTTTAATGCAATTTATCCTAATAAGTACTTATAAAAATAATTAAACATATGAAAACATCCAACAATGTATAATACTAATTTATAATTAACTTAACATTTCAAAAATTGTATTTCTTATGTCATTAATGAGATGTAACTTAGTTGTTTTCTTATTTTAATTTTTAAGTTTCATTATTTACAAAACGCATAAAATGATTTATTCGGAAAGTTTTGATTCAATTCCCTTTTATTCTTTTGGTATACAAACATAGGAATGATATACCAAAACCATTATGTTCCTACTTTTATTTGATTCCCAAGTTTATTCTATTCCCCCAAGTTTCTTCCTACATACCTGTCACACTCCCTAATGTTTCCAGTCCTCACATGATTCATTTCTGGTTTTCTGAATGTGGTTATATTCGCTTCATCGCTAACAATCAAGGTTAAAACCACACTTCGATTAATACAACCAGGACTCCAGCTTATTCAACACAAAAATGCACTATTATTACATCTAGTACACTCTAGGAGCCCCTCGTCTCAACTCAGTACATTGGCACAACAAAACTCGCTTGAACAAAATTTAGACACTGGTGCACTTTTTATCATAAGCCTGATTGAGGGCTTGGTGGTATGTGGGGGATACATGCCTAATACTCCATACAATCGTCATAAACACCTAGTGTTTCAAAGTTCTTATCATTGACTGACACAAGATTCATTTTTGTCTATAGTTATATTTTCGCTTCGGCCCTAATAATCAAGGTTAAAGCCAAACCCAGATTATATGACTTGGACTCCAGCTTATTCAACACAAAAATGCACTAGGATTATATCTAGTACACTCTTAGGAGCCATTGTCTCAGACTAGTACACTCACACAATGACAAACTCCTTTAAATGAATTTAGACGTTCATGGCACTTTTATGTTTTGCCTGATCGAGGGCCTAGTGAATCTTAGTAATCAATTGTACGTGCGGATACATGCCAATACTCCACACAATCATAGGAAACACCTAGTGTTTTTCAGTCCTTATCATTGATTAATACATGATTCATTTATGGCTATAGTTATATTCGCTTTGGCTCTAATAATCAAGGTTAAAGCCACACTTTCGATTATACGACTAGAACTCCAGCTTATTCAACGCAAAAAATGCACTAGGATTACATCTAGTATACTCTTAGGAGCCATCATCTCAGCTTTATACATTCGGGCAACGACAAACTCCTTTAAAATGAATTTAGATATTGATGCACTTTCTTTGCCTGATCGAGGGCCTAGTGTTAGTAATCAATCGTACGTATGGATACATGCCTAATACTCCACGCAATCGTAGGAAACACCTAGGATATGATTGTTATGACGGAATGAGTTAGGAATGGAATGAATATTCCTAATCTTATTCCATATACATGTTTGGTATGACTTTGAAATAGGAATACTCATTCCGTCGGGAATGCCAATTCCCATAAATATGGGATTAGGCTGACAGATGACGGATCCCATGTTGGAACTCACCGTCCTCACTGCATACTCTGACCGCATTGGATATGACTTATAATGAACGCATCCTAGATACGAACATCTTGCCAAATCCAAGTTACAACCATCGTATGCATGTGACTGCCATGGCTCCTTGAGTCCGAGGACTAATCTCGTACTATCGGAGCAAAGAATACCAGTCACACCGACCAAGCCTCCAAGACTTTCATATGACGATTCCCACGAGTCAGTTCAATCAATTGACAACCTTATCAACTAACCCACTAAAATTGCATAGACGACCTACGTCTGTAGCCGATGAAACACGACACTAATCTAATGAATGCAATACATAGTACAAGCTTCTATAGGACTCTCGATGCCCTGTCTCGAGGTCCCAGACTCGGAACATTTAAGACCAACCCTCAGAAGTTGGTTTCAATAGCTGTCATCCAATGCGCAACACAACTATATGGGTTATCCAATTGGTCTGTTAGGCATTTGTTGTGACGTTAGTGAAAACCAAACAAATGGGTGTGGATCGTCCTGGGAGGAGCGCGAATGCAAAAGGGCGATATAAAATAACGACATGAAATTTAAACATGGATATACATAATCATAAATAACAACGTTCGAGGGGTGTTCCCTTGAACCTCCCGGGTATTCGGTGTATCTCATTAATAAACTAAACATACATATCATGGAGGCCATAGGGTAAAACGAAGACACAACAATTAAAGAACCTACCCGGTTTGTAGTTTTGTCTTCAAACCGCTACTCGCGTTATTTTTCTTTTTACACCAAGATCTCAAATAAGAGACCCTCCAAATCGTACACGCAACCCGTCCCCATATCTTGATCCTCGTGCTAGTGAAAAATCAAGTGTATATTTAATTAACATGATCAATCCTCCTAAAGTTCACTTGTATGAAAACAAGGAACCAAAAAAACCTTTATTGCAGAAGAGGAGTGGGGACGAGAGAGAGAGAGAGAGAGAGAGAGAAGCCGAGCCTTGTGTGTGTGTGTGTTCACTAGTTTGATCATCCTTCTCAAGTTTTATCCTAGGAGTATTTATAGAAGTGAAATCCTATTCTTCTTCAAACTCCAACTTTAGAAGTATGGTTTGACTAGAGTCAAATTAGACTTGGATTAGTCAAACTAATCTAGGCCTTTGATCTCTCCTCTTTAATCTCATCCGTCCATCACTTTGATGGATTAATTATGAAATATTTAAATCCTATTTAAATAAACCATAAGACTTTTAAAATAAATAATAATAATAAATATTTATTTTAAGCCCACTTAATTTATTCCAATAAATCTAATTTGTTAGTTAATTCCATTTAATCTAATTAAAGGAACAAACAATCCAAGAAAGGAAAGGGAACCAATTTAATCTAATTAAATTGTTCAACGTCTCTAAATTAATTCTAAATTAAATACCTTTGTTGCGGGCGGATTGTGTGTGACTCTTTAGGTTCACCGTCAGCTAGACTTGGCCGAATTCCCAATCATCTCATGAAGGAAATTCGCCGTCACTATGGGTGGCCGTCTAGCAACGGTCAATGACACTAGAGACTAGGTGAATGTTTATGGTGTGAACATTAGGCTTTTCAATACGTTTATCCTTCCATCTACAATCTCACTGCTTAGAGTTTAGGGCATGGATCTGTAGGTACTCATTCTTGACTTAAGCCTTACCTCGTCCATACTAAACGTCATAGGGGCCCTACCCATTGTTCAGTTACTGTGGCCACAGAGTTATCAGGGACGAGTTTCAGAGTAAAGTGAGATATTACCGTCAATCTTCTGACAGGAGATGGATCCTCTCTTAGGACCTACTGTCACGCTAACATCTTGACAACACTTGATAGGGCTTATGACAATTGAGTCACTCGACTTGGTAGCCTTTTGCCATATCTAAGATACAAGCACCATGTGTAGGTGATCTCAGTAATCCCTCAAGTCCGAGGATCAAATTTGCACTGTTAGAACCGGGAACACAAGTCATACCGACTGACCCTACTCAAGGTCTTCCATATGACGGTTCTCACGAGTCACCTCAGTCAGCTGCCACCTAGCTGCCTGACTAACATTGCATGGATGAGCCTCGTCACTTGTTGATGAAACGCGACTGCAATTGCTTAGTGCAAGTCTCACACAGATTCTCGATATCCTATCTCGAGGTTCTTAACTTGGAGTGTTTCAGACCGATCCAAAGAAACTGATTTCATGAACTACCATCTAATGTGCAGTTCCAGTTTCTAGGAATGTCTTTTCGGTCTGTGGGTTTTGCTTGTGCAGTGAACAGTTAATGTAAAGCAGTAAGTGAACACAAACAAAGTATGAGCCAAATGAATATCACTTTCTTATTCATGACAATTATTAAAACACTGAAATTGTTCATACACAGGTTACATTAGCCCAATCAAATTGGCTTCACAGTCACCTATTCTAACAGTTAGAGCGCCATTTAACATAATCAATAAGCACAACAAATGCATAGTGCCACGGATGAATACTTACTATATTTATCAAATCAACAATATTACTTTAATAAAGATTGCTAAATAGTACCCCAAGCCAAGTCAATTGGCTTTCTGTCACCTATTCTAACAAAGCTTGTCAAAGATGCTTGGATGATGTCTGGATTCAGTAGCTCTTCTCCATGATAATAGTTTGTTTCTTTGCCCCCGATTCGATTGGCAACAGTGAAAAGCCATCTTTTCTTGCCCCATTATGCTCATGATTCTAAGTAGTAGCATCATGACTTGAAATAAGAAACTTGAAATTTTGGTGACGGAGCTATTGCCAGTTATTTCATTTGAACTTCAAACATAATTTGTGAAGAGAAGAGATTAGACGTAGAGATTGTCCTATTGGGCGTGCAAAAATTTTATAACTCAAATTTTTGGATTCGTAAATTAACTAGACAATAAAATACTATAAATTAATATAAAATGACTTTAATCGTGTTTTTATGGGTTCAAAATCTTTACTTGAGTCATCTGATTCTTCACTCCAAGAAGGTAATCTTTGATTTGACAACTTCTAAGG